>OX596216.1:14695827-14787088 GCA_951394215.1 Glyphodes perspectalis
CGGTCAAGAGCCGCGTGTCCTTACTATTGAGCTACCACAGCTCCCTAGTAACTAGTTTTCATATCGAATGTTTGTACTGTAGGGACTTTGTACTTTAAGAACATCTAACTACTAAGTATATTATTCCCAATCTCTGGCTGATGGATTTGTGGAGTTATTTACCGACATTACAAAAAAATCTTAGTACATACTTAGATAGAAGAAGAAAATTGTTGTGTTGTGTAAGATAAGTGAAATACTTACCTAATAATATTATTATCACGCCCGTAATCCCTGAAAGGGTAGGCTAAGTCCAAAGAGCGATAATCTCCATAAATCACATTCAGCCAAAAACTGAGTTCGGTTAGATGGGAAATTGTGAAAAAGCAGTGACAAGTGGCTCGTCGCCTATACAATCACAAATGCATACACCATTAGTCGCCTTTTACGACATGCTAATCAATAACAACCTTTAACAAGTTATCATCACTTCTATTGAACCACAGTTTCGTTTTATTTTACAAAACATTTTTTACAACCACTTTCTTTTGTATATCTGGTATACGTAAAATTAATCCCAAAGTAATCAAATCGTGGGAAATAAAGTATTTTCGCATAAGTAGTTTATTTTTCTCATAAACTATAGAGTATAACTTTATAATATAGTACGGTTGGCAACCCTAGTCCCAGACCAACAAGGGACTAAGTATATATTATATTATTATTATTAAGTATAACTAGCTAAATTATTGTTTTAACTAACGCTGATAAGTTTCACAATTGATCTCGGTGATTACAAGAGCACATAAAGGTAACAATAAGTAGATAAACATAAATAAATAACAAATAAATATCCGACGACATCACACACATTGATCTGACTCCGAGGTAAGTAGCTTAAGCACCTGTGTTACGGATATCAGATACAACAGTGGTATTACAAATATATGCTTACATATTGGATATTAACACGCAGACACAGGACAAACACAAGTATTCATCACACGAATGTTTGTCCTGGGTGGGGATCGAACCCACAACTCTTGGCGCATGGGGCAGGGTCACTACCGAATGCGCCATCGAGCCAGTCAAACATGATTTAACATATCCAAAATGTCATATTACTATTTACCGTTTGCTGCTTTAATGTAACTAGAAGATAGGTGCGTAGGTAATAATGTATCAAAATGAATTAGTCATGTAATCAACCGACTTCAAAAAAAGGACGAGGTTCTTAATTCGACAGTATATATATAATAATATGTGTATGTCTACACAAAACATATATATCTACATGTATTATATAATCCCGCCCGTAATCCCCTTAGGGGCAGCAGGACCCTTTAACTACATTGGGCCAAAACAAATCTGGGCTGGGTTTCTTACCTATTTTAAATTACAACACAAATCCTTCACATTTAACGGGCACACATTACCAGTATCATGTTTATTAGGAAACTAATATTCACTAAAGTGGCGAATGCGTTTCAAGGATTTACACAATACCTACATCGTTTCATCATCAATAATATTATGATGAGCAATGTCGCCGGGGTGGTGGCGATATGTTGCGGGTCGTTACATTCTCTAAAATATGGTTGATTGAAGCAATGGCTGACAAATACGTCATGCTTGGGGACAGGTGCCACCTTTGCCAAAGATGGCACCTGTGGTGGCACCCGACCAGAGCAGACCAGTCCCCAAAGGACCTTTGGGGAATGGTCTGCTCTGGTCGGGAAGTTTTTTATTTTTTTTCCTAATAAATTTTTTATTTTCTTTTTTAACACCAGGCCCACTTTGAAACATGGTTTGGAAAGTTAATATGATTCTTACAACTTTGTTAATACTGTTGTTGAAAAGAGTAACTACCGCGTTTCTTGCCGGATTCTTCTCGGTAGATACAATATTCCGAACCGGTGGTAGCATCATGTCTCCTTAACTGTTTGACGATTTATAGTTGTTTCTTTGAAACCTACATCAATAAAGAATATTTTCGACTTTGACTTTGAAATGTTATTTGAGAATACTAACCTATTGGCATTATATTATTTGTATTTTACGACATAATAACTTAACACTATGTTGGTCAGTGCCACGTCACTCCAAGTTTGCTATTATAGACATGTTGCCGACGCTGGCCTCATCACTTTTATATTAATACTTTTTCTACCTTTTATTATTTTTGTTTTCAAGTTTAGAATTGTACCCCTGCTCATTTAGCACGTTTACGTATTATTAACGCTGATATGTGTGACTGCGGCATTGATGTGGAAGACCTCAACCACATCTTTTTTGCTTGCGAGAAATATGACCATTCTTCTATGTTTGCTTCTCTGAAATCCCTCCGTATTTCATTTCCAACATCTATTCCTACTCTTTTATCGTCGAATGACATTTATAACATTTTGTCATTATTTATGTTCGAAAATAATATTAAATTATAAGTATGTAGTTACAATATCCATAATTATTTTTTAATTTTATTTTTATCTTAATAACTCATCCTATTACTTCACTTATTATATTATTTCTTTATCACTCCTTGCTTTACTGATCCTATCCTATTTTCTTATCCGGTCCGTAATATATAAATATTATTAACACCCTTTCCCTAATTTTGTTGTTTGTGGCTAAAGCACAAACCGTGCAAAGCCAAAAAAAAAAATAATAATAAGTTTAGAATTCTAATTTTATTTTGATATGAAGTAAGTACCTATTGTTTTTCTAGTGGTCTCTTTACAAATATACGTCTGTTATTAGCAGTCTCTATCATTTATAAGATAATCTTAGCTTAAAATATTTTTATGGTAAACTTTCAGGCAGATCGGTGGAATAACTTTTAACATTTCCTCATCGAGCACATAATCTTCAGAGACCGCTCTGAATATGGTGATAAGATTTTATTACAAAGTATACTGTGTGGTGTCCACTTCATAAAAAAACTACCTAAATAGGTAAACCGCCGTGAACCAGCATTTTGCTATAAACCCGTCTAATGTAGCGAGTCAACCAATGTGCAGCGAGAGCAATGTCGTTCACAGAAATTGTTTTAAAACAAACTAGATCACATTACTACCTAATTGGTTGTATGCTCAATATTTGCACATCCCTGGTGGGGGTCGACTACGACCTTTGGATAAGAAGCCCAATGCGCTCTCCTCTGCGCCATAAGGACTTAAGGTGTAAGCTCTTTACGTATGCATTAACCGCGAAAATCACGCTTGTAGTGCAGGGTACATACGTTAATAATAAATAAATAAATTCTTCAGACTGACACACCAATTCCCTAGTTATAAACTAAGCTTATAAGCTTGCGCTATGGCTACTAGGTGAACGGATAGACATACTTAAATACGTTTATAAACATCCATGACTCGAGTACAAATATCCATGTTCGTCACACGAAATATTTGCCCCTAGCGGGAACCCGCGACCCTTGGTTTCGTAGCCAGGGTCTCTGACCACTCGACCAACAGGCATGTTAATGTTACTTAAGTACTACTAAGTTTCTACCACAATAAAAGAGGCGATTGTTAATAATTAACACTATAATACATACATACATACATAATATCACGCCCATAATCCCTGAAGGGGTAGGCAGAGTCAAAGAGGCAAAAGTATAATAACCCGCTTATAACTTGTTGTTCATATTGTCTTCCATTATCCAAACGCAAATCTTATTGATATCTATCTATCAATTCTAACTAACAAACAACCCTACTGTCTAGTTAAGTAAATTGTTACATAATTAAAATAACCCCTGGTCGCCCTTAGTAATAGTTATTTATGAAGCCAATTATAATTACTATTTACAAAGCTTTGCTTATTTAGATTAGAATAACAATCATTTTATGCAATATTCGTCTTTAAACGGTTTATTATGTTAAATGCCTTTCATTGAATAGCATTTATATTATGTTTTTTCTTACCTGATAGTAATTTATTAGTTAACTTTAATGTTAATTAGTGCGACTTGAACATAAATGACATGTTTTTTATATAAAATGGTCACTATACTCGTATTTACATGACACAAGTATTGCAGGTTCTTAAGTGAGTGTAGATGGTAATGTTTATACACAGTATTTCTTTATTTTGAAACTAATTATTATTAAATTCACTTTTGCAAAGTCATTGCAAAGCTACAAGTGTTACTATCCGTACAAATTCGTTAAGTATCTACTTCGCGCACATTATAAATACCTATTATTATAACTACTGAACATACACACATACCTATCTATTTATGTAAGAGTAGGTACGTTTTGTTACAATATTAAGGTAATACAGTCTATAAAAATATTTATAACTAAATACTATCTCTAAAACATTGGAAACAAGTATTTTTAAGTTATAATATCACAGTACATAGCGAGATACTGAGGTATTTAACACACCTATGAGCGTTAAGACGACCATTCTAATCGAATACTCACAGATAAAAATCTTCTAAAAGCTAACAAATCTGGTATGAAAACAGTCACAGTGTAGTGAGCACGCGACGGGCCGGAGTGGAAGGCGAGGTAATGAGCCGGCGGCGCGGTCGGAGCGGCGCGGTAGCGCGGCGCGCGGGCGCTGCGGGCGGCGAGTGACCCGCGCGCGCGACTGGCCGGGCCCGCGCGGCGGGGCCCCGCCGCCGCCGACCAATCGCGGCGCCGCGCGCGCGGCATAGGGCCTCGCGCCGCCTGGGGGCGGGGCCGCTCGAGTGCGCGGCGGGCGCCGGGGGCTCCGGCCGCCACTCTCGCCCCGAGAGCCACTAGAGGCTGAGCCGTCGAGTGGCGTCGAGTGCCGGTCGGTCGGATGTCCGCGGAGGGCGGCGGGTACTCGCCGTGTCCGGCGGAGGCGCTGCCCGAGCTGAGCGCGGCCGAGCTGGCGATGAGCCTGTCGCCGAAGTCGGCGCTGCTCCAGCAGAATTTGTCGCAGCTGCAGCTCCAACATTCGACGCCTTTCTCCGTCACCGACATCCTGTCCCCCATAGAGGAGTACCGCAAGCTGGAGCTGGCCAACAACCCGCCGTCGCCGTACAGGTGCGTGGATCGATCGGAGGGGGGGACCCTCCACCCGCTGATTTTTCGAGTGCCGAAGGTCCCGACGAGAGTGCTCGAGCGGCGCTCGTAGTCGAAGGATATAGTTCGGTGACGTTTGTTTGTGCAGGTATGTTGTGGCCGCGGTCAAGTGATGATGCGATGTGAATGTGTGACGTGGCCGCGAGGACTCTGCCGCGCCGGGTGACATGCGCGTTTATAAATAAACAAATTTAATTCGGTTTCGTCGGTAAATAAAATAATGGACTTATAGTGCGACCCTGCGGTACACCCCGGCTGCTACGACGCGACCCGCGCAATGATCGTTGAGGATAACATGCTTATGTATGTATACCTGCGCCCTTCATCAGGCAATAGTTAACAATGCTGAGTGAACTTTAGCCACAATTGAAGAGTTTAAATTCAATTGGCAACCTGCAATTAAAAGCTCTATTTAAATCAAAATTAGTTAATTCAAAAACCTAATAAGAAACTAATTAAATTAAAAAAAAATCTTAATTATTTTTTTAACATAATAGTGTTCCAGATACTTTATATACCTACTATTATGTAGGAATATATATTAAAGGATTCCAAAACTTCAAAATAAAATATCAAGCTGTTTAACGGAAATTTTCAGGCGAAACATAAATGTAGCAGCTCAAATTGAAGGTGAATAAAAAGTTTATTAGTTATTGAAAAAACTATAAAATTTAATGAATGATTAATTTAAAAAAAAAAACAAATATTTATTATTGGTGAATGATACAAGAACAACAATTCCAATATAAAAAATCCGTAGATATAAAATAGGCCTATTTAAAAAAATAAATAATAATAATATTATATCTTTCAAATAATCATCAACATCTTTTTAAAATATCTAACCTAGTCAAAATTCAATGGAAATGTTTACCCATAAAATAGTGAAGAAGATAAATTGCCAAAAGTCATTGGCCCTTAACTTCACATCTGCCTAATCAAAATTAAGCACCTAATTACAATTCAAAGTGCAATAAAACAGTAAAATTTTAAATCAATAATTAATGCAATATCAAACGTATTTTTTAACCAACTAATACCAAACGATAATACCATCGTTTAAATAAGTTTATTTTAAAATTATTTAACGTAATTTGCGAAAGTTCACAAATAGAACCAAGTGTTTTTTTTTTGTGCGCCGATATAAATGTTTTTTGGTAAGTAAGTACTATTATTACAAGTTCCAGTGACTAAGACTAGCCTGATGAACAAACAAAGAATGCAGAAAGCATTTTTTATTTATAAATTGCGCTTAAATGGGAATATTTTGACTTGTTTATCCGTTCTCTCTGCCTCTACTAGGGGATTTAGCGTGAAGTTAAAATTAATTTTATAAAGAGAAATGCTATATAATTTACTTTTTAATTTCTTCCAATTATTCAGTAAGATATTTTTTAATGCTGTATTTAAATTTAAGATCGATATAATCAGGTGTTGTTGATTAGTTGAATTGCTTAAATTAGGTAATTGGGATTTTTTATTAATAAACCATTTACACTAATAAAATAATTTGTTCTCTTCAGAAAATATAATATCATATTCGACAGGGTTGGTTTTTTAGATTTTTTAGAACTTTTACCAATGCGTGGCTTAAAAATTTAAAAATGACAAAATTATAAAGGCGTTAAACTTAACAAAATATTTTAATATCTTTAAATTTTCTAATGTAAGTAAACTAGACCTGTCATTGGTTTTTGTACGTCGCAATTCAACGCGTTAGTGTGTTAGTACATAGCCTTATATCCGTGGGGTAGATGACCATGAAATCATTTTACGAGCTCCCATCATGCCATGATACCATAGATATTGTACAGGAATACTGTATGACGCTAAGCTAAGCATACTCAACTGACTAACTAAAAAGTTTTCAAAGTTGTGAAAAACTAAATTATTTAAATAATCGGTATCTTTTTAAAAATTATGTAAGGAGCTATTATCTCTATTACAAGTGGCATGTTCTATTGTACATATTTTATAACTACTTAACAAGCATTTCCTCAACCTTCGTTTCTAGATAGCGCTTCATTTCTAAAATGCATGCCTACAATTAGTTAGGCCTAAACGCCCAATTGAACAGTGCATCGCATAGGTACGTAGATTTTACTTTACGGAGTGTCAATTCAAATTTAAATAAAAGTAGCAAATTAAAAAAATAAAAAACTATATAAATCAAAAATCATAAAAGCATCTACCTACCTAAATTTAAAAAAAAAACAACAGAAATGCACTCATTTCTACCCGATGCAATCAAAAGTCAACACAGATATTAAGTGAAGAAGCGATTTATTTTGGTCTCTACTTCAGTACGACATATCATCAATTACATATCATCATCTTGTTTGTCATCTTTAGTGGTTTAAATAATCAGGTAAATATAATAAAAATATCTTGTAGGCCATAAAAAAGCACTTATTAATCGTCAATTTAAAAATCTATATAGCAATGCGAATCTACCACCGGTTCAGAATGTTGATTCTACCGAGAAAAAACCGGTAAGCAACTCGGTCGACAGTTATGCTTTTCAGCGTATAAATATACATGGGTACTTGTAATTATACACTTTTCACAAAGTTCTTTCATCATACAATCAATAACTTTGAGAGATGGCAGGATATGATTACAATTAAAAGTGTAAGATTAACCAGAGCAGACCAGTCCCCGAAGGTTACACTAGAAATAGCTACGGTACATACGATAATTCGATTGTATACCTATTATGTATTATATATAGAATTAGACAAGGTCCAGTTGTCTGACGTAGGCTATAAATAAACAACATATTGTATTTATCAAATCCGTTACCAGAATTAAAATCCCACGAAGTAGGCAAGAAACTTAAGAACACAATGTGTAAATAGAAAAAGGATGTGTAAAAACCAGCAAATATTGGTGAACTCTGGCTAAGTGTGTATGCTAATTGAGATCCTTATTGACTTAGCGACAACCATAAATAGTATAATAGTAGTAGTATAGGTGTAGCGAGGTATAGCAGTGTGTACTCAACGAGTGACGTTTATTTGTCGAGCAAAACCTCCGTCCGTAGTAGCTATAGTTTTGAAAATCCAAGTATATAACATGTAAACATTACATAAAATTTGAACAATAGGGTATTTAGCCTTTGAAACTTTTTTTACAATATAGGTAGATAAAATTAAAATAAAAAAAAGTATTTTTCGTAAGCAAAATAATTTGATTTAAAGATAAAAGAACATATTAAAACAACTCAACTCAACGCTACGAGTTGTCTCCGTCAGAATGGCTGGTTGCCTATGGGATTTATTTGTGAGACTAGAATCAATCATTGCTACATATTTGCTTCATATATATTATATTAGAAATCCGCATCTTTTTTTGACCAGCCAACCCGACGTCAGAATGGCTGGTCAAAAAATAAATGCGGATTTCTAAAAAAATTTCGTATGTAGCAATTATTTAATATATGAAGCAAATATGTAACAATTATTGGTGTCGAAATTCAAATGACGTCTTATTCGGATCGGTGTCGGCAGATAAAACTTACATTCTGTCAAATTCAGGAGAGAATTTTTGACATTATGCTGAACTTGTTGCTAGACTTGCTGCAAGTAATGTCGACTAACAATCCCTAAGACGTAAACGGCGTTTTAAGCCACGTGTGATTACGCGCTATTTGTAACTTTTTAAAATGTATTTATTACAGATAATATTATCAAATTTATTTTTGAAATATGATATTCGGTATTTTAATATTATGTTGAACCTATTTAACAGAATTCTTTAGATATAAATGCTATAGTAAAATACCCTATTGAACATACAATCACGCCGGCATTTCGCGTAGGGGCGGGCAAAGTTCAAAGAGCAATGAGCTGTTTCAACCACATAAAGCTAAAAATAAAATGTAATCGGGTTAGATGGAAATTGCGGAAAAGTAGGAGACAAGTGGCTACCTTGTCACGTAGATAATTACTAACGGAGTACCCAATGCACTATTAGTTAAAGACATGCTAGGCAAAGAAAGCAGTTGTGACAATCTTTTTGGGTCTTAGATTAGACCAACGTGGGAAAATCTGTATCTTACTAATATTATAAACGCGAAAGTTCGGATGGATGGATGGATGGATGGATGTGTGGATGGTAGTACTCTTTCACGCAAAGAATACTGCATGGATTTTAATGAAAGTTTACAATAGTATAGCTTATAAGTACATTAAAATACACATAAGCTATGTTTCATCGATGACCCGCGCGTGCAACGCCGCAGAAGCTAGTTAATGTATAAAAAAAAAATACGAAAAGTTTTTACAAAAAGTGGAATTTAATGTTTTGTTCTGTTACTCCTCAATTTAGTTTTCTTACTGTGTCTTTCTTTACATAGCATAAAACAAAGTCGCCACTTCTGTCTGTCTGTTCGCTTGGATCTCTTGAACTACGCAAGTGATGTTGATGCGGTTTTCACCAATAGATAGAATGATTCAAGAGGACGGTTTATATGTATAGTTTCATAATGTTTTGTGCTCCCCGTGCGAAGCCGGGGCGGGTCGCTAGTTCAATGTAAATTCTGGCGGTGGTGGTTAAAACACTTTTACCTACATTTTTGAAAAAGGCATCGTCAGGGCAAGTGGCCACGTAGATCCCTAAACAAACTCAAATTCACATTCAAATATTTTATTGCATTAAATGATTGTGATATTTAATTATACAGTAAGTACATGTTACCTATTTAGGCATAGCAATTTTACTTTTAGGTATTATTGTTCTGGTCTATATTATGTACTACATATACTATAATAATTAGCAGATAGTATATAAATAAGTATATAAAAGGACAATCAATATACACATAGGTATTTACAGTCGTACTTGTAGACACGCCTCTTAACACTATGCATCTAATTATTTGTGTAGGTACACCAAAATCAATACAAAAACTGTTTGACTATTATAAATGTTAGTGTAGTCAACTAGGAACATGTTAATCTTTTTGCGTCAAATGTTTTAGAAGCTTTTTTGTTATAGTACATAAAACTACATTTATATTTTAAACTAACTAACTAAACTTTACGCCACTTCCCTAGCGGGGTAGGCAGAGAGAACCGAACGCCATATGGCACAATTCTTACACACCTCACTCGCCTCTTTAACATTCATATTTTTTTCATACAAGCTCTACGGTTTTTATGACTCCTAACATCACCTTCTGTTAAGACACGACCAATCTGATCGTGGTAGGAGCCTGGACCTTCCGCGGCTCCTACATCCTTCCACTTTCGCATTGTATATCTGTTTAGTCAATCTTTCGTCATCCATTCTTTCCACATGTCCGAACCACCGGAGCATGCCTCTTCTTACCTTGACATTTATATTTTAAAAATAAATTAATGTAACTAAGCGCATTCACCTCTACTTTAATCTAATTAAATTAAGTATAGGCAGCTAACTTATATTTAAAGTACCAACCCTGACTACCGAATAATATAACCTAATTATCTTTAAAGCAATTAATTACAAAAACATACGCTTAATCGAAAGGCAACAACCGCGGGCGAAACCAAATTATCCCCAATTAAAACCTAACCTATAACAGTTGGCGGCACATTTTCCCGCCCTGTCAAAACTCAATTTGTCAACTCAAACACTGTAATGGCGTCGCTGGGGTGTCCCGTTTTGACAGATAACCTTACCAACGAGAATATGTTCCGGGACCGTTATTTTGAATGGTGTAAGGTTCAAATTGTAGTTGGAAGGGTTTTGCGGTAGATATTGATGGGTCGGAAGGAGATTAAATTGTGTAAATAGGGATTAGGCAGATAAGCCGCGCATTGTTTGAAGGTGACGACTGGCGCCTCGCCTGTGGGTGGCGTGCGAGCGGCGCCCGAATAGACATTAACTAAATTCGCTTTTAATATTTGGTTTTGATCCCTTAATTGGCAGACAGTACGCTGTCAAATTGGATAGCGTAGTTTTGTAGTAGTTTCAAATAAAAAATAAGACAAAAATAATCGAACCGAACGTTTTAGACATAACCGAAATAGATACTTGTGTCTACCTATATTATTGTTGGTTATATAATATAGTCGTGTTGACGTTTTATCGTATTATAACAAGTGTAGGTAGCAGAGCACAGCTCAATTGAACGATCCTTGATACAGTTCAAGACCGAGGTTCAACGCTCGTTTTCTCTCGCTTGAGTGAACAATATTACATAACGATATTTAATTCATAATATCTACATGAGTATGTAGTTTTTGAAGAATGTAAAATGTATTTTAAATTTTTTCAAGACAGCCTTTTTCATTTATAAGATATTTTCGTATATAATGTTTTCTTATTATTTGTTGTTTACATCAACCTGGTTAACTTGTCATTATAATTCATCATCCACATGACAACCTTCCTATTATAATCCTCATGCAAATTTAGCTTATCGGTGAAGGAAAAAAAAAGTATAGATATTGTCAGATATCGATTTCCTATAAGTTACAAATGTATGAGATCTAGTCTTTTATATTCTGGGACTCCCTTACAGAATGTATTTTTTTACGTTTTCCTACATAATGCTCTTTGAGGCAATACAATGAATTTCAATGAAGGGAACTGTAAAAAATGTAGCCTGAATTCTAATGATGTGTTATAAAACATTCTTCCCCTTAATTCAGTGTGCATAGTTGCGCATAAGGCTGGGGCCAAACGAGCGCAATTGTTTAAGTTGTGAGCCGCGTTATTTCGGTCGCGCAAATTACGCTGCATACGAATTCATACAATTGGTACGTTTGATTCACACTGTCGCTTAAAAAACGCGTCGCACAACTCACAAAATTACGCTCGTCTGACCCCAGCTTAAATGTTAGTTAAAGTGTAACCGTCCGTGCTGTCGCCTGACCCTCTTATAGGCCCATGACGTCCCTGGGCGGCAACGCACAATTTGTGAACATCTTGTCTAATCGGTTCTCTCTGCTTACTCCGATAGGGAAGTTGCGTTAGTAAGTTATTTAAACTAATGTACCCTTTTCCCGGCAGATCAAACTCGTCCGGCAGCAGCATCAACTCGCCGCTTGGGCCGGCGGCGTCGTGCGGCATGGCCGCCAACCCGTACGCCGTGCCGCTGTACGGCGGCGCGCCCGTGCAGGGCTACGGCTGCGCGCCCGCCGACCTGCCCCACTACGGGGACATGCGCGGCGGCTGGTACCCCACCTCGAACGACCCCAGGTTTGCCAGTGAGTCGGCGGTTCATTCATTTACACTCTAGACAAAGCTTTCCAGGTCAAATTCTTTCTGTTCAGTACAAGGTTCCAATATTTTTTGTACTCATTTGAGTTACCGGTTTTCTCATCTATAGGTATCACATAGCAGCTATAGGTACAACGGATGAGTTAATAACGTGATCGTCAACGTTGACAACATTTGAATGTTTCAACAACGCGTTGGGCGCCATCGTTCTAATTACAAAGCCACAATCTCAATTTGCTGTTTTTATTATATGTCGGGCTATAGTTGACTTAACAACGATGCAAAACATTAGTGCAAAAGCTTAAAACATAAAGTTTAGTGTAGGAATATATAACAGATAACAATCTTCAAACTCATTCACAACCATGGCATATAGTTACGCCTCGTTGAACGCAAACTTCACACAAGTTATTTAAATATCTTATAATTTACATGAAGCGGTTAGTTTTCTATCAGCAATCTTAATTAACATATCTAAAAATGCTATAATCTTAGAAGTGACGTAAAATTGACCAAATTGGACCATAGTAATAACGTAACGTATGCGAAAGAAACAAAGGTAAACAGTATACGTACCTAACAATCAACATTGCAGCGTATTAGATAGACGTCTATAGATGTCGTTACAGCACTCATAATTGCATTACACAACTCTGTAGTAGTACAAAAGAACGTTAACATTATAACTAACGAAATAAAACGCACCTGTCTCAAATCAATTAGTCCGAATTACCGTATCGATTGCAAACTTTTGACAGTTCAAAATGGCGGCGTGGCGCGTTCGTCCCGGCGCGGTCGCTCCGGCAGCCGTAACGCGACGCGAGTGGGCTCGGGTTACATTCGCCGAATCGGTGCGATCCCGCCAATGTAACAATGATACCTGTCACGCTATTTGTGATACTCGGATATTTATTTAGTGTCGGCTGGCTGATGCGGGGGCGCGCTTTTCAAGCACGTTTTTGCTGGATCCGCTGAGGATTTCTTAGATAAGACTGAAAGACTTTTTTTGCTTTACTTACTTAAATATAGCTAATGGTCTTATTGGTTAGGTTAAGTACCTATCAACTTACATTAAGTTGGTGATTTACTTTTGCTCAGGATTGTATGTGCTCGTTCGTTGATCTTCTATAATTTTTGAGATAATCTATTTTGTCTATACGTCGTCATAACTTTATTAGAGAATTCCCAGTTCCAAAAAGGGCATCATCAATCGGCATTGCTGTAGAATTACTACGAATATTTTATTTTGACATATTTTGTTCCTTATAAATTAGCAGCCTTTCTTAAAGTCAAAGTGAACTTATTAGACGTTTAACAAAATGTCCTATCTATATCCAGCTAGTCTTTGTCCATGTAACCCTATAGCGCTGCGCGGGAGCAGCGGTTGCAGCGTTGTGGGCTCAGGTGTGGGCGGATAGCTTGCCCAATATAAGTCGGTAGGCAATGTTTATCTTCATCGTCTTTGCTTACAACTGGATGTACTTACTCTTTGATAAAGATAACCGTCTTAATTTATAAGATTTGGGATTGATATGGGCATCACACTAATGTAACATTGTTACAGGGAAACCAAAGTAATTTCTCAAAATAGTGACGCATCTGCAAAGTCGCATATGGTCTGCAAATTTTCTAAAGAGGACTCTATTGTCACTAAATTTGTATATGTTGTTCTTCTTTATCAGTCCGTTTTATTAAATTTAGTTTCCTACCGACTTTTCAGCTTAAATTCATATTCTTTCACTATTATCATTTTCCTAACAAGATAAATATTTATTAAAGCCAATTCCAAAAACTTCGCCCTGAAAAATTTGTTTCCTAAATCAATTTAACTGCGAACCATCCCCCGACGAACCTCTTTACGACCCATCAAAACGCAAGGTCACTAAAACATCGAAGTTATAACAACTCCTGCCAAGACGATTGATTAACTCGCTGCAGCCGGCTCCTTGTCCCAAACTGTAAGGGCCCTCTGACCACCCGACACCGCTCGGTGCACACAGACAATGACATCGCCGACACCCGAGCCCGGCGGAGAGCGGTAGTCTCCGGAGAAAGTCCAAATAGTGTTCGAACATTACATGCCTCTGATTTATCAATACGATTATAAAAATCTTTTTCTGTCAAAAAATATACATATCAATAGTATGTCAATCAAATAGTAACAATGAATGTCAATGCAGAAATGAAATAGATCGCCTGAATCCATTAAAAACCAATGCGAAAGTACAATGAACTTGTTTACAAAGGTCAACAAATATAATAATAGTACAATAAAATTGTACAAAACATAAGTCGCATTAAAAGATTACGTTACGCACTATAGATATTAACCAAGTCAAATTATTCAAAAGTAAAATCGGCTACTTTGTACAAAACTAACAATCCCGTTGTAAAATAACAATGAATAATTATATGAATGAACAAAAGAGACCACAACGTCACAACGGGATCTATTTACGAGTGATTAGAGCACAAACACGCTTCCGCGCAGATAAGCATCTTTGAGAACAGATTAAAACGGTAAACGGTAAAAACCTGTGCAAGCACAAAAACATGCTCTCGAAAGCTGTCCACCGAATTATTATGCCACTAGAAAAAATGTTATTAGAAAAAGTGGACCCAGAGTGGTGCCCTGAGGCACGCCGGGAGTCCGGTACCTGGAGGGACAAGGGAGCGTGTAGGCACAGACAAAATAAGCAATTCCATCCGATCGGTCCCGTGTTTGTCCACCACTAGAGTCTTGGCTGAGTCAACACACGGGCTCACGTCTGCAAACAGCGCGAGGTCGGTGCAGTCGAAGGCTTTAGCTAAAATTATTTTAGTCTATTGCAGGGTTGTCGTGACCAATACCGTACGTTTGGCTTGCCACGGCTTGCTGTTATTGGTGTTCATTTTATTTTTACTACTTAACACTAAATCGAAAAAGAATCCGGGTTGTATTAATGAAAGTCTTTATAGTAAACTTTTAGTATTTGTTTTTGTAGAAGATATGTAAATACTTCATGCTGCAACTGCTCTAGACTCTAGACAAATGTAGCTGATTAAACAATGCTCTTGACATTTAACAGTAATTGCAAAATCACAATCAGTAGTGTTTAATTTTGCTAATAAGAAGTATGTTTCAATCAAATATTTGCGTTCCAAATAATAATACATGAAATTGTATTTAAATATATGAGTAGGTACCTCAGGTTTTTTAAATAAATAGCTTATTAAAATGAAATATGTGTAAGTATTTTAAATATTGCTTTCTTGAGATATTTCGTTGAGATATTACAACTATGCGACCTTTTAGTCAAGATTGCCGGGAAAACAGCGATAAAATTATTTACGAACAGATTAAAACCTTTGTTGTTTAGGAAATACTTTAAAATAAACTAGCAACCCGCCCCGGCTTCGCTCGTTAAGCTTAAAACAATATGAAACTCTTCAATCACTTTATCTGTTGCTGAAAACTGCATTAAATAAAATACGTTTACTTTAAAAGATCTAAGCGTAGAGACAGCGGTATCGACTTCATTTTATACTTTGTAAAGATATACCTAACGTAGAGGTATGCTATTTATCTTTTTTATCGGTAAAGTCTGATTGTTGAAACATTTTAATTTATTTTGTTTGGGATTTTTAAGCTGATGATAATGGAATTTTGTTCATGAGGTTGTTTTTACAATCGGTGTTTATTGTTTTTGAAAAATTAGTAATGTTGTTGTACTTTAATTTGACATATAGTTACTTAAGAAGAGATGTTTGTTTAATAATGTTTTTGTTAACAACTTTGCCATGTTTGCGGTCAGCCCTGTAGATACATGTAAAAATATTTTAGTGTATGTAAATGCTGTCTGAAGGTAAAATGTGGGCAAACAACGGCGTCCACTCGATGTTGTTACTTCATCAAAAGAGCTTCTTGAGCCCAGTACACCTCGCTTATGATTTTTGTGTATGCTACTGGATAAATATAACAATAATATAAATATTATTTAAATGTTTCTAATGCCTTCGGTAATAGGTCGATTCAACCAATTACTCAAGACAACCAAGTACCTAGGAACATTGTCTAATCAATATTAATACATACATACATAATATCTTCACGTGGCACTCTCCTTCACCACATTCAGGCAAAAAAATAAAACTGGGCCAAGTTAGGTGGAAAATTGTGAAAAAGTAGTGACAAGTGGCTAGCTCGTCGCCTACACGATCACACACCGATACCGACATACCATTAGTCGCCTTTTACGACATGATAGGCAAGGAACACATTTGGCACAATCTTTTTAAGTCCCGGACCAACATAAACCTAGGGACATTTTAATACATTTCTTACTTATGCAGCGTGGTGTTCTGATTCAATAGTATGGTTAGGTACTTATAATACTTATTATAACTTTGATTCACTGGTTCTATTCTCTACATCAATGTGAGTTATTATCTATATGGTAAAATTTCATTTAGGCGTATTACGATTGAATAACAAACATGTCAATTAGTACGTAATTATGTCAACATAAACGTATAAATTCTAATCAAGATAAGTTTTGTTTTATTGTACGATAATAATTACAATAATATCAAATAGAGTATTTACTCAAATATGGATTTTCATATTTGACCATTTGTTACCTTAGCATTACTGATTAGGTAATACATTCAGTACTGGCTCGACTAAAGGTAGCAATCACAATCAATGTTCGCGTAACGAATGCTTGTGTTGAAGAGAAACGACATTTTTAGAAAAAACGTATTAATTACGCGACGACAAAAAAACAGATACCTGCCTGTACGCTGAAGTGTTGCCATACGTCAAAGCGTCGCGTGCACGCGGTCAGCGCGGAATTAAGCCGCCGGGGAAAATGAGTGTGTGGTGACACACTTAGGGGGGCGGGTGGCCGTCACCCGCAGCGCGCCCGAGGAGCCCGCGAATGTTTGCTATTTCGTTCCCGGCCCGAGTTATGCTTTTAAATTGTCGGCCGGCATGGATTTATTTGTGGCCTGGTCTTGAGTGGCCGACATATTGACATCATCTTTGCAAACTGCTATTTTCTAATACAAAAATAGTATGTTAAATTAGAGGAGCTACATAAATTATACACTAGATTTATTCGCGGTGCACCATTGCAAGACTAGGTACCATAGTTTATCTATTTCAGAATAAGACGCCACATGGGATAATGGGAATCTTATATAAAATGTTGCCAGACTGTTCAACAACTTACCAGAAACTTATAGGTACTAGCAATGTAAATAACATGCAAGATTATTTTGCTTTTTTTATGTATTTAGGTCAAATAACAATTTCATAAAAGATCCTAGTACATTAACAAGGAATTAATGTGATACCAACACCGTTAACCACATGTCAATACTGAGAAATGTAAGCTTTTATTAAGAGTTAAGAGTTTATCTCTATTAATAAATGCTTAAATGCGTGGTGTTGATTCCACGCAATAGAGTAAAAACTGATGTTTTAAATGAATTAACACTGTTTGTAAATATGTCTATGTAATACCAGCAACGCCTACCGCTGTCACTGCTTAACGATGTCTTATTCTAAACAAAATAAATAAATAAATATCAAACTACATCACATACATTGATCTGACTCCGAGGTAGGTAGTTGTAGGTAGTAATGGTAGTAGGTAGTAGCTTAAACACTTGTGTTACGGATATCAGTATCAACAGTGGTATTACAAATATATACTTAAATATAAGATATTAACACCAAGACACAGAACAAACACAAGTATTTATCACACGAAAATTTGTCCTAGGCGGGGAACGAACCCACAACTCTCGGCGCATGGGGCAGGGTCACTAGCGAATGCGCCATCGAGCCACTCAAATTCGAACAAAGACGCTTCCAACCACACTAGATATTTTTCTCAGATTAAACCGATTCAATCTGCGCCCCATGTTATCAAAAGCGCGGGTCATTAATATTCCTAACGGCCATTATCTCCACACACGCGCGGTGTCGGAGCCGTTGTTGTTTCAACGTTGTCGGCGCCCCCGCGCCCTGTCGCCCCGTCGCTGTCGCCCCGTCGCTGTCGCCCCGTCGCTGTCGCCCCGTCGCCCGCGACATACGCCCATTGTTGCAGTGTTTGTGCAGCACAATTTGTCGCTGCTTGTTCGCCGATCGCCTTAGGGCTGACAACTCTTTCAGAGTTGTCTATTTGATTTGATAATAGTCATGAACATAAGTGGTAGGGGGAGGATTTGGACTGTCACTCTTACGTCATACAAAGACTAGCGTTAATTGTTAGCGGAGATAAATGGATGACAGTCTTTATAAATATGTTATTTAATACAAAAATTTACAAATGTCTAATTATGTAATTACAAAAATCCGTACTTTCTGAAAATAGCGCATTTGAACAAACAAACGCTTTTGCTGTAATTTATAAGTATTATTATTTTAAGACAAATAAATTAGGTAAATAAAATGTTCTAAGTGGCCTCTAACTGGACAAATATAATTTTCACGAGTTTTCCTTACCAGCTCTTTAGTCATTTAATACGTTCGTAAATCATGCGACGTTGTGTTCATGATATCTTGACCGAATAACATTGATTCAGGGAACATAGTGATCCTAAAAATTTTTACAAAGAGATTTTTCGTATTTCTGTTACAGAACCCTAATAATAATTTTAAACTCCATCGACCCCACTAACAGCAGCCCTAAACGCTCTACATTGTTAAACTGTGATGGGTGCGCGTGCGCGGGGCTGGCTCCTGTAATGCGATTAATATGAACTGTCTGTCCGGACTTAATTGCGGATGATGTTGGCAGCTCGCGACTAATCGCGTTAAGCGTTGCTAAAAACAGACGGGGGTTCTAACAGGATGATTTTTGTTTGTCGTTTGTTGTGAAACTCGTTAAAATATGTATCACTAAGTAGTGTAGGAAAACATTAAAAAAAGCTACTACAATCAAATAGCAACGGATACTTTATTTGTTTTAAGATAAACTACAAATACAATGTATCATTATTAAAATCGTTTGCAGGACTGGAATACATTTTTACCACATATATTTGGCATTAAGATCGAATCAAACTGATGTTTTTAATAATTCAGCTGGAGTATTTTATGCGATAAGAGCGGTGGTAGCTCAATGGTAAGGGCACGCGCCTCTTAACCGAGGAGTGCGGGTTTAAACCCAGCACGTACCTCTGGATTTTTTCAAAACCTATATACGTATTCATACCACTAGCTCGATGGTGAGAGAAAACATCGTGATGAAACCTGCAAATTCAAACAACTTTGGATTTGTTACCATGATCCAAAAATTGTCTGGTTCCCCTATCTTAGGGTTACGAAGGTCAGATCGGCAGTCGTTTCAATGTAATTATCAGACTCTCTAAATCCTAGATCATGGTCTAAGCGGACCCCGTCTAAGCACGGGACATGACGCTAGGATGATGACGATACATACATACATACATACATAACATCTAATTTTTCATATTACTACTGAACATGTCCTTTCTTACGCCACCAGTGTAATCTTTACCAACTGTTACCCAAGTAAATATTTCTGATTTCTCGATGTTGTCATGTACTCACACCGAGCAATCACTTAGGCTACAAAAAATATGACATAGAAACACAGCACAAACAAATGTCAATTCACGAAGACTAGATCAAGATAAACAACATTTTAACAATATTAACACTGACATCATATTGGTTTCATGGCCGAATGAATTACGCAACGTCTATAAGCTATAACGTTCGTGTTATTCTTAGTATTTTGTCATGTGTAAGTATAGAGGCAATTAATTGAAGTATCTGCCTTGAGGTGTGTTGTAGCTCAATGCTACGGACGCAATCTTAGATGTGAGGCTTGTTAGTTTAAGTTCGAGGACCTAATCTTTTCATGATGTCCGGTGGTTCAGACATGTGGAAAGAATGGATGACGAAAGATTGACTAAACAATGCGAAAGTGGAATGATGTAGGAACCGCGGAAGCTCCAAGCTCACTTACCACGATCAGATTGGTCGTTTCTTAAAAGAAGGATGTTAGGAGTCATAAAAAACGTAGAGCTTGTATGAAAAGGATCAAGAATGTTGAGGTGTGTAAGGATCGTGTCATATGGCGTTCGGTTCTCTCTGCCTACCCCGCTAGAGAAGTGGCGTGAAGTTTAGTTAAGTTAGGGCCGAGTTCACCAACAGGTGGTTAAATTTTAATCAGCTGTTTAAACCATAAACGACTGTTTAACAATATTTTGCTGTTCACCACGCACTAACCATTGATTAAGTACTGTAATCGAGTGATTAACTTAAACGAAGTAGCCAACTCAGTTTAACCATTGGTTTACGCTTCCTGACGTGACATTTTGCATTGTGCATCACTTCTGATTACAAAATAAAAATGCAAGACGCCTTGAATTATATCTTTGAAGAGGATAACGTGTTAGATGATTTTAAAGATATAGAAAGAATTTTGCGCACTCCACGTATATTCCAAACAAGGCGCAATTATTTTGAGGAATACGACGAGAAAGCATTTGGTACCAGATTTCGTTCATATAAACGTAGTGCTTTGGAATTACTTGATTTAATTGAAAGGAAGTTGGAAACAGATTTCTCGTCACTGGTGAAATTTACATTACGTCTTCGTTTTTCTGCCATAATCACTGATTTAATAATGATATGAAAAAAATAACACGATCGATTCAACAAGTTTGGTAGTTTACAGTTTGACATTGACAATGAAAATTGATTGACATTGTCATTCAACATTCACACAATAATGCTAAACCATTCGATCATTCGGTCGTTTTCGACTCACTCATTCAAAAACGTTTGGTTACTTAACCGTTGGTTAGAAAAAAATGGTGAACTCCAAAAAAACGCGGTTTGTTTAAACGACTGTTTAATACTAACAGGACGGTTATGTAATCAATGGTTAAGTTGTAGTTGGTGAACTCGGGTCTTAATCTTTTAGTGACCCTGCCGCATGCGCCAAGAGTTGTAGGTTCAATTTCCACCCAGGACAAACATTCGTGTGATGGATACTTGTGTTTGTTCTGTGTCTGGGTGTTAATATCCAATATTTAAGTATATATTTGTAATACCACTGTTGTTTCTGATATCCGTAACACAAGTGCTTAAGCTACTTACCTAGGAGTTAGATCAATGTATGTAATATATTTGGATATTTATTTATTTTAGATTTATAAATACTAGCTTGGTGTTCAAGGAAAACATCGTAAGGAAACTTACACTTTTCATGCTTTTCATCCTAGTCCTAACTAAGTAACTAAACTTCACGCCACTTTCCTAGCGGAGTAGGCAGATAGAACCGAACGCCATAATATGGCACGATCCTTACACACCTCACTCGCCTCTTCCTAGTCCTCTTATATAATAAGGTTTAAAAGGTTTAATTTGACTTTTAAGGTTTAATTTAAGGTCTTTATTTGACCTCCAATAGTTTCCGTTTGCTCACTGGAATATGCACAAAATTACGAAATTTAAGTCTACCATTCTGTATTTAAGTTTAATAACATTTTGTATTCAGTTTAACAAAACCTATATCTACACTTATCTACAGTGTACACATCCAATACACATGAATGTATATTGATTGTCAGACACACAGACAGACATTTGACAAATAGCCAGAAAGAACATTAATAGAGAAATTATTTTATTATTACACCGTTTTCCTCATTTATTTTAGAATGTTGGTGAATTTGTCAATCGCGATCCGCTGTTGAGTAGGTGTACAGACGTGACCGGCATGTCGCTACCGGAATACGACCGGCTTGAGTCCACACTGGTCGCCATAGCGATGCGACTGACTGTGTGAAGTAATTGCGATTCGATGTGTGGTGTGATGATGTGATGATGTGGTGACCGCGCCACAAAATAGTCAAGATTATAACTCCAGTAATACGCAAACAGATGGCGTCGATCGAACATAGAGAAACGCCATATAATCCTGCATCACGCTAACGAAGTTATTCTCGTCTCAAAGTATACATATATACAATATACTGAGAAAGTCAGTCGGACTGTATTGCTTGCAATACCTAGCTCGGAAGTTCTTCCACTTTTAGTGCGAGCGCGTAGTTCGCACACTGATAATGTGAAGAAAATAAAGACTTAAGTACACCGTTTTCTTGATCTAACAGTAAAGCTTTCTCGTTAATTATGAGCGTTTTGGGCTGAGCAAATAGTTCAACTCAAACTAACTATTCAAAAAGCTTTCTTTATAATTTTGTACGTTTTAATAACCAGTAGTCACATATATAAACGTAGTGTTATTATAGTCTGATGCTGTTATTCTATTCAAATAATCATTATTTCTAAACCATTCTTCAGTTGACTTATTTTATATTCGATAATGTGAAATCCCCAGCACAGATCACTTTAGTAATCATTTCCATTCTAGTAATTAAGATTGCAATTTGGATGATGTAGCACATTAAAGTCGCATCTTTATGGAGATGCCAGCGCTCGTCAAGTCCAATATTGGTTCTCATAATGGCTCCAGAACCACAACTGTCACCCGCCTCCATGAAAGTGAAATCATTGCCGTACCCGCTCCACATAATTGAGTTTTCTAAAATAAAAAGAGCCATGTTTTTTTCTCGTATTATACTATGTATAAAGATTATATATGTTTTACGATATACTTGCGGAAACGCCTACTGGTTATAATTGTAAACCAGTATGTCATTCTTCATGATGAGGAAAGTGAAATCATTTGTCTTTGCGCACAATCGGTGCACTATGCATACTGGGTCGAGAGTTTGAAATGCATTCCGCCCGAAGCGCGGTGTTTGACGAGCAAAATGCATTCATATTACCGGGATGCATCGGTCTGCGCCCACATTGGAACGTATAGACATATTCATGGGCGCATTGGAGATCGGTAATATTGTTTTAATTAATCATATTGCTTGGCGAAGGTATATTAAAAGCTTCTAAAGTAGTTTATTTATTACTAACTCGTCCTTTTTAGGATTCCGTACCCAAAGGGTAAAAAGGACCCTATTACTAAGACTCCGCTGTCCGTCTGTCTGTATATCTGTCTGTCTGTCCGTCTGTCTGTCACCAGCCTGTATCTCATGATTTGTTTGATTAAGATACAAAAAATTACGTAAGCAAGCTAAGAAAATGTCTTTATCTAAAAGAATACCAATTTCTTCCAATGTTGAAAGCATTACTCTAATAAGCAACCACCCTTGTAACACAATCGAGTAATAAGTAGCACTCTGAGGATGTAACTCAATCGGACCGCAACTAGCCCTGCAGTGTAATAGCCGCGGGCGTTTGTGCGGACGCGGGCGCGGTTGCGGGCGCGGGTGCGGGTGCGGGCGATGACGCGGGCGCGGGTGCGGATGCAGGCGCGGGTGCGGATGCAGGCGCGGGTGCGGGCGCCAAATTCCTGGCATTAAAGCGATCATTACACAAATCAGCGGTCACTCGGAGTGTGTTTGATGAGGGGCGGATGGCCGTGAAATTGGCCGGGTGCGCCTGACGCGGGTGACCGGCCCTCCGGCGGGCGGTGAGTGCAGGGCTCTTTTTATGTGAGGGCGGTTTTTACCTGTAGGGTTTTATTGTTAAGAAAGCGTGTTCATGAAAATGCCTTAAAATCTACTCAAATAAAGTAGAAAACTTATGTGTACTTTGGAATCAGTTATTTGGTAGATATTTTAGGACGGAACAGATCATTTGCGAATGTTGTTTCGTAAAAGCTTTACAAAATTCATCACTAAATATTTCTATAATATTTTTGAAGACAGACCACAATTGAGAGTCGACTGCATCAATACTTCATTATTACTAAGATATTCATGTGGATAAATTCGATAAAGCTGTAAATATTATTTTAATGTCATGACACAAAACGTCTTTCTTCCATGGGAGAGTCCGAGATTTTTAACCGACTTCAAAAAAGGAGGAGGTTCTCAATTCGTCTGTATGTATAAATTTTTTTTTCAACTTTGATCACCTGTGATGTTAATTTATTTTAGAGATATATGCAATTAACGTCACTGTTCATGCAGGTTCTATGCACTGCACTACCACGTCGCCATGGTTACATCAAATAAAATATAATCAGCCGTGGACAGCCGAGCGGAGGGAACATGCCATTAGTTACAAGTGCCGGGGTCGCCGGTTCGATTACCGGCTGTTTGTTGACAAAATATATGCGCCGCGCCGGACAGCCCGAATGGGGGACGAATTTTCTATGCGAACAATTTCTTGAGTGCCGTGACATGCCTTGTTATGATGCCTGGAGATTCCATTCGGCATCGTTGTTGGTACCTACAGCGGAGGGAAAGTATTGATCAGACCCTCTTTGCGAAATTTTCTGATCTTTTTCATTTTATGAAGTAACCTTAATATCATGTGAATGGTGAAAAAATGCCAGAGACGCAATTAATGTTTCTTATAAATTTAATAATTAGATCAAAGAGTGAAAAGCTTAATAACTAGGCTAATAATAAGCACAGCGAAAATATAATATAGAGAAGATTGTATTATTTTACGACGATTTTTTTACATAAACGACGTTAAAACTAATAAACTATGTCAAGTGAACATAAAAGTGTTTAAACAAGGTTTGACATGTGCTCAATAAAACATTCTTTACATAGTAATCAGCTGAATTTATGATAATTTGTTCACGTAATATTTTTTCGTAGTACGACGCGTACTACGAGTCTACGAGGATTAACGATTCCTTGTATTAGACACCAACGAAATCACAAAATTGAAATCTTCATAAGATTAATTCTAACGCCAAAGAAAGAATATTAAATTAAAATTAAATTAAATATTCTTTATTTCGGACAAAATTTTCATCTATTTGGGTTAGTAACGTGGCTTAAAACATTATGTTAGTAGTTATATTAATAGGGTACACAAATTAATAAATTAAGAGACTAAGAGTGAATCTGATTATATTAAAGTAGTAAAGATAAAAATTACAGATATATTTTTAAACAACCTTACATTATAAAATGTGAGTGCATAGTCGTGCCTAAGTGCCAGGAAAAACTGAAGCATACAATGCAACCGTTCGACATTATAAATCGTTCTATTTGAACACAAAAAATGCAGGCATCCGACCAAGCGATTGTTTGTAAACATCTGTTTACGAGTCATTAAACGGTCTCGATCATTTCAAACGCGCCCACGACCCCATTCAGCTAACGACTATTTAATTCTCCGCCGTAAGCGCAACGTTTTAATCAGAGATCCAGATAACAAAATGTCCGGTGGTCCATTGACAAAGGAGTAGTTTTTTTTCGATCAGGCAGCGATATCGCATTTATGCAGCCAAAACAAGTTCGACAATAGACGTAGTAAGACAGAATGGGGAGTAATATTTTATTGAAAGACCCTTTTCGTCGGCTGAGTGTTGTGTAAATAGAGCTCGCCGTGATGTGGGATATTGCTCGGTGCGCGCACAATGCAGGTTATGAGCGCGGTCCGCTGACGGCGCGGGAATTGAGGATCTTTGGCATTGATTTGTTGTTGATTTTGCGGTTTACCAAATTTCGGTTAGTGCCGGCTGACGGCGATGTATTACAGTTTAAACTTAGTACAAAACCCGGATAGGTTGGTTTTTGACAAGTTGCCTTGAACTAAGTCTTACCTTGGACAAACGTATCTATGTGTGTTAAAGTATTTAATGCCCTACCTGATGAATTAAAAGCATTACCGCTACCGAAATTAAAAAAAAAATTTAAGACAATGGCTTAGTTTTAAACTCTTTTATAATGTTAATGAACTGTTTGATAAGTAGTGAATTGTTACAAAATATGTCATAATAATTTATATGTAGTGTGATTGTTAGTAATATTTAATTTGAACTACTTAGATTCAATTTGTATGTTATAGTTTTGCATGCCAGAAACTGGTGAAAAGTTTGATCTAAATTATAATTTTCCATCTTTGTACCACTTTTCAAGCAAAATAAACTGATTTGATTTGATTCGAAAATATAACTGATAATGTAGCAAAATTGACCTTGATTGCTAAATTAATTTTATTATAGTTGTGGTATGGGTAAAAACATGGAAGTGATTTTTACTCCATTTAACAATTTAATTTATTTAATCAATATTTTTTCTTTTTGATTTTACTAGAATTACAAGAAGCAATCTGTTATGATATTTTAGTAATGTTTCTGCGATGAGCCATTGCTGTATTTGACTCTTAACTAAAATTACCGGGAATATCCATCTTAGTTTCCAAAGACACAATTCCATAATTCCTAATGCATAATTAAATTATTCATTTCTCACGATAATTATTACCGAACCATTTAATAGCAGTGGGCGTCCCCCTCTAGGTAGAGACAAATTGCTCTGCCGTCTCTGCCATAATTATAAAATGTAGTTAGCGAGTGAGACAGGGAGAGCCAAGTGCCGGCGTCTGCCTATAGCCACTGAGCTCCGCTGAGCTCCTCAGCAGGCCATTATGGAAAATGTAGGCGATACTCCAGAGTTGCTGTCGTGGAGTTTTTATTTTTAAGTTACGGGATTAGGAAGGTGTTAATATTTTCCTGAAAGATTTATAGCCTTGTGTTGGGTTGTGATAGCAGAGTGTTGCAAAATTGAGATCGTGGCTTTGTATATGATTCAATCACAGTAATCATAAACTAATTTGCCTTGTTTTGAGTTAAGCTAATTTTATCTATATAAACTAAGTACATTAATTTTAATAAAATATAGCTAGTTCTACGATGGGTCTGTTTCAAATATGGTTTAAACATTTGTCATCGGTAACAAATTGTTTTTTTTTGGCTGAATGTGGTTAAAGGGGCTTGCTGTCCCTTTGACTCTGCCTACCTCTTAGGGGATGGGCGTGATATTACGTATGTATGTAACAAATTGTTGTGCAACGACTGGCTCGATAGCGCATTCGCTAGTGACCCTAACCCATGCGCCGAGAGTTGTGGGTTCGATCCCCACCCAGATCAAATATTTGTATGATGAATGCTTGTATTTGTTCTGTGTCTGGGTGTTAATATCCAATATTTAAGTATATATTTGTAACACCACTGTTGGTTCTGATATCCGTAACACAAGCGCTTAAGTTACTTCCTCGGAGTCAGATCAATGTTTGTGATGTAGTATGATATATATATATTTAGTTAGGTCCCCAATAGGTCTGAGGTCACATGTTTTTGAAACGGCTAATACGCGATGGTAACTTTGTACCTGATTTTTAAAACGATTGTTTAAAATACCTACCTACATCCCATTGGTAACCTACGAAGTTTGTGTATCCATGTAGGATGTATAATAGCGATTGTATGTGTGCGTACCTGAGCGGCTGCTTCAGTTTCCAGGCTGATGACGTCGACGTCTGGCGGCATGGGCCACGTGAACAACATGGGCGGGCTGGCGGCGTGCGCGGGGCCCGACGCCAAGCCCATGCAGTTCCCGCTCGCTCAGCGGCGCAAGCGGCGGGTGCTGTTCACGCAGGCGCAGGTGAGTGACGTGGAGGTGCAGGGCATGCAGGCATGGGTGAGGGACACGCGGGTGTACGGTTATGCAGGCGCGGATAAAGTAGGCCCGACAATATACTATATCGCATGCTCTCTACGTTTCGTGACGACTTCCGCACGGGTATTGAACGAGCTCCATGAAAGATTTTCCTAGATATTACAGTGTAAATTCTTCAAACTCATTCTCACTCTTCGACTCATTCAATCAGTTGTTATAATTTCGTGACGACTTCCACACGGGGATTGAACGAGCTCCATGAAAATATATTCCTAGAGATTACAGTGTAAATTCTTTAAAAGGGGTTAACGAATACACACGCATAGTCAGACTCGCATCAACCTCAGTTGTTAGTGTTCATCAGGGGCGTAGCTACCGCCGTATCTGCCGTATCAATTATACGGGGCCCCAGGGACACGGGGGCCCCCGAAGTGCGTATGCACAAATTAATAAAAACATTAAAATTAATAAATGAGTTTGCCGAAAAAAAAGCAAGGAGTGTATATTTATTTGATATGATAATTATGATGAATAATTTATGCAAACTTTTTTTTTCTTTTGTGAGAAATCTTTACCCTTCATAAGGGCCTCCAAAAAATTTTTATACGGGGCCCCGTCAAGGCACGCTACGCCACTGGTGTTCATAGACTACAGCTGGACGTACGCTCGTTTGTCTTAGTAACAGTAAAAAGGTTCCCTATAAGCAACCCCGGAAGCGACAAATGACTTTCACTCGGGTACCTACATAATTTATTACCTTATCTGTTCATGTACACCACTATGTTATTTCGCTTATAATCCCAATAATCCCACGGAATGTGTTGGTATTCATCAAGTAGACTTGGGTAGAGGTTTGCTGTATTTGATAGTTAGGTCGGCAATGTACTTGCATTAAAGAAATTGACACGCTCTAAACGTGAAGACTACTGAACATATTCATTAGAGAGATTGCTTTTTAACCTTATTCGATCCATAACTAAATGCATAATTATAAACGAATCTAAGATAAAAAAAAATCACACCTTATCAATACAATTCTTCTTCTAAAAGCTTGGTATATACTCGTATTTAACCCAGAGGGCGTCTGTGTCAATGCTCCCACGCACTATTAGATCAACTGCAACAGTTTATCTTGTCCGCGACCGACCGAGCGAAACTATCACCCATAAAAGCGCATTTTGTTCATTCTGCGCATAGTCGAATGCGCAGTGAGATAACTCCGATCGAGTTACAAGCCACGGGAAAGGCTTGAGAGTAGCAAGCGTCTCCCCCTTAGTGCAAGGGGCCTGGCATAGCCTGCGCCGATAAAATAGATGCCCAAAATGTCTGAATCAGTTGACTAGTGAGTCTTATTAGGGTGAGGAATTACACTGCAGGGGGTAAAACTATACAGTTTTACTACGGTCTAGGATCATACTTAGGCCAGCTTATTGATTCTAATCAGCGTACAGTGTAGATATACATATACGCTAAAGCAGTCTTACGTCAAGTTTTTTAAATTTTTTTTCGTTTCAGGAGAAATGGAACATCTCTAAATGTGTAAAAATCTCTATGTGTACAGTGTGTTTGTAAAAAATTTCTTTAATAGATCCTTTACAGGGGAAAAAATAGTTAGTAAAATGATAGTTTCTTTGTCGATCTGTTTCACACAATCATCGGATAGGATTACAGAGACCATTTCAAATATTACTTATATTAATGTTTTATTAATAGCTACATTTGAATCGTGTTGCTAAGGGTTACTTTACTGGTTTAATCTGTTCACTGTGGAATGCGCCCCTCACTCACTCCCCGAACAAATTCTTATTTGCACCCTCCGCACAGGGGAGGGGAGAGATATTTGCCGATCATTTTACAAATAAATATCCGTACCTGCCATCATTTGAGATAAGGGCGCCCACGCGTGCTGCGACTTGTTTGTAATTAAAAGACTATATTAACTTGACTGCTAGTTTATATTGCAAAATTCATTCAAGTATATTTAATTCAGTTTAATACAAGATTTTTTAAGCAAGAAATAGTTCCCAATATGTATTAGCGCGTTAATAAAATCTTATCCGCTTTTTTATGACATTTGAGTTCTCACTAAATGTAAATTAGGATTGTCTCTTAAATGATATTATGTCCCAAGGTTCATGGCTCTTGATGATTAATTATCTAAGCAACAGACTTAGATATGTTCGTCATACAGCTAAACATATTCTTTCTAACGTCCTTAGGAACAAAGGTAAAAAATAATCATCTAATATTATTGCGTATGTCTGTGCGTGAATGTCTCGCGCGAGGGGAGCACGGAACGAGTTTTATTGCGGGGCGCTGCCGTGGCGATGGCAAGTGGTCCGGCTCAGTAGCGCGCTCGACGCGATTACTGGCTGTTAATAACGATAACTAACTACAAGAATAGGAGAAATAAAGAAAAAATAGATAAAAAATGTCCAGGTATTACGTATATAAATAAATGATATAACAGTGAAGACGAAATCAAATATAAAGCTCAGTTTTACACGACAGTTTAAAATGCAAATCGCGAAAATTCAACCAAATGGGAACTTGAAATTAGAACTAAAACCTCACTTTGTACCTACATAATGCCTAGTTTCACATATTTACTTAAATTGTTATAAAATCATAACCCTTTCCAAATCATAATTATACCCTTTGTAATAGCTCCTTGGAACACATTCAGCCAATAATAAAATTATGTTGGATAAGGGAAATTGTGAAAAAGTGGTTAACGATATGCTATGCGACGATTACATCCTCATTTTCCTAGCGTTATATCCCGTGCTTAGACGGGGTCCGCTTAGACCATGAACCAGGATTTACCAAGTCTGGTAATTACATTGAAGCGACTGCCGATCTGACCTTCGTAACACTAAGATAGGGGAAAGAGACAATTTCTGGATCATGGTTTTTGTGACCATAATCCAAAATTTTTCCAAAGTGGTTTGAATTTGCAGGATTCATCACGGTGTTTTCCCTCACCTTCGAACTAGGGGTATAAATACGTAGGTACATAGATTTGAAAAATCTAGAGGTATGTGCCCGGGTTTGAACCCGTACTCGTCGGTTAAGAGGCGCGTGTCCTTACCATTAATCTACAACCGCTCTTAGGGGAGGATCACATATGGTACATTATTTTCGAATCCCGGACCAACATGCGTCATAACATTTATAAACGCCTTTTTATCGCAATATTTACAAACCTTTAGTTATTTCAATCTTTGAGCTCGTTTTTCCCCTTGTGCCCTGCAATAAAACCATGATCACGGAGGCGGCCGGTGCGCTAATTGTGTCGAGACAAAGCGGCAGGCCTCTTGAGTCCCTCGCGACGTGACGTCCGCGTGATAGCGGCTGGTGAAGGGAGTGAACTTACCTCGCGTTTCAATGACTTGTAGATGTTTATTCTAGGACGAGCTGTTGCACGCGAATTTGTTGGTGTAAATTTAGCTCAATGGCGCGCTTCTTAACCGAGGAGTGCGGGTTCAAACCCGGGCACGTACTTCTGGATTTTTCAAGTCTATGTACGTATTTATACCACTAGCTCGACGGTGAGGGAAAACATCGTGATGAAACCTGCAAATTTAAACAAATTCGGATTTGTAACCATGATCCAAAAATTGTCTGGTTCCTCTATCTTAGGGTTACGAAGGTCAGATCGGCAGTCGCTTCAATGTAATTACCAAACTCGCTTAATCCTGGATCATGGTCTAAGCGGACCCCGTCTAAGCACGGGACATAACGCTAGGATGGTGACGACATCTTAATTTTCGACATAAGCATAGCCTAAGTTACTCTTCAAACATAGGGTGCCTAACGGTGGAAAATTCGTTAATTAGCCGAAATAAACAAATTGATAAAAACTGCCAGCCGTTTGGTCTAGTGACTTCAGACTCTCAAAGACAAATATACTTGTTATTAATACGATTGTTTGCAACGAAATCATAGATTTTCATAAACAAACGTACTTACCTACCTATTTAAGCATTTAATCCTTTTTTTTTACTCCGAGGTAAGTAGCTTAAGCACTTGTGTTACAGATATCAGAATTAACAGAAATATATACTTAAATGTTGGATATTAACACCCAGACACACAAAAAACACAAGTATTCATCACACGAATGTTTGTCCTGGGTGGGAATCGAACCCACAACTCTTGGCGCATGGGGCAGGGTCACTACCGAATGCGCCATCGAGCCAGTTAAATTAATATAAAATCCATAGCATAAGCGCACAAATTAGATTTAGCGCTAGGGAGTGAATGCGAAATCCTGATGATTATTTTCATTATAATAGTTTTACTACTTAATATTATTAATTAAAATTATAAAACTCGTCATTCGGTACTAATTGGCGAGGAAACAAGACGCGACCCCCACTCGACGCGCCCCTCGCGACGTGACTTTCTGCTATCACGCATCAGCGTGACTTCCCGACGGAGGGAGCCGGCTCGGGGTTAGATACCTGGCACAGAATACGCTTGTTTAGTAAAATTTAATCTGTAATCGACTGGACCGATTTCACTTTCGCAAACAACAAATTACTTATCGGTATTTGTGCTGTTTACCTAATTATTTTTTGTATGTTTATCAATTTCTTTATAAATACTAACTCCTAGTTACTTTTTTGGATAATATCTTCATGAACTTCTTCCATTCATTTTAAATTTACTGTTCTGTTACTTGATGCTTACAAATCTTCTGTAATTGTATCCAGTCTTCAAGTACATACATACATTAGTATAACTTGTACTGTGGTATAACGTATAAAAAGAAATTATAACAAACTAACTAACTAACTAAACATCACGCCTATAATCCCCGAAGGGGTAGGCAGAGTCAAAGGGGCAGCATGCCCCTTCAACCACATTCAGCCATAAAAAAAAAGAAAAAAGCCGGGCTGGGTTTGATGAAAAATTGTGAAAAAGCAGTGACAAGCGGCTAACCTGTCGCCTACACAATCACACACCCAAAACCCGATCTACCATTAGTCGCCTTTTACGACATGCTAGGCAAAAGCCACAGTTGGCATATTCTTTTTAAGTCCCAGACCAACATAGGACAGTGGGCTGGGTTGGATGGAAAGCTGTGAAAAAGGAGTGACAAGTGGCTAGCTCGTCGCCTACTCAGTCACATACCCAAATGCCCGTAAACCATTAGTCGCCTTTTACGACATGCTAGGCAAGAACCACAGTTGGCACATTCTTTTTTTTTTTGTCCCAGATCAACATGGGCCAAGTCCCAGACCAACATGAGACGCTAAATTATAACAACAGTCCAACATTTTACTTCAGCAGATATTATTATAAAGTTCTGAATCATAATGGAAAATAACGATGTTTATAGAGTAGGTATCATTAGAGCATTCTAAATAAAACGTTGTCATAACGTGAAACGCCATGTCAAAGGTGGCATTCTCTTGACGGTCAATTTACATCATCTTTTAAGAATAGATAAATAAATATATCATTAGAGAAGGTTATAAATAAAATAATTTGGTAGGTACATACAACGGCGTCCCCTGTTAAAATCGATATTAGCCAATAAATAACTGATTTATTAATCGCTGTCCAATAATTTTCTTCTACTACTAAAGGCGACAAACACGCACACGGCTAACATAGTAACAAATAATAATCAAATATCTGACGTCATCACATACATTGATCTGACTATGAGCTAAGTAGCTAAAGCACTTGTGTTACGGATATCAGATTCAACAGTGGTATTACAAATATACTTAAATATTAGATATTAACACCCAGACACAGAACAAACACAAGTATTCATGACACGAATGTTTGTCCTGGGTGGGGATCGAACCCACAACTCTTGGCGCACGGGGCAGAGTCAGTACACACTATCGTACTAATATTATAAACGCGAAAGTTTGTATGGATGGATGAATGTTTGTTGCTCTTTCACGCAAAAAGTACTGCATGGATTTTAATGAAACTTTACAATAGTATAGCTTATACATTAGAATAACACATAAGTTATGTTTTATCTACCTATCTGTACCACGCGAGCAAGGCCGCGGGTAGAAGCTAGTAGTTATAATGGCGATCATTGTATCCTACAGACATTTGCAACGCCCGAAGCACATTTACATGGAATGACCCATTCACGCAGAACCCGTCCGTCACGCACGTAGGTGCATACAGCACCACATGAAAGCGCATCGAAAGAAGCCACTACATTATCACGGCCGTAATGAAACATTCCACCCGGGACCGAATTACGTCCGCGTAGGCTATTTAGCGGGGTGGGGGGCGGCGCCACCCCCAGCAAGCCCCTCCCACTTGCCGGTTGGGGGAGGGTACATACGGCGTGTAATTAATTCTATTCCCGGTTGTTTTGGGCGCGTTCTTCCGTCTGTTTTATGAGTCGAATCGTTTGAGTTCGTAACTGTTAGTTTGAGGGCATGGTGGCTGATCTAAGTCTAATGGCGGCTGTAGATTTACGTTTGAGTTTAATCCGAATGCTGACCAGAACGTTTATTAGTTTTAGGCTCGGATCTAGATGACAGAGGTTGTAGCGCTTTTGTAATAAAGTAATATAGATAGGTAGATAACTAGTATGTTTATCTATAGTTTGTTTTTTCATTTGTATGTTCATAACTATTTACTTTTATTAATATTATGAATTCTTCCTTTTTAAATCGTTAATATATATATTCAGTAGAATAAGATAAACGTTTATGTTGTTTTGGGACGATTTGTATTGTTTGAAACTTACCATTATTAATGAAATGAAATGAAATTATCTTTATTTACGTAGGCTCAAATAAGCACTTATAAATCGTAAGTACATACAAATGAAAATAAAAATTTACCACCGGGTTCAGAAATTAGCTTCTACCGAGAAGAACTGGCAAGAAACTCAATAGTTACCTACTCTTTTCATCGCCAAATTCACAATAAGTATTAATAACAATAATCATATTCTTAAGCTACTATACAAATCTAAAAAAAGTAAATATGTATCATAGCAATTACAAATATTTGTCACTTCAAAAATCTTCTATAGTATAATAAGCCTTTCTTTTCTTTGGATTAATAGATAAATAATTCAAACCAGGTCACCTGTTTCTGCGGGCGTGTGATGTGCTTTTTAAGTTAATCAATTATCTCTCATTATACTTGTTTGGGCCTAATGCCGAGTTTTTTTTTACCTTGATTTATTGACATTGTTTAACCGTTAATATCGAACGTTAAAATATAGTAAAACAATAGTACAAGTGTAACAATTTTTTTATTATCTAATATTTGTTTAAAACTGTATATTTGGATGGTCATTAGATCAAATTTAGTTTTGATTTCAAGGATGTTATTTTTAGAGATTTTCAATTAATGGCTAATACTTATATTACGTAAGTGTACATAAGTATTTCCTACTGTAAGTAGGTACCAGCATATTCATCATATCATTCACAAGTTCTTTGGGGCTCCTGCCAGAGGTCAAACTGCAAAATTATACCATTAATTGACAAAAATATTTAGAAAGTAAATGAGCCTCCACGAATCGTTTAAACCTATTTACCCGTTCTCTGGTGCCCAAACCTCGAGGGGCCCTAATAGCCGATGCGGGCCCCTTCTATTGTGCTCCTGAAGAATGCTCCTGATGTTGTGGCGCTTGCGCAGGTGTACGAGCTGGAGCGGCGGTTCAAGCAGCAGAAGTACCTGTCGGCGCCGGAGCGCGAGCACCTGGCCTCGCTCATCCACCTCACGCCCACGCAGGTCAGTAACCCTAGGCTATACCTCCCAGGAGTTCGCAGGTCAATGACCTACACACAGCTTGGGGTGTAGTCGGTATACCCCGCCCATCGCCCTCTTAGAGGCGATCAGGACAAGCCTCGAGGGTGTAGATTCAGCCCACATCTGTATCGGTGGGTATACGCTTGCACGTTTGCACAGACTATGGCGTCTGGTGTTCAACCCACGCCAGTGGCTGAATCACTGGAACACGGTTTCTTGACCTTTTAAAGTCTGACGGCGCTTAGGCTTCTAAGGAAATTCTCCTTAATTGGAGAAAGAAATCAAAGTTTTTTTTTTTAAATATACTTATATAATTATTAATATGTGAAAACAATGTTATTAGAGTAAACGTTTATATCGGCTTATTTGTTGAAGCCTTTTTATAAAAATACGCTTCCATTTGTTGTATGAAGAAACGAAGAGATTTGTACCTCTTATCGTTAAAAATCACCTTCTGTGTAATTTGTATATTGAACACGCTATTTATTAATATTTTGGTTTTTTTTCTATCAATTTAACGCAATACACGGAAACACACGTTTGCTATTGTGAATAATATATTTAATCTACCTGTTATCGTACCAAATTTCATCACTATGGTGATAAAAATCGGTTTGGTTAGGTGGTCCGTCGTGAAAACTTAGCACACTAATAGACGGACGTTATGAATAATATTAGTAACTAGCTGACCGGCGCACTTCGTAACGCCCCGTTCTCGGATTTTCAATGCCTATTTTTTATTTCCCTGCAACTTTTTTATTTTTTTCTTTCATAAGAACCTTCACCTGATAATAACAAATACAACTAAAAAAGAATTAGCGAAATCGGTTCATCTGTTCTCGAGATTTGCGCTTGCTAAGCGCAAATCAGCGATAAATTTTTATATTAAAGATGTAACCCATTCAGCGATAAATTTTAATATTAAAGATGATTAGATGAATCCACCAACAAGGTCTTCAGCCTTACGTAAGCATCTTTAACCGTGGGAACCGTTCCCCTCGACATAGGCACGTGTAATAAACACTCTTGGGTTGCGCAGAGCCAATCGGGGGCGGAGCCCGGCTGCGGCGGACGGCTGTGAATCATGCGCAGCCCGGGGCTAACTACCCTTGTCGCGGATTGGATCAATTGGCGACAGTGTTGCTTTACTGGCCAATTATTGGTGTACACAGTGTTAGGGCATTAAAAGAATCGATAATTTAAAGACCATGGTTAGAAATACATTGAATTAAACATAGACTGTTAATAGTAATAGTTTTGGACATTCAATCTACTTGGTCATGAATCATGTGTGGCCCGGGTCTAGCAAACTACCCCTGTTGCGATTTGGATCAATTAGCGACAGTGCAGCTTGTTTAAGTCAAATATTATTGGTGTACGCACATTAAATGCAAATATATATATAAATCGAGAATCATAGCTAAAGTAGATTGGATTAAAAGTTGATTGAAAAGCCGGGCGTTTATTACGAGTCAACCGTGGCCCGGGGCTAGCAAACCACCCTTGTTGTGGATCAATTGGCGACAGTGATACTGGTATTAGCCAAATATTGGTGTACGGTTAAGCTTTGATATGACCAGGACCATCTTTAATCTATTGGAGGACACATTAGGAAAATAATAGGTATTAATAATAGGTATTAATTATAGGTATTAATAATAGGTATTTTCAGTTAGAAATATTAATGACCCATTGGAAAGTTGGAAACCTTAGACTACGGGGGCCTTCTCGACTGCGGGGCCCTGGGCAGGTGCCCAAATTGCCAAGGGGGAAAGAAGGGTCTGGATAAGACCCATTAGCATAAGAACTATCAGCTAACTAATTTATAGATGGTTAAATAATATTAGGATAAGAGTATGCGCAAACACAGGTGAACTCCCTGTCCTATCACTCTCATATCCTGGTGAGACAGCAATCCGACATTACTGGAAAGATGAGCGACCACGTTGAAACAATAGCTTCACAGCCGTGCAACTTCCTGATACCGGGCTGGTTCTGAGTTTTTTCAATATCGAAATACCCATTTGACATTATTTGGGCCCGTCCAGAGACCAGCCTTAGAAGGCACATACTAACAATAAACCAACGAGGCAGTCAGAGAGATTGGATTACAAGTAGATTGAACGGCGGGGTGGTCTGAATCACGCGTAGCCCGGGGTGAGACAACTACCCTTGTTGCGGATTGGATCTATTGGGGACAATATAACTTTTATTTGCCAATTATTTGTGTAGGCCAGTGCTTCTCAAACTTTTTATGCTATGGAAATCTTTTAGGAAGCAGAGTATTAGACGGAACCCTAGAACAGCGCGGGCGGCAGCCCGGGGGGGGGGGGGGTGGTAATAATCGACTTTAAACGGATTTTCCTCCAGGAGACTTAAATATAGAACCCCTTTATTTTAACAATTATGATCAGTATCTACAAATTTTCGTGGACCCCCCAGAAACGGAACCCCAGGGTTCCGCGGAACACACATTGAGTATAGCTGGTGTAGGCCAACCACACATAACAATCTGTTATTAGGGCCTATTAGCGGACGTGATAAAAGTAAGTAGATAAGGACATGTTGCTTTAAGTGATAGATAAATAATTGTTAGAAATGAAACGATTATTTCTTGGTCTTCAACAATCGTTTATAAATTATCAAAAGATTAGGTACAGGTTAATGGCATTGACAGTTCGTGGTTATAGCATTGGAGTTATAGCGTGGACAATAATAAATATCAGACTACATCACATACATTGATCTGACTCCTAGGTAAGTAGCTTAAGAACTTGTGTTACGGAACGGATATCAGAACCAACCACGGAATCAACAGTCGTATTACAAATATATTGGATATTAACACCCAGATACAGAACGAACACAAGTATTTACTATACGAATGTTTGTCCTGGATGGGGATCGAACCCACAACTCTTGGCATGGGGCAGGGTCACTACCGACTCAGCCATCGAGCCAGTCAAAGTAGTAGTAGTGATACGTAAGGTTAAAGCACTTTTGAGATATACTAAAGGATAATTGAGTCATTATAACGTATTAGCAAAAGGTCAGGTAAACAGCACCCTTAACCGACGAGCGTGTATGAAAAGACTTATGAATGTAGAAGAAGCGAAAGGTGTATGTCAGGATCGTAACAAATGGAAGTACGTGATCTCTGCCTACCCCCATGGGAAAAAGGCGTGACATTATGTATGTATGTATGTATAACGTAAATAATGTGATGTACTCGTAATTATATGAAATCTCTTGTTGTCAAAATACTATAAGATAATTAAGCAACCTGCGTAAGAATGAAACGAAGAGACGCGCCTCTATGTGAAGGGTTGTTTCAAAAATGAGTACACACGTATTGTACCACTAGATTTATAAAAATTAAAGTACCGATTTATATCACTAGGTCAGTGGCGGTGCACCTTCAAATAACTACATACATACATAGCATCACGCCCATAATTTCCGAAGGGGTACACATTCAGCCAAAAATAAAACTGGGCTGGGTTAGATGGAAAATTGTAAAAAATTAGTAACAAGTGGCTAGCTAGTCGCCTTTTACGACATGCTAGGCAAGAAACACAGTTGGCACATTCTTTTTAAGTCCCAGACCAACATAAGACAAATAACTATGTATAACCATAATCACATTCATCTGGTTATAGAGCTTTAGTTCATAGTAGGAGCGATGTCCTTACTATGTTTAAGATCAACTGTGTTTGAGCCATGAGCAAGATGATTACAAGCTGTTGTTCTCCACCGTGTCAGCCGCCCCGACGCCGCGGGCACCCGCTCCCGTTTGTAATGGCGACACATCGCGCCACGAGCCTCCGCGCCTCGTCGGAGGCTCGTTTCACGCGCCGGCGGTCCCTCTTTGATTCTCTAGTGCGTCGCGGTTCGAGGAGCATCTGTTTGTTTGATTCTTACCGCCCGAGGTCTCGGCTCAAGGGCTGTCTACAAATTAGTGGACACGCATTTGTTAGCCGCAGAAGATGTTTTTTCTCCAATTGAATTACGGTGTACAGTTCTTTTTGAGGGCTTTCACCTGTCTAGTGAGTTATTGAGATTTTTGTATTTTGTTTTTTTGAGTACTGATTACGATAGCAAAAATATTTGTCTACAAGTAACAAATGAGGAGAGAGGAGTTTCTGGAAACGATTTGGTTAGACTTTCGGAAAATTATATTATACAATTCCTGAATATTTTCTATGGGAACAGAAGGATATGATAAAAGTTATTCTACCTTATGAAAACTTATCCTTTATAAGTTAGCCGTAAAAGTGTAATTTTCCATTTATTTGAAAAATAAAGACATACTAATAATGTTAATGAAATGTTTTTGCACATAATTCTGAATTAAATTACCTTTTTTCATTACTGTCATCTACCTATCTACAATGTTTAGAACATAACGAATGTCTAATTGAATGGTAACTGTACCGTAGGTATACCTACCCAATAAAGGTATGCCTACTTACATCCAATACGTCTCATACTAGTCAACAAAATTACACTCTTTTTTTGCCACATAACAATGTAATACTTTTTTCTAATTATCAGTACCAGCATAATACAATTATATTATAAACATTTTCCCATCACGTCACATTTTTTTGTCATTTGCTTAGAAACATTCAAATATCTGCCATTGAAACGATTTTTGTTGTATTATTTAACAGCATAAAGATTATTAAAATGTAAACATAATACATGCGATTGATAGTCAGAATGCTGAAAATTTCAATGTACTTCGAATTAAGCTTCTACTATGATTCTATGCAAAGTTATGTCTAGTTAAGCTTTACCATATTTTTTGCGTACATTCGAAGCTGCGCATTTTATATGGACGAATTCTTAATACCATTCTAATGCGAATATTATGCGATACATTAGTATAGCAATATAATTTACACTGTTAATCAACAATTTGGGATTATTTCTTTACACAAAAGACAAAAGGTATGAAAAATGTTGTATTAATAAATGCATTTATTAATACTGAAGTCAGACCTTAAAGCCAATTTAAGTAACTTTGTTCTCTAATATCTCAAAAATGTGACCTGATGATCAAATTTGGATGACGGAATCTGAATCAGCTGTTATTGTTTTATCAAAAAGGCAATGAGTTGATTCTGTGCAAAAAAACTGTTGACTAGTATAATCTTCACACTCAGCAGAGTTGGTTTCATGCTGTATCAAATCCCACAGATATTGCCCCAGACGGGTTAGTGCTGACCTACGCGCGAACGGCTTGACCGACCCGTACATCGAGTAGCGACCGCCATTATTAATATCTGTCACGCGCACGCGCCAAAACCGTTCCCACATCCGCGAATTCAAATCCTTCATAACAAAGACTCAATAATCTGGGCCGTGTCAATATAAATTTCATAAACTCGCTGTGTAACCCCAACAATGGGCCGCAAACATCCATGAATAATCTCCATTTTGAGGGTGTCAACGGCATGGCGCGTTCGCGTTGGCGCCAAAACAAACGTCAAGCGGGAACAATGGCGGCGCTAATTCGCCGGTTATAATGCGCTGCATTGTCGTAATGTTAATTGCTTCTCGTGTTGACGCATGTCGGCTCGGTGTGGACGCCTCGCAGATAATTAATTAGTAGTTTAATTAGACAAACTTGCTACTACTTATATGATTATCTATGTAGACGTTTTGATGACAAAATTATTGTAGGTTTTCGTCTATTTGTATATTGAACTTACCAATTGTGTAAATATCTAAAAAGATAACAGAATACTAATTAACAATATTCTTGAACGTGTAGTAGAGTTCCCACCACAGACCACAGAAATACACCGTGGTACCCACAAACAAAGAAATGCAGTATTACCTGAAACCACTGAGTAAATTTGGTAAACTTACCATTAACAAATGAATTGGACCGATCCCAACTGGATAAGCAAAGCCAAAGATCGGTCTGAGAAGTCTTCATTAGGAGAGCTGAAGTTATGATGATGTGGCTTTTAATTATTGGCGCGTGGTATCATCATACATACATACATATATTTTCATCATCCGTATTGCAGCGGATACACACTGTCTCTTATAGACGTCACCCGTCGGTTTAGCGGCGCGGGTGGCGCGTGCGCGTTGTGTGCGGCGAATTGGCTGTGTCTGCGTGTCGAATTACCGCTCTTTGTCGCTCCTCGGATGCACTCAATACTGGCACTCGAGATCAACTTTACAAAATACAAAAAAATAAAAACAATTTTTAATGTTACGCCTTTCTATTGAAACTTTGAATAAAAATTATCCGATTCCCATAGTCATTAGGAGGAGTTTTAAAAATGGGGTAATTTACATACGATATTATTTTATTACTACAGAAGGCAATACGTAATAATAACATAATCTGTAAATTTTTATTTTTATATTCAATCTGACATTGAAAAGAGTAACTTCTTCTCGGCAGATGCGACATTCCGAACCGGTGGCAGATTCAAAATGTTCTATTTTGTAGGTACCCATTACTTGACGATTTACAAGAACTTTTTTTAAGTTTACGTAAATAAAGATATTTTGAGTTTGAGTTTACTTCCATTTAGATCTAACTCTCAAAAGGCCACTTAAATTAAATGCACGTGCTTGTCCCGTGATTATGCTGAGAGACATAGGTGTTACAGAAAGTCCTTCTGACAATTTTGGGCGTAGAAGCTACACAGACGATGTTTTGTCCGAGCTCATACCCACGCCCTGTCCCGGATCAGCTTTATAGTGTCATCATCTTCAGCGTTATGTCCCGTGCTTAGAGGGGGTCCGCTTAGACCATGATCCAGGATTTAGCGAGTTTGGTAATTACATTGAAGCGACTGCCGATCTGACATCCGTAACCCTGAGATAGGGGAACCAGACAATTTTTGGATCATGGTTACAAATTCAAAGTTGTTTGAATTTGCAGGTTTCATCACGCTGTTTTCCCTCACCGTCGAGCAAGTGGTATAAATATGTACATAGATTTGAAAAATCTAGAGGTACATGCCCGGGTTTGAACCCGCACTCCTCGGTTAGGAGGCGCGTGTCCTTACCATTGAGCTACCACCGATCACCTTTATACACTTCGTAAAAAGTTCAAAATGTCTACTTACCAATGCAGTGGAACGGCTGAACAATTACTAGAGTCATTTTATGTTTTAGATCAGGACACGGTTCAGAACTTGTTAGATAATTATCAAAGCATCGCATCTATCCAGTTCCCACTCGAACAGCGAAATTCCAATGCGCCGAGGACATTTAGCTCAAAAGTTCGCTTTTAGCCGTAATCTAATAAAGCGGGGCCCGGGCTAAATGCATTCCGCTGCATATTCACGCAGAGCAAACAGCGCGCCCTCCGCCGCGGCGGGGACGCTTGTCCCGCTCCGTGAATGTGTCCCGTTACTATAAGTGTCCCGCCTATAATCGCACGACTACTGTCTAACTAGAATTTAATATAATAATGAGGCCTAATGTGTTAAATTAAGAGTGAAGGGATCGAGATAAATGAGTAATTATAAGTGATTCTTTGATGTGGAATTTAAAATCTGAACGCGCAAAATGTTATAAATATTGCAACAACCGCAACTTAATCAACGCCAAAAGCAAGAGCAAAAATCTATTGCGGTTGCGAATTGTGATAAGTATATAGAGAAGCCATGTGGTGTTTAAGGCCATTGCCTTGTGATTTGAATCGATAAGATCTGTGAATAAGAAAGATTATACTTGTCATAATTTTTCTTATTCTGCTAGCTGTCGCCTGCATAATATCAAAAACGTCTTTTACGACATTTTAAGCAAGAAACGTAGTTGGTACATGCTTTATAAAATGAAATGACATAAAATGATTTATTGCTCCAAGTAGTTTTGTAACAAATTCTATTGCACGTCACATTTTTTGACTATGAATCCCAGACCAACATAGGACAATCTCAGCTTTTATCTGACCGATAAAAAATCACTTCGATTAAGGGGACATTTGTCCCGTCCCGTCCCGTCACTAGCCCGGCGGCGCAAACAGAGGGCTCGCGTTTCGCGTATTTAACCTAAGTAAATTTCGATGTTCCGCGCACTGTTGGCAGTGCCGCTCCCCGACGCGAATTTAATCACTCGCTTAGAACGGCGGTCACAATTGAATTAATGACAGTAGGAATCTCCACCGCCTTTGTGGGACATTGGACCAACACATTTTGAGCGTATTTATCTAGGCAAATGAGACTCTTGACATGGTTGTTCTAAAAATAATATAAACAGTAACATATTTACATGAAATTACTGGCTATAGAAAGAAACCCATCTCTTTATTTATTAGCGACTTGGCTTAAATTAAGTATTGTATGGGCAGTTCGGTCGTATAAGCACTCCTTAAAAATCAGAAGTAAGTCATCATCTTCCTAGCGTTATGTCCCGTCCTTAGACAGGGTCCGCTTAGACCATGATCCAGGATTTAGCGAGTCTGGTAATTACATTGAAGCGACTGCCGATCTGACTTTCGTAACCCTAAGATAGTAACTAATTTAATTAACTAATTTTTGGGTCATAGTCAAAAAGAAGTAAGTAATTATCTAAATTATTTGAACCCATTTTATGATGTTTGTTACAGGAATACATAAACTATATCTAATGTAGTTTATTTAACTTAAGTAAACGTATAACAGTTAGTTAAACTAATAATCGCAGACCAACCCATAAATAATAGAGTTGGTAATTGCTTACTGGTTTTAATTTATGGAATTCTATATGGGCTATGTTATCATAGCTCTACCAACCTAGGGCGATGTTTAACCTTTATTATCATTACTTTCCCTCCTGTCGTCACCGTTATCCCCCGACGCTGTATACCGAACCGTCCCTGGTGGCAGCCATTTTCAAATGTAAATGTCACTTTGATTTCCTCATAATCCTAATGGACAGGGATTCAGCGTGCTTCTTGTGGCTTTATTAACTCCTCATTGTAGAGGCAGAAAACCTCCTTGTGTTACTAATTAATGTTAAAGAAGGAATTTCGAAGGAGAATTAAATATATTGTTTGTTCTAAAGATTTAAAAAGCCTTAATTTTTTTGTGTCGTTTAGTCTTTCAAGGGCTAGACTCTTGAAAGACTCTTAACCGAGGAGTGCGGGTTCGATCCCGGGCACGTACCTCTAGATTTTTCAAATCTATGTACGTATTTATGCTAGTAGCTCGACGGTGAGGGAAAACATCGTGATGAAACCTGCAAATTCAAACAACTTTGGATTTGTAACCATGATCCAAAAAATTGTCTGGTTCGCTTCAATGTAATTACCAGCTCGCTAAATCCTGGATCATGGTCTAAGCGGACCTCGTTTAAGCACGGGACATAACGCTAGGAAGACGATGAGTCTTTCAAGGGCTAAGTATAGATATGTACTAGGTATCAAAATTGTTCGATGTCTGCCAGTAACACTACGCAGAGTTCAATGAACTTGTTGCATAGACTAGTCATTGTTTCGTCAGCCTGAACCCCAATTTATAAAAAATATCTAACAGTAACTACCCACGCATGCGGAAGTCACGCACTTGACAATTCCCAGCCGTCGACTAACCGAAAAAAAATCTAAACAAAAGCTGGTGGCACAAAACGCGCATCCCTCATTGTCTCTGGGCGAGCGTGGCTTGTCTCTGGTGGAGCGGATGCGGGCCGTAATGGAACCAATGAGATAATGCGACCAGAGACAATGCGCTGTCAAAAGTACCTACCTTCGCGCTGGGCGATAACCCCGGGGTACCTAGTAGCTATGATGATTGGCTATAACGTGTTACGCAGATAGTTTAGCATTGTTTGGCTGTTAGATCAATTGGGGTGAGGATTTAGTACTTGAACTGACTGAACTCGTAGCTTTTGTAAGATCACATTCACATACACAACATCACGCTCATAATCCCTGAAGAGGTAGGCAGAGTCAAAGGGGCAGCAGGCCCTTTTAACCAAATTCAGCCAAAAATAAACTGAATTTAGATGGAAAATTGTGAAAAAGTAGTGACAAGTTGCTAGATTGACGCATAAACAATCACATACCTAAAACCCGTATATCATTAGTCGCCTTTTACGACACGCTAGACAAGAACCACAGTTGGCACATTATTTTTAAATCCCAGACCAACGTGGGAGAATGGGCTGGTTGTTGTTGGTTGCTTGTAAGATCACCATTAATATAAATATTAATATGGATCGACCCCGAGGTAGAACATATCAGGCATTTTTCTTAGGTTGTATGTGCCTTACACATCGGACCTACTCGTTAGGAAAAAGCTGATTTAAAACAAGGTAACGTAAACATAATTTATAAATATATTATTAATTAAGACTATCAACTATTTTGATTATGTCAAGTTACTGTTTACGGTAGCTTTTAACCAAACTAGAAAATTTAAAAAAAATTAAACAACGCTACATACAGACATCAAATACGAAAGATAAAATGATTTGAACCATTCATAAAGCGGCGGCAATCTCCAATATAACATTTTAATAAAACCTCGCCCATTATTTAAGCTATCCCAATATTAGTGGCTAAACATCGGCTCGCTGCTCGAGAGCGCTATAATTTACAATAATTCCACTTCACTTTTTTTAATCCGTAATCTCCGTGAGATTTCAATACATTTCCTCTCAAAGACGGGCCGAAACCAAAACGAAATCATCTGGCTTCCGAAAAAAAGAAACCATATTCGAGAAAAATTAAAGTAAAAATTGTTTATGGTACCTATCATTGTCCGCAACCGAACACACCCATTCACCAATGCCTACATGACAGAAGCAATTTAAGAAAAAAAAATTGATTCGTTTCCGCGCGCCAAAATAGGTGCGGTATTTTCGGATGATTTCTCGGTTCATTCCTTTGATAGTAAGTAATTCGTTGGGCATTACGCTTTGTCAATGGGGTAGTTTGTTGTGCATTGTGGGACTGTGGATTAGCGATTATTGGCCGGGATAATGCACCTGACCCTTTGTCCGGCAGGTACGCGGGCATTTGTACTGCTAAATGCATTAGTTGCGGTGTTTGCGTAGGCTGCCTCCTCGTTGACGTTTTTGTGTTCAACTATTCATATTATTCTTGTTTTAAAGGATAAGCGGAGAGCGCATTGTTGGAAACACGTGATTATCCTTTTAAGTGCTTTGCTTAATGTGGATATGTGGGAACCGCACTTACATTGCGCATGTGTAGCACGTTTCGTTTCAATTTGTAGTTTAAAAAATATATTCCTTTGTAAATAAGAGGATGTATTAACAATATCTGAAAATTATCTCTGTGGTATAAAACATTATAAATGATTCAAGTTTGCCATAATTCAAGTTAGTCCTATTGTACATAGGTACATAACATCACGCCCATAATCCCCGAAGGGGTAGGCAGAGACAAAGGGGTAGCAGGCCCTTTCAACCACATTCAACCAAAAATAAAACTAGGCTAAGTTAGATGGAAAATTGTGAAAAAGTAGTGACAAGTGGCTAGCTCGTCGCCTACACAATCACATACCCAGAACCCCATATACCATTAGTCGCCTTTTACGACATGCTAAGCAAGAAACACTGTTGGCACATTATTTTTAAGTCCCAGACCAACATGGAACAAGTCCCAATTTATTGATCATAAAAATAACTAAACTTAATGTTTTCATAAATAAAATTAAAGTACCCTTTCAAAAGTTTAAAAAGTTTACCAACTTTTTAATCATAATCAAAACACGCAGATTGATTGCTGACGGTACGGTTACATAAGCGGCGAGGGCCTGTTTACATAAGGATCGCTCACATTTGGCAATTATATAGAGTTCCCGCCCCTGCCCGCGAAGCGTGCCCGAGTTAATATTTGCTTCATATTCGCTTATCAGAACGCTTCAAGATGTAATTATTTTGAGCAAATACTACTCTTGTTTAATATCGTTTTGTAACTTATGAAAGGTTCCATTTGGCGGTCGGCTATGGGAATTGGGGTCGGCGATTTGAATTAATAACTTGTTTTGTTTGTTATTCAAATTCAGCTCGCGATTTTTTCATGCATAAGTTGTTTTGACTAGTTCCTGTTTCAGCGGTACTTACTGTTTTGGATTGGGCCTATGTTTTATATCTGATCTATCTAATAAGGGCCGTCTTTAGCGTAATGGAGGCCCTGGGCACATTAGTAAATCTAGAACTAGGGGGCCCTCTTGATCGTGGGGGCCCTGGGGACGTGCCCAAAGTATCCAATGGGAAAGGGGGGGGGGGGGGGGGGGGAGACTGTATCTAATTTACCTAGGTATGTATTTATTTTTTAAGAAATTGGCCGTAGTTTTGTTTTGAGATTTTGTTGTATAGTTACTTTTGTTAACGTCTAAGTTTAACCGGTTATATTGTTGTCGAAAGAGATTTGTAGGTAAGTATGTATTTTGTATTTGATTAAACTAACGAACTAAGCTTCACGCCACTTCTCTACGTGATTTCTAAGCTTCGTATCCCACCAGGACTACCAGGACCTGTTTGACCATCGCAGATTTCATGTTTTTTTCTTAAAGCGAAGTTCTATGAATTTTTTTTTCTTCTCTACTGAGTGTTCTTGTGGGCCGAGACTTATTTTCCGAGGCAAATTTTTGGCACGCTGCCTATTGGACCCATTATGAAAAGTTTTGGCCTTTAATCAAGAACTTATGAGGAGATGGCAGGAGATGATTCCAAAGCTGTTTAATTTCAAAGTGACATCTTTCAAAACGTCTTATTATATCAGCTTTCGTAACTGCTACCATCCTCAATATTCTTAATCAGATTATAATAAAACATCCGAATCTGCTATCACCTGTAATAACATCGTTTTCCAACCACCACGGCTAAATACGTGCATTCACTCACGTCTCTTTATCACAATTGCCAGCTTCATCTGCGCTCTTCAAAGCGCGATTAGTCGTTACAATTCAAGTTTTGTGAAGTAATAAGGTTCAATATTGAATGGTAGTTGAAGGAGTGAGTGTAAAGTTGGTTATAGTTATTTTTTGGCGTGTTATTTTGATAGCGACTAAATAAATGAGGCGCATTGATCGGCTGTCGGGCGTGTTTGCTCAGCGCGGCGCGGGCGCAGCGCGGCACAATGGACTTGCGCCATTGTTGCGATGCGTGCGCGGCTGACAATCGATCACCACGTTTGAAATTACAGATAGAAATATGTCGACAGAAATATTATTCGCAGAAAGCCTACAGTGAAAGCTTGTGAGGGTCATTTAGTCTTGCTTTATTTATATTGCAAATGCGCGTACGTTCGACATTTTGTCTATCACTGTGCAGGTATTTTTCGGGTGAAAGAGAAGAAAAAATTCCCTTGTTTGTTCCAAGGAATATCTCTCAGAAGGCAAAATAAACGCCCATAAAAGTATTATCTAAAGACTTGTAAGAAAGGGAAATAAATAGGAAAGCTATTTATTTATTATTTGTATATTAAGTCTATATGTAGCTAATATATTATCTTTCATAAATCTATCTTTATCAATTAATTGACTGATAAATAATTAGAAAATTCCTTCGCCTTTAAAATTAATAAGCAAAAAAAAAATGATTTCAAGGCGGTGTAGTAGACTATATCTTCATGACCAGCCAAAATTGAAAGTTTTTCATTTGTAGCTAAGCTTTTTACAGTCTTTTGCACATTTTTTTGTTTGATTTATTTATTTAATACTAACCAAATTGAAAGTGGATATAACCCAATTAAAACAACCACACTATTTTGGAACTAGTTGTGTAGTTTATTTGATTGAGTTTAATTATACTATTGTTATATTATTAGTTTTGCGTTAGTTTTTGCTTCGCACGTCTGGATTTACATTGTATTCGAACACGAAGATGAATTTATCAATAAAAACACAGTTTAATTATCGACACATTCTACTGATTGTTTTATGACGCCTGTCAATATTTCCAATGCGCTGACAAACAAGATCCGAAGTGTAAAAGATTAAAACGTAGACTCATCGTTGAAAAAGTTACTCTACCAAATGAAGAGTTAAACAAATACGAGAGCAATCTTTATTTATAATAATTGTAGCCGGGACGCTGCAAGTCATCGTTCGGAGAAGCGGAACACCTACGCGGCGCGCGGCCGCGACTCCGCGCCATTCATCCCGCGCGGGCGATTCTCGCACTTACGTCACTCGCCTTAGACCAGATTGGACACAACGTGCTGTCAGAGCTATTGGCGCCAAAATTGACTTGTATTGTCAAGATGACAGCGGTTTGGGTGGCCGCCATTTTGATTTTTTAATGAAGCATCGATTTGTTTAAGTGGGGATAGACGCACAAAAAATACCAAAATGGCTATCTTGTCTTGGAAAAAATGTCAGAGGAGATGTGATTCATGGAAAGTCGATAATATGAAACTTTCCAGTAGCTAAGTGGGTCTCAGCAAATAGATATTGGAAAAACATCACGCTCGGCGGCCAAGTGAGTGTTAAATTCTTAAGCATGAAAGTTTAAAGAGTGTTAACACACCCGAAATGTCTCATCGCGCGACACTACAACAGTCGCTTAGATGCAAAACAAATAAGTGAATAGCGCTCTCGGGTGAAGAGTGCGTGCGAGGAAACACCGAGCATTATGCACAAGGAGATTGAAAAGAAAGTACTCGAGACGAGAGCGTCCAAGCCTCGCCGGAGAGCAATAAGCGTCGCCCGCCGACGGGGCCCGTTCATTAACTCTCACCTACTGCGTAAATAACCTACGAGGCTCATTCGTGAACGCGGCCGGACAAAGCGCTGCAGCGCTGCCTGCGCCGCGCACACCTTCCGACGGGGAAAAATAACAAAAACTGCGATAAGCGACGTGAGTAGCCAGTGGTAGCCGAGTAGCGATCGCGTTTTGTTTTTATAACGGATCCGACGCTTCGAGACATCAACAAAATGGCGGGTATTTATGCGCGAGCGAGCGTTTTCGTAACGGAACGGCGAGAGAGTCGAGTGAGCCGCGAGGGGCACACATCCATTTCAAAGAATAAACACGGAGGAAACGCTCTCGATGTATAAATAATAAATAAAGAGTATATTTGTGCGCTCGCTAGACAAAGCGGCCGCCGCGAGTGCGCGTCGCGCGCGTGTTTGTTCTCGCGTCATTAAGGCGTGCTGCGCTAATTTCAGCGTAACGCGGGTGCTGTTGACTCGGCCCGCGCTCTTTGGGCTAACTGCCGAGCACACAACTCGCGACGAACCTTGACGGAGCTCTTGATATTCATGAGTGTCGTCTTAACGCTTATGAGGGCAAAATTAATATTCTTCACCCGATGGCCTACTTCATACATCATCGGAAATATTAACTTTTAGAATTTAATTAAACAACAATAAGACAATATTGACTAAAATTCAAAAAAATCGTTCTACCAAATACTGTTAGTGATTGTTCTAACTTTCGTTTACAAAGTAAACCTTATTGCGATTTTGTTTGTATTTTTCCTAATACAGATAGAATTCTAAAGATCAACACAGACCCTTTGGTAATCAATAATTTATAATATCTTGACAATATTTGGGTTCCATTGCCGTTAATTGGTAATGTTAAGTATACCTTCATGGTTTATTAAACGTATCGGAGGCCAAGACCCAATTTAGGTTCATAAGCCAACGAAGTTAGTTTTTTTTTATTAAACGTTTTTTGTTTGTTGCAGGTTAAAATCTGGTTCCAAAACCACCGCTACAAGTGCAAGAGACAAGCCAAGGAGAAGGCGATGGCGGAGCAGAACCAGCACAACCAGGTGTGTGGGAACAGCGCGTTTGGGAACATAGCCTATTAAGATTTTTGTATTTTTTTATAGTATGCTAATTGTTTGGGGGTTGAACTGTTGAACGGTAAGATCTTTATAGAATAGGTACTGCTTGAGGAGTCAGTCACTTTATTGGGCTTGCCACGGAGGTTGTAAAGCTCCGTGGGCGTATTCGATTGTTCTAATTTTAAATTTGGTCAAGTATTTATTCGTTTGTACACTAATGAGTTTCTATTACCAAACGAATACGTACTATTGTGGATTTATAAGATTGGGTATTACATCGTAGGAAACAAAAATCATAGCAAATTTAAGAGAGTGATCTCTGCTTACTCTAACTGGTAAATCGTAATTTTTGTATGTAAGAGAAAAAGGGTGGATCTCTTTTCCAAATAGAAGAGAATATTTAGTGTTGCCATGCAACAATAGGTTACCCATAACAATAGGAGATTGATACATGCGATTTCAGGCATTATTTTTATTGTACTCAGTAGTGTAGCACTAAGTTTTCATATAGGTAGTGTATTTTTTATCCTTTCAGTGACCGTTTGCTCCCTATTTATTTTTGTTTTACTAACTGTACACAGCATTCCAAGAAATAATAAAATTAGAGTACCTACTTAAAGTAGTAGGCATATAGTGGTTTATGTCTACTTATGGATCAAAGGATTAATCACAAATTATCTTTTTGTGTTGTAATAGCATTGTATATTACTATGACGACATGAACATATTCATGTTTAACCCTCAAGTAACATCTACCAGCACCACGCACGCATAATAACACGGCGCACAAAAGCGTCCGCGTCTCCCAACATCACGCACCGCGCACCTGCTTGCTATTCTTCCCAATTTTTATCACAAAATCACGGTTAATGGTAATGAATAATGTATATCGAGGACAGCGATAAGATCCCGCTGACGCGGCGCCCTCCGCCCCTGTTTCGGGCCCCGGGGGGCGATGCGGGGCCCGCACGCCCCACGGCAATTACAATTATATTTAGCGAATTATTAGGGCTACCGGCTTGAGAAAATTGTTACTACCTGTATAGATGGTAATGCAATTGTCGATTAAAAGTAAATTAATGTGGGTTTTTTATATATCAATGGTACTTTCAGATTTTTTATGAATTAATGCGCCAAGCAATAAGAATAGATAAGAGTTACCTACACTATAATGGAATGTTTATCGATGAAAACCTCTTTATTTGCCTAATTAGAAGAGGAACCATATTGCACAATGTAGAGGTGAAGAGTAAACTGTGTTGTATTTTGGAGCATGCATGAATTTACTTATTTTGAATAGTTTCCTATTTAATAATAGCCAGGACCACTATTCAATATACTACAAGACACACCACAGATACAAATAGATGTACAAAAGCTTGCCGGAAGCAATACTCGGTTGATGTCGGCCCTGGGGCCCGGCTCGATTGCCCCAATCGGGGCGCGGGCGCCGCCCCGCTGCTGCGCCGGGCAGCAGAAAGCCAACCCTTGTCCTTGTTGTTATTATTTAATGATCCGTTTTAGTGCAAATTGTTCGCGCATGTCCTATTAGTTTTGATGGGGCGTTGTTAAAAAAAACAGTTTCTCGTCATTGACAGAGTCATGTCTTATTAATGTTGAAAATTTTGCACTGAAATTTTTGAGCTCATTTTTTGACTATGGACTGCTCATCGTTCAGTTTTTGTAAAACAAAGATATTAAGAATAAGAAGGTAAAATCCTTTTAATGTAATTCCTGAAGTGAAATGCTCATCTGTTTTTAACATGACCACAAATGAAGACTATCATATTTAACTGCAAATTTGATTCATTAACTTTAACATAAAGATGTCCACTGCCGAACATACGTCCCCTCAAAGACTTCCACGCTGACAGATTTTCTTTTATTATAACTTGTCCTATGTTGGGCGAGTCTTAAAAAAGGCTACTAGGTAGCTTGCTAGGTTACACAGTCGTTAATACAAGCTGGTTGTTTCAGTTTGGAATCTTATTATCCCTTCAGGGATAACGGGCGTAATAGTATTTATGTATCAAATTGCAGGGGAGATATTACATTATCTTCCTTGCGTTGTGCCCGGATTTCGGAAAACGGATTCTGACAAAGCACTGTCAGAATCCGTTTTGACCATGACCTTAGATTTAGCGAGGCTGGTTATTACATTAAGAGACTGTTCATCTGACCTCCTAAGGCAATCAGACAAATTAGATAGATAAATAAATAAATTCTCCAGACTGACAATTCCCTAGTTCCAAACTAAGCTAAAAGCTTGTCCTATAGATACTAGGTGAACGGATAGACATACTTAAATACGTTTATAAACATCCACGACTCAAGTACAAAACGTCCATGTTCATCACACGAAACATTTGCCCTTAGTGGGATTTGAACCCGCAGCCCTCGGTTTCGTGGCCAGGGTCTCTGACCACTCGACTAACGGGCCTGTCGATAATGGACGAATAGGAAGAATGTGTAGTAGCTCTGTATTAATTAGGCAATGTTTTGCCAGTCGTCATCATCGCCGCGGCGGGTGGCCGTGCCGGTGCTGGTGAAGGACGGCAAGCCGTGCGGGTCGGGCGAGGCGGCGTCGCCGGCGCACAGCCACTGCGCCACGCCCACCTCGGGCTACTCCGCGCCGCAGGGCTCCAACGCCGCCTGCGCCAACCCGCTCGTCTCCTCGTACCGCCAGCCCGCCGCCTACCAGCAGCAGTGCTCCGGCTACCTCCCGCTGCAGGGCCGGGCCTGGTAGAAGTTCCCACAGCTTTACCACGAGACAATGTTCAAGGAGGAGATGTATTTTGATTAATGATCACTTCGGTGACTAATGGTTTTGCATCTTTTCTTCTGTATTTTGAGTGAACGGTTTTTGGATTTTGACAGCTTTCTGCAGCAATAGGTAGGCACTAATTTTAGTGTGTTTTGTGACGTTGAGGTTACATTATTGATGATCAGTGAAATTCGAAACAAAATCTTCGCTGCAGTTCATTAATGTATCCACAGCATTAGTTAATTGGCGTGTGACATATAAAATGGTTATATCTCATGGTGTTTCCAGTTATTACGTCACAGCCCAAAAATCTTCGCTTTTCTCACGAATTGGATCGATCGATTCTTGATGCTCCTTGAGTGAGTTACACATTTTTTCTGTATTAAGATGTTTTTTTTCGTATCTTTATATTTCAAAAGAAAGTATGAAAATACGTAAAAGATATGAAACAAGTGACATTTGATAACAACATTAAAATCACATTTGAACTGTATATTTCTTTGAGCGTTATGTGTTTTTGGTAGTAACTTTTTAGATTAGCTCTTTCAAGAACATTGTCTCTGGTACTGCTGGGAGAACGGACTATAAGAGACATTTGGTGTTTAGTGAAAAATTAGTGGACTAACGAAGTGAAGTGAAGGAACGGAGTTAGACATTGCCGCCGCACTCGGGAGGAGGGTACTTGTAAATAACCTAGCTGTAGCTTAAGCACGACTAAGGATTTGACGTTTCTTTGTGATATTTGCTTTTCTACGATATCCAACAAAGATTGCCCAGAAAAATATGCTACTTACCAACATACGTGCTAAAAACCTTGTAAATTGAATATTTAAAGTGCAATGTTTGATATAACACATTTTTAAAATACTTGAAATTAGTTTTTCTGGTCAACCTTTTAAATATTGATTCCAGAGTGCCAAATCTTTTAATACCGACTTTTATTGATCATGAACAAGAAATGTAACTTTCATTTGGATTATTATTGTAAATAACTGATATTGTAGTAGTAACCTGTTGTGTGAATAGTATAATTTATGATAAAACTCAGTGTTTTGTGTGTGTAGATAGATGCTAATGTAAATAAAGTGTTCTCCACGGAATATGAACAGATGAACTTATGAGTTTACTTAAATATAAGATACATTCCATTTATTTTCTTTATTTATATTTTTCTTTAAGGCAATGAGTATTTATTTTGATACTTAGCTTTCTTACAGTTTTATTTTTCTACGTCCATTTTGCATATTGATTACCTATTTATAGCGGAATGTTAAGGAACAACGAATTTTAGCAAATGTATTTTAGACCATTTAAGTTTTACGTTTACATTACGATAGTAGCTTCACCCGTTTGAGACTTTACATTATTAAACTGATTTGGACTACAAAAAATCCAGAATACGTAAAAATACAATCTAAGCAGTCACTCTTTTGTACTTAATTCTTTTATTTCCTCGCTCAAGGCCGCAAATTGCCAGTCGTGTAAATAATATAACTAAATTAGGGAGATCAGATTCCGTACGCTGACAACACTGTCATGGCGGCTTCCGCCGGAATGGATAGCAATAAGTTCCCCTTTAATTACTACTAACGTTAGACTAATTCGGGCGCGGAACACAAAGCAGGAGTTGTATTAAATTCAAAACTTAATTTATGTACGTTCTGGAGTTAGGTCGATGTAATTATTTTATTACGTAGGCTTAGGGGACGTTATTATGATTATAATTATAAATAATAGTAATAATTATGAAAAGGAATTTGTAACTATAATGAGAAGTGAGGTGTAATGAATTTCGATTTATAAAATTAATAAAAATTAATGAGTTTTAACTATGTCTTTGATTCATATGACCTTCGATACCTTTACAATAGTATAAATAGTCAAAGAAGTTCCCAAATAACCCCGATTATTTGTCTTTATGACTTTTTATACCTAGTCAAATTGTCTGACGTAAATATCACAAGAGTATTATTTATTTTTAAATAGATTTTGCCAAAATAAAATAATAGTCACACATAATATATGATTAAAAATTAACCCAGCTATCCTTACACTTACTGTTTTGAACCTATTTACAGAGGAAAGTTAATACAAAATCTAGTTATAATTAATTAATCTAATATATTACGTATTGTCTTCTAAATCTATAATTCAAAGAATACGATATATTCTGTGCTCAAATTTATTTAAATAATAATTAAACGCAATCCCAATTATCATAAAACATACAAAGAAATACCATCCTCAAATGCTTTTATAAATCATCCAACAAAGTCTCGCAACAAGCGCCCGCTTGCTCTAATAAATCACAGCCCGAGCGCCCTGAAGCTAAACAATAACCGCTCTAAACATTTACCTTTGCACCCCCACTCGAACTTATAAGCTTATTTTATTGTCTTCAATATTCCCAGATTACCCTGTAATCTCTCATAACGTATAACAGTTTATTCCGCATGGCAACATCGACTTTGTTGAACGTCAGTCACGGCCCGCCAAAACGAAAATAATAACATGGCGTCCCCCGCGCTGGATGACCAAACTCTGCAACTTATTTCATAGGAATATCTGTTTTGTAACTGGGGTTGAAGGTTTCGAATCGTTTGTTAGGGATTTGGAGGTGTGCTGTTTTGGTTTTGGGATGTAAATTTGATAGAACAAAGGCGGGGAAGTGCACGTGCGCGGGTTTACGAGGGCCACGCTAATAAAATGGCGGATTAAGCGAGGGACAGGTGAGGGCGGCGAAATTGAAAACTATTGGCCTCTTCACGACGAAATTGGCATATCGCCGGGTCGAGTTACGCGATTTGTGACGATTGACTTAATGACGAGCGGGGGTGCGGTTTAATTATTTGTTGTTATTAGGAGATTAGAACTGTTTGTTATTAAATGGACAATTATTAAATCATAGATAGCAATTTTCAATACATTATGATTCCATTAATTTCTACACTACAAATAATAAATCGGGCGAAAGATTTAGATATCATAATATCCGGCTCGAAGGACTTTGTTAATAATAAGCTCGGCTATTTTATTAAAAGTAAATATTAAAAGTAACTAACCTTCTCTCCAATATTTTGAGACAACTATCTCTTTAACAAGTTTAAAAAATGTATTGCCACTTATGCTCTGGATACGGATCTTTATTAAACTATAAGCATTATATTTTAGCAGAACTCTAAATAAGCCTATTCAAGTAGAACAATGTACAGCTTCAGTCAATACACAAAGAGCTTCAAAAAATAAAAAATGATGGAAGTCACGGCTTCACGATGGAGGTAGGCGTCCGCTAGCTGACCTAGGCGCTGACGTCACCCGCAGCGGACGCAGCGGATCGATCGCGATATGGCACGCACGGCAGACGAGGGTTGAGGTCACGGGAGGTCGCTTGAGGAACACCAGATCTGTGTACACACCTCCCCGAGTTAGATATTGAGGATATTGTACGATGACATAGTTATGACAGAATTTTGATGCTTTGCATATTAACTACACGACTCTATGACAGTCGGAGAACTAAGGCAATGGGGATAGAGGTAAGAACCAAAAGTGCCGTTTATTGGTCACTTTATAGATATATCTACGTAAAACGCGGTGGTAGCTCAATGGTAAGGGCACGCGCCTCTTAATCGAGGAGTGCGGGTTCAAACCCGGGCACGTACCTCTGGATTTTTTAAATCTTATGTACATTGTACGTATTTATACCACTAGCTCGACGGTGAAGGAAAACATCTGATGAAACCTGCAAATTCAAACAACTTTGGATTTGTAACCATAATCCAAAAAAATTGACTGGTTCCCCTCTTAAGGTTACAAAGGTCAGACCGGCAGTCGCTTCAATGTTATTACCAGACTCGCTAAATCCTGGACCATGGTCTAAGCGGACCCTGTCTGAACACGGGACATAACGCTAGGAAGATGATTATAGATATATGTATCTACGTAGCGGCTAAGAAATTGTGATGTACTTAGGTTAAATTTGAATTCATTCATTACTAATCAATTCAGTCAATTTTGGAGGTACGGTACTCTATATTATTTTCTGTAGGAACTCCTGACAAGGTGTGTGCAAAATGTATGTTGAGGGATTGACCGGCCGCGAGTTTTACAAAAATAGTTTGTTTCATTTTCTTCAATGACTGAAACTAGTCATAGTTAAGCCATGAAAGAGTACCAACAAATAGATGTAGAAATAGAAATATCTTAATTCATTTAGGCTCCACAAAAACACTTATGAATAGTCATAACAATACAAATAAATGATTCTACCGGCTACCGGTTACGGAACGTTGATTCTACCGAGACGAACCGGCAAGAAACTCGGTAGTTACTCTTCTAAATCGCCATGTATACAATAACAATGCTACTTAATATCTACTTCCACTAATTTATATAATTCAAATACAATTAATGTAATACATTACAATAGTAGAGTAAACCATGCAAGAATTAGAGCGCAGATTGTAGATTCCATAAAAATCTTCAATTCTATAAGTTGTAGCCCTTTTTATGAGATATGTTTTCATATGTGATTTGAATGTATGAACGGGCTTTTGAATTAGATTATCTGGTATAACTTATTAAATAACTTAATGCTTAGCCCCATAAAAGAATTACTGATTTTATGAAGTCTAAGATGTGGTACGACAACTCTTGTTTATTCCTGGTATTCAAACAATGATGGTCAGATTTTTTGGGAAAGAGATTAAAGTTCTTGCGTAGATACATAATACAATCAAAGATGTAGGTATGGAGATGTTACGATTAATATATGTAGGTTTTCTTAATACCTCCTTATGCGAATCCCGTGGTTTAAGGCCGTATATGGCGCGAAATTTATGAAATACTTACATAAAACTAAAATGTTACCTAAATCCAGCTATAGTTTACCAGAACAGTGTTGCATTATTGTATATTTAACGGGAGTAGACAATATCATAACGTTGGCCTAAAATCACTGTGTTAAGTGTGTTAGTGTATGCGTGTGTTAGACAACACGGACTTTTAAAAAATAACTATAACCAGAAGGGGTCTGGTCTGGATCTCTTTGAATATGTTCTACACGAAATATTATGCATAAATCATCTATCAGCTAGATCCAACCCCAATTTTTCCGATGCGAAGGGATCTGAATGAATCTACTTATTTAAACAGCGAGGTCGTGCCTTTTTACGAAGTTTGCAAAAAAAGAAACACGCGGCTCCCCAGCCTTCCCCCTGAATTTCCCGAATTGTGCGTATACGATCTGTAAACAAATTTGCGAAAATTATTCCTGTTTGGGGTCCCATGAATGCGCCCCCGGGAAGGGGTGAGCGCCTCAAGATTTCCCATTCATGGGCTTCCGTCTTGCCTTAATGCTGGGGCGGGGCAACAATGCATTTAAATATAGCGCGGGATTATGGAGTAATTGCGCTGGAGTCAAATCATTTGAGACAAAAAGTCAGACTCTGGAGCGCTTTTTCAGGAGGGGTTTGTCGGGCGATTGTGGTATGGGTATTGTACCTACATGAATTTTGTCTGTAATTTAAGATCTACCTACGTTTGTCAGTAAAACATGGTAAACCGTCTGTTTGAACGGAAAAACTACACAACTCAATACCTGCTACTTATTTTCAGTGCTATGCGCTATCAATGAAGACTGCCGTAAATATAAGTAGAATAATGAAAAGTTACTTATAAGTAAACATTGCTTTAGAACACCTTAATGCATATGGTGCTGGTATGAAATAAAATTAGACCAGTATGCCAGAAGTAGTCCGACTCTCGCTTCTTTATTAGATCACTATTGTCTGAACATGCTAAATTGCTGTAAGTATTTGTAATTTTAATAAAGCCTGTTTATACATAGATCAGTGAGAGGCAGATCTGAATAGAATATGTGAAGCGTGTTATACTTACAATGGGAATCTAGACGATGAGAATGCAAAAATAGTTTTTATCAAACAAATGAGTCGCACCGAGGGTTGGCAAGTGCCGGGCGGGCATCATCTCAAAACCTGAAGCCTTTATATGTTTTAATGAGTGACTGTAAAAAATTACAACTGCACGGTTGGTCGACCGTGAGTGTCACAGTATAGAGAGAGGCACGAAGGCTGAGGGCCGACTAATTAGAACAAAAAACGCGGCGAAACACAAGTGCGCTCAGCGAGTCAGAGACAAAGAGCGCCGTGTTTCCACCCGAAAAGGTTTCATGCAGCTTCAGCGGCCATCTTGAATTTTAACCTCTATGGTTGTGACTACAAAGTCCGAATTGTTCCACTCTGTCAACAGGAGCTTGAACATTTATTTTTGAAAATTCGAATTGGGAACGTCCTAATTCCGCGTTTGTAGGCAGCCAGAATTCTGCTCTATGTTTGTGGAATAAAGTTGTGATTTCTGTGAATGGGTGTGTCGTTTGCGGCAGCGAGTGTTGCCAGCGCTGCGTGGAGGAGCGGAGCGCGTCGATTGTCTGCGGCACGCTCGGCGAAGAGGCCACACCGCCACAATCGATAGAGCACGGGCGTGCGTTGTAATGAATTTATTAGAGAACTAGCGCTTTCACGCGGCTTTCGATGTTTATAAAGCTTATTTTCTGTGAGAATTTTTTATGGTTTATACTAAGCAGAATATTTTTTTTTTGTTATGGGCGGATGTGAATGCCTACTTAGTTTCGAGATTTAGAACTGATACAGATATAACTTTTTCAGATTAGCACATCTATTTTCTATCTTCGTTCTGATCGTGTAAGTTTGTGCATAAAACTAGATACTTACCTAAATACCATTTTCGTCACATAAACATTCCCCTAGTGGGATTGGAATATGGAATACATGCCTTTGGGGTCAACTATTTGGGGTCCTCAACTCATATTTCTATATAACATATTTTCTGTCTCAAATTAAAATTACTCACTTTCTAACCTAACCTAATGCTAAGCGGTCATCGTAGCATAGAGCAATTATTTCTGGTCATTAACGTGCAGATTTTCAGCTAACCCAACGCAACTATATTTCTACGCTAAATGCGTTCAGATTCTTTGCTCTTTAGACTGCCTATCCCTTAACCTCCTTAAGGAATTGCAAGCGTGATTATATGTATTATATACACTTGTCCTACTTTTACCATAATCTACCCTGAATTCGCGAAATCAGGCCAGGGCAGCGCATATACGAGCATTAGTGAAGAATGCGCCAGTCACGGTGGCGAGGCGTGTCCGTCCGTCCGTGTCGGACGCCTTGTTAGCCGACCACCAACGTGCGAGGTTCCGCAGCTTTAATTATGCCACTAACAACGCCTCGAGTGAGCGGTATTAATAATGATGATAGTGGTTTAACTTAAATTAAACTATAGAGTTAGGGTTGGCCGGCTAAAATCTGACTGACTTACAAATTCTGGGTTGAGAACTTAGAGTCATGCGAGTCCCACTTCGTCAGAGTGGGAGACCGAAAACTTACTAAAGTTAGATATGCCGGAATTTTAACACTTCCGAATATAATTGTAATAGCTAGCTGACCCGGCGCACTTCGTAACGCCCCGTTCTCGGATTTAAAATACCCATTTGTTTTTCACCTGATAATAACAAACTCAACTAAAAAAGAATTAGCAAAATCGGTTCAGCTGTTCTCGAGATTAGCGCTTAGAAACACATTCAGCGATTCATTTTTATATTATAGATAAGCTTGAAATTTGACAGGCCCGTTGCTCGAGTGGTCAGATACCCTGGCCACGAAACCAAGGGTCGCGGGTTCGAATCCCGCAAGGGGCAAATGTTTCGTGTGATGAACATGGACATTTGCACTCGAGTCATGGATGATTTTAATGATTATAAACGTATGTGAGTATGTTTATCCGTTCGCCTAGTATCAATAGCACAAGCTATACCTAAGCTGCGTTTGGAACTAGACAATTGGTGTGTCAGTCTGGAGAATTTATTTATTTAATGTGACCTGGTCAAATAGAACATGTCAAATTAAGTCTAGAAACGCCTGTGGCCGGAACAACAGAAAAGAACGTGTGGAACGGAAGGAGCGGAAATGTTTGTATTTTTGCTAATTCCTCAAGGGTTTTCCTGGTCGTAATGTATGTTTATAAATAAAACGTGTTTACTCGTTAAAAACCAATACATACATAACATCATGCCTATAATCCCCGAAGGGGTGGGCAGAGTAAAAGGGGCAGCAGGCCCCTTTAGCCACATTCAGCCAAAAACAAAACTGGGCTGGGTTAGATGGAAAATTGTGAAAAAGTAGTGACATGTGGCTACCTTTAGCCTACACAATCACATACCCAAAACCCGATATACCATAAATCGTCTTTTACGACATGCTAGGCAAGAACCACAGTTGGCAAATTCTTTTTAAATTCCCAGATCAACATGGGACTAGAAACCAATACGATATGCGTTATTAAGTGCGTTAAGCAGTCCCCTGGTGCAACTGTTAGATTACAATCGTTGTAATAGTAGTTAACTAGTAGTGTAGCGTGGTGAAGGCAAGTGTGCAATGTTTAACTCATCATTAGCAAATAAGTCCTGGCACGGCACAGAAAGGGCCAAGCAAGTAGTAAATCGGAGAATCTAATTTCCACAGTTAGGATCGCCGTTAGCGTCGAATTTCACTATGACGTCACCGGACGCCCGCAGCATCAGAACCAACCGCCTGTAGCCGCGCCAAGAGCGTTTATACAGTAAACAGTCGACTGGTCCGTTAGTCCGTGCGTGTTTTGATTCCGCACCAATATGTTGTTATTGCCGGCTGGCTTCTAAACCTCGGCTCCGGGTTCTCACGGAGCGCGGGTTTCGATCTCTCGCCGGTTTATCGCGGTGGAAACATACGGAGGCATGTTGTGGGCGTGCATATGAAAATTAAGTCGCCTAAGGAATATTAACGCAACAAACACTTAACTAACAAACAAATAATAAATTCTCCTGACTGACACACCAGTTCCCTACGGCCAAACTAAGCTTATAAGCTTGTGCTATGGATATTAGGTGAAAGGATTGACATACTTAAATACCTTTTATAAACATCCATGACTTGAGTACATATGTCCATGTTCATCACAAGAAACATTTGCCCCTAGCGGGAATTGAACCCGCGACCCTTGGTTTCGTGGTCTCTGACCACTCGACCAACGGGCCTGTCAAAAGATCACTCACTGCTGATCGAAATAATTAAAAGTATTAGGTACTTCAGGTTTGTGCAAATACATAGAATAGAATAGAATAAAATAAATGTTTATTTGGCACATAGAGACGTATGTCACGTTCATGATAAAAGTTAAGTTTTAAAATTAATTAAGAAGGAGATCATTAACTTTTACACTAGACGACACATATTCTACGCCTGTAATCTCTTCCCGTGTGTCTCATACAAGATGACTGTTGAGATCGACACTTATACAAACACCTATTATTTTAGTCCATCCTGCGCTGACAGGTGCCTCGTCTGCAGTAATGGTGCTAATTATCTATTAGCGTATTTGTTGGAATGCTCCGAGCCCGGAATGTTTGGTGCGACGCTCGTACACCTCGTTAGCAACTTGCATTGTAACGCAAAGATAACAACGAACATACAGCCTACGATACAATAATTGTTAGCGGAATTGTAGAGTCTGTTGAATTGGGGTTTTGTAATTTGCCAGGTTTGTTGTGTGTGTGTGTATTATTTTGATAAAAAGGTATCTAAACCTTTTTTTTTTAATAGAAGGTTCTTTTTAATGCCTAAGGGGATTTCTGTTGTGTTGATATTTGTGTACGTATGTAACTTATCTGAAATTCCACGTTGTTCTCTTCAGTCGGTAATGGACGTGGAAACAATGCTGGCAGTACAAGGCACCTGTTACCTTTGATGTCCCGATTACTGCTCGCTCCTAGGGTTGCCATTCATAAGATTGCATTAAATTTTTGCTTGCTGTTTTTAAGATAACTGCCGTATCATGGAAAGCTCAGGATTCCTAGAATCCTTACTTTAAGTTTCAATCTTGAGAGAAGTTACAGGATACTTAAAATTAAGGAATTTTTTTACATAACAATACAGTCTCTGTATCAAGCCGATTTTTAAAAAACTAGTTTTATATCGGATAGAGTAAATTTTAGAATGTCTAATTTTAGAAAATCTAGAGAATGTACAAAATGAAATTAAACAATGTTCCATCTTACCCAGCCCAGGTTTATTTTTGGCTGAATGTCGTTAAAAGGGCATGCTGCCCCTTTGACTCTGCCTACCCCTTCGGGGATTATGGGCGTGATTTTATGTACGTACCTATTACTCCTTGAACTCTGTCTACGCCTACGGTAATTGCAGGCATATTGATTTGTATGTACCGGGCTTTTTCACCAGACTTGTAAATCTTCCAGTGGTAACCCTACAGCTCCGGCCTCAAAGGTGAGTGGATGCTGCGACAATGCGTTACATTTGCGCGTTCTGTGGCTTTCGTCTATCGCTTTCTTACTAAGCGACCCTCATGTATGATCGCTTAATCAGGGACTGGCCGTTATATGTGAACACATTATATATGTTAGGTACAAGGCGTGTATAATTCCGATCATGTGGAAAACCTTTCTTTTGACAGGCCGGCTGGTTAAGTGGTCAGAGACCCTGGCCACGAAACCAAGGGTCGCGGGTTCGAATCCCGCTAGGTGCAAATGTTTCGAGTGATTAACATGGACATTTGTACTCGAGTCATGGATGTTTATAAACGTATTTAAGTATGTCTATCCGTTCACCTAGTATCCATAGTACAAGCTTATAAGCTTAGTTTGGAACTAGGGATGGTGTGTCAGTTTGAAATAAAATTCGATGCATTATATGGAAATGTTTACAGGACTAAAATAACTAAAGACTCAAACATAATTATAACTGGATTATGCAGTTAGATATAAGTAGTTATTGGACATCATCACATCCATTAATCTGACTGCAAAGTAAGTAACTTTTGTAAGGAAGTAACTTTCGTAACAGCTTCTATTACGAAGACACCAATATCCAAGGCAAATAAATTCTGGTTCATCAACAATTATTTATCTCGGTACGGAGACTATTGTCCCTCGGGATAAAAAGCAGACAAGTAGTATATGTTCTTTCTTAAGGTTTTTGACACATTTATTCTCATCACAATCGATTAGTGGTATAAGCGTGAAATATTTTCACGTCTGACAGTACACACAGAATGACTTACTTTTGAATTTATAATATTAGCAAGGATAATACCAAATTATGTTAATATAGGAGCTACAGTTTACGGCTTTTGAAATCTAATAAGAATATTATTTCAAGCTCGCTCGTGTGAAAGCTGTACATAAGTAAATTCACATGATTGTGCTTAAACGGCGACAATAGGGCATGAAGTGAGGGCAGGGCCTCATTACAAGTACAGTCGGCGGCGAATGCCACACCAATGTGAACTCTATAATCTAGGCTTTAGCGTATAGTTAGTTGGTCCATATGTACCCACGTTGGTAGGTACATGAGCGCTCAATAGATCGACACTCGGCGCCGGATTACGAAACAATGCCTTTTTATAAAATACATAATAATGCGCCACGTCAAATGGCGCGGCTGCGGCTTAGGGGACCGCAGAAACTTGTGATTTTTCCAAAATATCTAATACTAGCTTTCACCCGCTGGTCTGCCTGCGTGGAATTCGGTCTGCTACAGACTTTAAAATGCGTGCTTTGCCTTTGCAAGTGATATTAAATCCGTAGTTCATTGGCTTCGCTGAATCTTGTACGCGCCAGGTTTTGAACCAGCGTCCGTCATATGAATGGCGCGTGTAAACCATTGAGCTACCGCCATTAATTTGAAGGTAAACTTATTTAAAAAATAAGTAAGTCCGCGGAGAAATGGCAAAATCACGTAGATGGATTTTTTCCACCATCTTACTACACTCATTAATGACTTCCGTAACTCGTCTAAGGTCTTATAACTCTCAGTTAACATCATGATATTAATTAAAACCGGTATACGGAGCCCCTCGTCGTCTCGGTCGCCGCGACACATGGCGGTTTCGTGATTTTCGGGTCCTCGCTGCGTGCTCAAGTGGCCGGCCGCGCGAATTGTTAAAAAGCTAAAATAAATGGGGGGAAGGGGGAAGGGGGAGCCGCCCGCTGTCACCGAGCTGGCTGCGGACGGTGTTCGAGCACATGGCGTGAGCTGTTGAGCATTCGACCCTGTATATAAGGCCACCTGGCGGTATTTATAGGCGCCTGTGCTAGTCTTTATTTTATTAGCCCTTTGGTCGAGTGGTCAGAGACCCTGGCCACGAAACCAAGGGTCTCGGGTTCGTATCCCGCTAGGGGCAAATGTTTCGTGTGATGAACATGGACATTTGTACTCGAGTCTGGATGTTTATAAACGTATTTAAGTATGTCTATCCGTTCACCTAGTATCCATAGCACAAGCATAAGCTTAGTTTGGGACTAGGGAATTGGTGTGTCAGTCTGAAGAATTAATTATTTATTTATTTTTATTTTTATTTTATTAAAAAAGGCACACAAACAATACATATAAAATAAATTTACGTTATTTCATTTACAATAGTACTGTTCTGTTTAACGTGCCAATTAGAGGTGAGCACAGCACTCACAGAAGCATTCACCGAGTGTGAGTTTCAATGTTGATCTGTGTTAGGCAACCAACCTTAATGGTAATAACTCTTTAGCAACAGAAGATCAATAGTGTGCAAAGGAATAATTAGACTAAATTTAAAATTAAAATTGTGCCATGTATACACGACGTGATACGCCCATGGAAATAAATAAACTTAGTGGCTAAATGCCTGATATGATAATCCTCAAATAGTGTTTTATTGACACAAACAGTTGGTATAATAGATCGCAAAATATATCGCCACACGGTCGCATCCACGCGCCCAAAAGTCTAGGTCCACCTCCAGCATCTAGCTAACAACATGATATAAATAATGACATTCTATGTAGGTTTTATTCAACTATTACACCTACTGTTATACTTCAAAACATTTTGGTCCGTTCGTGAAACTTAAGTGCCGAATTCCGACGATAGAATTAGAACCAGTTTTGAGAAGCCTTAGATACCTAATAAAAATAAATACCCACGCCAAACACCTAGGTAATTCAATAGCAAATATTAATTAAATTATTAAGTTCACACATGACCTATTGTAATAAATGTAAATCTATCCGAAGTCCATAACACATCCTTCAATTACCAACTAATGACAACACTCGAAAAACCCTAAAAGCATTATTTACGATATCTTAAACTAAAACAACATTACATAAAAACATTTAAAAACCGGTAGCATTGAACAAAAACGCATCCAATGATCGGACGCACCCTGCGATAAAATCTAACCAACCGCACGACAAAAGAATTAGTCAAAATAATGCACACAAAAAAAAATTACACAATGCTTTTGAACGGTCGTGGGCGAAATTGTTACTAAAATGTAGCAACATCTGTCTAGAGGGGAGAATTCCATGTTAAAAAAAAACTCATATACAACTTTACATTACAGTTAAATACGACTTTAACGTAGGAGCACAAAATTCAAAATGCAATGGTGCAGTACCCACTTGGGCCGTTCGAATTTGTGGCGAGATGGAGTTAACGCCATTACTGTCAAATTGTGGGCCAATCGTGTCGGAGGCGCGCCGACCAATCAGGGGGGCGCACGGTGCGTGTTCCGAATGCAAAATTCGGGGCGAACTAGAACAATTTGTAGCTTTTTTGTTTGTTTGGGCCGGAACTAATTTGTGCGAGCTGCGGGTTCCGCTTGGTAATTGTTTGCTCGAGTGGAGAGAGGTTATGAGCGATTTACGGCCTTAATAAAATCATGATAAAAAGTCGAGGATCACCTTTTAGAAGTTTCTGTGGAATATTTATGGTTTGTTTGTCTATTGGAGGTTGCGTTTTGTATGCAACTGGTTCAAAACGTTTTATCTGTTAGTAGTCGTCTTAAATATTTTACGACTCATTCTGGCGAAACAATTTGGTTCCTAATTTTACTTTATCTAATGTTAAATTATATTTCAAAAGTAGGTAGCACTAAATAACAATAGTTAGGATTTGTATCTATGATTTTGTAACGTTTATAATCCAAAGGAAACAACACCAAGACAATATAGGTTAAGTTTTTCGAACTTTATATACGTAGGAGGTTAACAAATTATAAGTACCTATTAAAACAAAAGCCTAATGGAAAGGTACAAATATACCTACATGAAAACGTTCTGAATGGATAGAAGACAAGACCTAAACACAGATAAGATAAACCCATATAATATCTATTATCTAAGTACATAACTGGCCACAAAACCAAGGGTCGTAAGTTCGAATCCCGCTAGGGGCAAATGTTTCGTGTCCTGAACATTTTAAAGTTATTTGTTACCTAGTATCTACCATGACACACGCTTTTTTTAGTAGTAGGTATGTCAGTCTGAAGGAAGATAATAATCTATTTTTAGCTGTTATTTCCCTATATGTTAGGTGCTCATCTATAATCATGCCTATAATTATCACACTGTACTTAATAGAGCGGTGGTAGCTCAATAGTAGCCCTTAACCGAGGGGTGCGGGTTCAAACCCGGCCATATACCTCTGGATTTTTCAAATCTATGTACGTATTTATACCACTAGCTCGATGGTGAGCGAAAACATCATGATGAAACCTGCAAATTCAAACAACTTTGGATTTGTAAACATAATCCAAATATTGTCTGGTTCCCCTATCTTTGGGTTACGAAGGTCAGATCGGCACTCGCTTCAATGTTATTACCAGACTCGCTAAATTCTGGATCATGGTCTAAGCGGACCTCGTCTAAGCACGGGACATAACGATTATTTTTACTTAATAGAGGTTTGATTAGATTTTCTTTTTACCGTCACATACATATTTTAACAATTTGTCACAGCACAGATGAGATGGATGATTCACAAGTAATAAATTAAGTAATTCACAGTTTCTTAAGTACCTCCTTTATGCGATCACACGCGAAGCTTACACATGCGTAAATTAAATTCGAAAAAATCTTAATTTGCACTTGACATCCGCGAATTCTCAGCCACACGTCGCGCAATCACTTTCCCATCAAATCGGAAATTGCTCATTCACACTCCGCCGACTCCACTCAAAACGTCACCTCGATTCCTTGAGAACGCGAAAACGTCAAAGTCATCTGTCAAACGGAATTTGAATTTGGACCGGGGAGGGTGAGCGGCGCGGGCGCAGCGTGACGTCATTGAACGTCACGCGAGCACAGCATGGCGGCCGGCGCCACGCTGGCACCGGCGCTCTCGCTAAATCATTAGTCCACATCACAAAGGAGTATGTCTTTTGACACATTAGTTCATGGTAAAGTGAACATTCTAGATCTTGCGTTTATGGGAAGTGGGCAGGCGCGCAGTTCGCGACGTTTCAACTTGGCTTTTCACGGTCGACATGTGATATTGTGGCACCCTCTTGACTCTGAGGTGCTGTGGGAATTAGGGTTTCGCTAAAATTATTGACCCTTGCTTGATATGCTTCAATTATTTCAATCATTACTTCCGCCATAGATATTGAAACCTATATTGCCCTGCGTTAAGGCGTGGTATTGATAAAAGCGCCCTACTACTGATGGGTGATATAGATATAATCCGTTTCATCTATGGAACTATACTATCCTACTTTATATGTTGTCACCGCTATGTTGTCCAAAACTTTTATTTCCGTGTATTCCGTTTGCAAAAATAACTATAAAAACATCTAGAGAATGGCGTGAAGTTTAGTAGTAAGTACCTAGTAGTAGAAAATGTCAAAACCCATTCCATTCTAAAATTTTGCGCTTAGAAGCGGGCACTTATTTTTTTAATAATATCAGTTTATTAAACTATTAGTTCAACTAATAATTACGTACCTTTTTTATCCAAAACTGTAATATAATATAATAGATATGATAAAAAAAAATTACCTAGATTAATAGTAGACTCTTACCATTTACTATTAACTAAACTATAAAGCTTTTAATTAAATAAATTCCATATTAATAATAAGGCCATATCAATCATCTTTACGTTAAAATCGGTTAAAAACGAACGCCAATAATGCAGCGCGCAGCAGCGCCAGCGCAATGAATTATTAACAGCCCATTTAGCGCTTACCTGGACAAAAGCGCTCCAAATCTCCGTTAGCCACCTCATTCAGGTCTCGAGTGGCCTCCGAGCGGCCCTAATTTCCTTTCATGTCAAACAATTTACGAACCTTCGATCGCGCAAAAAAGAAATTATAAAAAACTATTGATCGCTGCAAGCGCGCCACTTCAGAGCGCTTTGTCCGCCATCTTGGAAAACGTTTGACAATCGGTTACATGCGTGTAATTTTGATTACGTCGAGTAATTACGACGTAATGTTGCACAAGGCCCATTGTTTTGGAATTGAGTGCCGAACAAAACAACGACAGCTGATTTTATGATCCTTATAATTTACTGTACTTAGGTAAATTGTTGCCAACCAAAAATATAGTAATTTGAATTAGAAACAACGTTAAACCTTGTTGTTGGATGAACAGAATTCAAAATACTAACCTTTGATCGCGAGCTTTATGTCAGAAAATATAAATAAATATTAATAAATAAATGCTTCAGACTGACACATCAATTCTCTAGTTCCAAACTAAGCTTATAAGCTTGTCCTATGGATACTAGGCGAACGGATAGACATACTTAAATACGTTTATAAAAATCCATGACTCAAGTACAAATGTCCATGTTCATCTCACGAAACATTTGCCCCTAGCGGGATTCGAACCCACGACCCTTAGTTTCATGGCCAGGGTCTCTGACCACTTGACCAACGAGCCTGTCATAACTATACTGCGGTTGGGTTGGGGTTATAGCCAACCAAAGTCGGACTCTACTATTTGAAGTTTCATAAATATTGAAAATAGGAAAATAAAAAACAACTTGTTCGTAGTTTGGAGTGTTTATATTTTCATAAAATCATTTAAATATTTTTTACAATTTCACTTTACCACACTTACAATCTAATAGCACGATCGTGCAAATGAACTTCAGATTAGTAATCAAAATTCAATAAATCAAAAAATTATAAATTATGTATGTTTATTATAAAGATAAGGAGGAAAATTGCAGATGCATATAACTGCCTAACATATGTAGTCTATTCTCAACGCTAACAAATCTATGACTTTAAAAATTCTTTAAAATTGCTCTATGAAAGTACAAAATAATTTTTAGCACTTTCGTTTGTACTCAATTTATTATTCAAATACGAATCTAGCGAATGTTATTCGAATTCTCACTATAAGCACTTAATGGACTTATGAAGCGCTACAGAACGTTCTCGAATGGAGATAGAACAATATATCTATGGATCTAGCTGTCTATTATTTTATTTGACTACACTTTCTCATAATTTTTCTACGCACAATGTGCATATGCCAAAGTAGTAAGACGAGGTGTATGTTCTGACCATTGAGTTCATTTTTATTAATTGACCAACAGTGTATATTTCTAGGTTTTACTAGGCATCGTTCACACCAAACGTATTTTACCACCGCCAACAGTGTAGATACAGTATACATCTTTTCCATACGTAATGCAACTTTGCGTTTACTACATTAATACGCAGCACGTTATTACGACGCAGATCTCTCTCGTCAGATGTAATATTGCGTCAGCACGCGGACGAAAATTGGCTACGTGGCCGATTCTTGGCCTATAGGCTTAGGATTCCGTAGTTACTGTATTTTTTTTGTCATAATTTGACACGGCTCACAAAACCTATACACGTGATGGAGCGGACGAATAACGCAGTTTGAGTCCGCGCTTACAGCTTACAGTGAGCCGGCTCGCAGTCTTGATGGACAACAGGCTTGGTGTGAACAAATCCTAATGTCTTTTGTCTTATGAACTATAATTTTTATCAAACATTACTCATCAATATTAAAAAACTATATCATTATATGTTTAACCTATGTATATATAGAGGGCGTAGTCAAAAATTTATTTTTTTATTTCGGCAATTTTATAAAAAACGGCGTCATTTGCTTATTTGTGATCTCTACTACCACCGTTATATCGAAGCGTTATATATTATATATTCTAGAAGCTATTGGTGTTTCGTGTATAAGAGTCTTTGTATATGATTACTTTAAGCGTGAGTCACTATTAACTATTGTATGTGTAACGTTATATGTTATTGCTATAATCAATATTTTATATGTTGCAAAATGTAGATACACGATTTTTGTTTTATATAATATATATTCTTCAATTTATGCAAACGACATCGGTGTAGCGTCGAGTGTGTCGTCAATGTTCCACCTCAATATTTGTTCCCATATATAAATATATTAACATTATGCCACATTTTGTTGCAATCGCTTTACTAAAAACCTTTCTATAGTACGTGTTTGTATATATTCAAAACGTTATTGAACAATGTATTTGGGTTAACTAAAAAATCAACGTTGAATAAATACTACACGAGTCATCTAAGTGTATATTGGTTGACAATTCAGCAACAAGAACTACCAAATATGGAACCTGTATAGTTAACATCTATTTTCAACCAGAATGTAAGGAACGTCATGATAACGTGCGCATCTCACTATAAGTTACTGCAATACTTTAGAATGTGTCAATTAACTGATATTTAGTGATTTATTGATCTCGGGGGATCAAGTACGGTGTCGTCAACGCCAAGTTCCGCCTTGGTTGCTCTGGTACCTCCTGTTGGGGCCTCCTTGTCTATCCTGGCCTCCCTGGTTGTTGCCCGATCTGTTCTGCTGGTACGAGCTATATCCCGAACCTGATTGCCCCTGAGACCTCTGGTCGTTGCCGTACCTATTCTGCTGGTACCCTCCTTGCTGGTTATTATACCGGCCCTGGTTGCCGCCGTAACCTTGGCCCGAGTGGTTGCCCCGGCTCTGGTTGCCGAACCTATCCGCGCCGGTGCTGCCGTACCCTGACCGGTTGTAGCTCTGGCCCTGACTGTAGCCCTGGTTCTGGTTGTAGCCTTGGTTTTGGTTGTGGCCCTGGTTTGGTACGTACCCACTGCGGTGTGGTCCGAAGGACTGTTGCTGATCTGCAACAAATAAACCATTATTAATAAAATAATTTAAATATTATTTTTTTAATTCAGCTTGGCGACTTCTATTGTTCCATATGCGATAGAAACCAATCAGTCGGAACCAGCCCAGTTTCAGGAAATTGGCGCTGTAATCACCCGCGTGCCTCAGAAAGCATGTTAATTCGTTGGTCCTGAGACTGACCCCTCTCCGGTCATTTCAGGTGCCATCTCACTGGACAATAAGAGTGAAGAACATAAAGTTTAAGCAGTCACTTGCGCACTATAACATCTCTTGCGCAGTTGGCTAATCCTCGTTGAGATTGGCCGCCGTGACCGAAATAGGTTAGGACAATATTATTATTAAGTTGCAATAGACCTCAGGTGTAATGTTAAGTCAGTGTTTTGATGGTTTGCATCGTATGCGACCAAGAAGCAACATTTTAGTGTAAAGCATTAGTATATTCGCGCCCGCCGCGGATTGCGGCACTCGAGCCGCGCCCAGTCGCGGCCGCGCCGAGTGTTTAATCGCTCGCTTTGTGCCTCTAATGTCGCTGCGAGGATCTGTGCGCCGGCTTTTAACCTCGCGAGCAATGTTGTGTGCGGGTGGAGCTGGCATGAGCTCATGTGGGAATATTAGGAATCTTTCTGTCACGTGTACTGAGCGAATCAGTCACATGTACTACATACTATAAGTAGTTTGATTTCTTATAAGAAATCCGATCTTACTTCAAATTATACTTGACGTAATAGCTTCTTGCTTACTAGTTTGTTGAATAAGAACTCAAGTACAGTATCATCATCTTCCTAGCGTTATGTCCTGTGCTTAGACGGGGTACGCTTAGACCATAATCCAGGATTTAGCGAGTCTGGTAATTAATTACATTGAAGCGACTGCCGATCTGACCTTTGTAACCCTAAGATAGGAGAACCAGACAATTTTTGGATCATGGTTACAAATCCAAAGTTGTTTGAATTTGCAGGTTTCATCACGTTTTTCTTCACCGTCGAGCTTGTGGTATAAATACGTACATAGACTTAAAAAATCCAGAGGTACGTGGCAGGGTTTGAACCCGCACTCCTCGGTTAAGAGGCGCGTGTCCTTACCATTGAGCTACCACCGCTCCCTCAACTTAAGTACAGTATACACGTAACATAATAGATACAACTTATACAGAAGTCCTACGCTGAGCTATATTATACGAGCATTACTTGAAAGCTTAGGAAAACCAAGTTTTTTTTAAATTGTATAATAATAGATTTACTATAGGAGTGTCAATCAAACACACATTAATTACAATAGTTTAAATGTTAAATTCTGTTGCCAATCACATGTCCCATGAATCCAGCTCGAAGTCACGGTAAGATCATAAGATCTGTGTGCTACAACACCTATCTCGGCGGAAGTACTCCATTTTTAGTACGAACGCGTATTTCACACCTCCTTGATGGGCAGAGACCAAATCAGACTGCGCGAAAGTTAAAAAATACCCTAAAATCAGCCTTGATTACCGCATCCACCACACCAGCATCCCGGCACCAGCACATAATCCGCGCTCGCGTCTCCGCTAAGCCGTTTGTACATCAAAGTTGGAGGTCTAAAAGGATTCGCGGCGCCGAACCTCGCCAGACATTAATGCCGCCGCAAACAAAGCCGCGGTATTTACATCGAGTATTGAGTTTTTTACTTACGCCCTTGGGCCTTTGATCCCGTGCATGAGGGAAATGGTTACAATACAATAAAATGCTGAGAGAAATCGACAGCAAGTCGTGTTCGGATTTTTAAGTACCACGTCGAGTGCTTTGAGAGCACAACGGGAAACATACTTATGCATTTACTTGGGTATAAATTTAAAGCCGATTATTATAGTGTTCTATACCTAAGTTATGTGCACACGTAGTGAATCGGGAGTGGGAGATGTTCTATTTATATAAACATTGTAATACACGTTATTGTGACAAAGCTCAAAAGTAGATTAAGAAAACTGGAAGTAGAAAGAGAAAAGATGATGCTAGCAATGATAAACAGTCATTGTTATTAGTACATACACTCATACATTAACATACTATCATGCCCGCCGTCTCCACAGGAGTAGATTATTTTTAAAATCTCTACATAGTATGTACTAGGGTGTCCCAAAAAAATAAAAGTAGTTTTTTTTTTACGCATACCCTCTAATTTTTTTACTTTTAACTCAAAACATTTATAAATAAAATTTTAAGAAGGCAGGACCACGGTAACCCGTGCCGACTTACATTAATACATGTCAGTACTTGCTCTCTAAGGCTGACGCGACCTAACGTGTCGATGTGCTTGTGATTACTTGTTATTTGGATGAAAAACACGCATTGTTTTCAATTAGTTAACATGTCAGTGGAATTACGCAATTCTAAAAGGGGTATATTTTTAATAGGTGACGTAAAACATCAAATAACGGGTTCAAAACTTCCGTCTAATGGACAAGTTCTAGCAGTATATTCCAATATCCGTGAAGTGAATTTAACTGTCAATGAAAGCGCGAATCTCACTATTCGCGAGTGTATTATTTATTGGGAAAAGGCGCATATTCCTACTAAATCTGTGCCTAATTGTGTGAAGAAACTTGCAAACTTATATCAAGTTTGGAGGGACTTGCAAAAAAAGTACAAAAGACACGAAATGTAGTTAAGCCGCGCCGTCAAGACTCTATCAACAATTTAGATAATTTGTTTGATAGGTATTGCACACGCCGATGCTCTTCAATTAATAAAAATAAATATGGAGAAAAAAATTAAAATCTGACCTCCAGGTGCCATGCACCAAGCTCGATGGATGGCGAGAGCAATTTATTCCTTGAAAATATCGTTACTTAGTGCTCAATTCAAGATCACAAGCAAAGACAAGGCGGTATTGATTGACGTTTGCTTGTTCATTGTAACAGCCTACATTAAACTATGGCTTCAATGCACTTTAGCAATAAAAGCACCTTACCAAGATTTGTGCTTTTTGAAATCAATGAAGTCTTACGAGAAAACTGATTAAACGATCTTAAAAGCAGCCTTGCAGAAGATAACTCAGCATTTGTAGTATTTAACTGACGAAGTTTCTATATTTTCACTGTTTGACGATGAAGTGGACCATGAAACTAAAGTTAAAATGGTTGATAATTTAACCAAAGAGGAAATAACTCATGGAAAACGACACATCCCATCAAAAGAAGAACTTTGCGGTTTATTGTATGGTAAGTATATTAAATAAGATTGACATTAAAAGGTATAAAAGTTTTTAAAAAAGTTATCTGTAAAAGTATATTTTTTAACACTCTTTTCTTTAATTTTGTTTCAGAAAAAAACATCTCTGACTTAATTACAGTAAAAATCAAGTCCTTATTCAATCGCCTTAAAATTGAAGACACATTTCTACGTGCATGTCCTTCTTTGTAGTCAAATAATACTTGGTTACAAGAAGCTAGAAAGAAAGTTTCAGCACTGAGGGTAGTAAACGATGTAGCCGAAAGAGTGGTTAAGTTGATGCAAGACTTTCATGGATTAATCACAGTTGAGGAGGAACAAAAACAATTTTTATTACGTTGTATACAAGAACACCGAAAAATTTATCCTGACTGTAAAAAACTAACGTTAAAAAGGAAATTTAAACAATAATATTATTTTTTAATGTACATGAGTAAAATATATACTATTCGGGTGTATTGGAGTTTTAATTAAGTAATAAAAATTAAATTATTATTTCCTCCTATAGTAAGTCAGTACAAATTTTTATGTCAAAAGTTTGGCATCAAGTCGGCACGGGTTATCATTGTCCAATCGCTTTAATATTTATTATTTGAGTCAATGAGGTCAAATGGAATAAAAATAGAGGGTATGCGTATTTGATTTCGCGAAAAAATTTTTTTTCCTTATGTCTTGGGACACCCTAGTATGTACATACCAATTTCGAACGCAAATTACATAATAATTCGCAGTAATTTACAGCACAAAGCGTTCAATATGCGGGCGTACACACCAATGCGACACACGCGCACAGACGCACGACATAAAGGCTGTTGTAGCCGGGCGTGCCCGAGACACATTCCTGCAGTATTAATAATTACGCGCGCTCACGTCGAGTGCGTAACGAGTCGTCGCCATTACGGCTCATTGTGCGCTGACAGTTGGCGCCCAACGCGGTGTTACGTGGCATTACATACAACAAGCTTTCTAGGGAGGCGTTATATTAAAATGGCATCATGCATATAAGCGCTCGTGATTATGGGCTTAAAACTTACCCTTAAAACTTGAGAATCATATCATATTAGGAGTCCAATATAAGTAACACATGCACCATACAAATCTCATGTACCATACATATGAAATATTCCCATAAGAGTAAAATTTTAAGTTGATACGATAAGAGCTGAAAATACAAGTACATCATACCCTCAAGACTCAATCCTGCTGTATTAATAATTACTCGCGTTCGCTTCGAGTGCGTAACGAGCCGCCGCCATTAAGGCTCATTGTTCGCTGACAGTTGGCGCCCAACGTGGTGCTGTCATTATAACGCAGATTTAAAATTCAGAGCTAACATTTGATAAAACTGGTCTTGGAGAGAATATAGAATTCCAGCACCATGTTTTTTAGGTTTTACACCGAACATGAAATGGTTAAATTGATTATAGAATAGGACTATTAAGTGAGAATTGTTTTTGTATTGTTCTGTGCAAAAATAACTTACGGTGTAGGTGAAAGAAAATGTCGCTATGTAATGCCTTTAATTACAAGTAACTTTATAGGTATGACAAAACGATTTCTATTTAACATAAATAATCTGCACATTACTAGTGGCACCTATATGCGAAAATTTCGCGCGTTGAAAGAATTCTCTGGGCATGAAGCATCTACTATTTCCGTCGTCGAGAGTATAACGGGCGTCACCATTAAGTCGCATTGTTCGTTGACAGTTGGCGCCACAATCGCCAAGACTTTATCTATGCATTGTTTGTTAGTTTCACCAAAACTATAAGTGATATGTTTTAGATACGGCTTTATATATATTGTTTTACATTTAATATTTAGATTCAAAATCTCTTTATTTATATAGCCTTCAAAAAAGCACTTATAAATAGTCAATATAAACAGAAAAGAAGTACTAACGGTCCGGAAGGCAGACTCTATCGAGAAACCGACAAGAAACTCGATAGTTATTAATAATCTACACTTATTAGGTAATAACACTGCAGGTGAACACTTAAATTATAAAGTTTAACATATATGCTTGTCATTTAAAAATTCTTCAATCTTATAGTAGCCTTAATCTAATAATATTTCATGTGGAGTTTATAATGGAACGTAAAATCTTACTTATTTAATTGGCGTCTAACGAGTTTTTTTACAGGGTAGCGATATTTTTATTTAAAAAAAGGTATGATTTACGCGAACTTCGTAAAAAACATATTCTGAGAAAAGTCTCTGAAATAAATCCATTAATTCGACTTGTGGAATAACTGGGCCTATATTATAATGAGGTTTGTGTAAACGTCAAATTCAACGCCGACGATAATAATGACCCCAAAGCGAAGTCGAACTAGATATTTTTGAAACGTACTCGTTATTTACTAAAAAAGACTCATTTTAATTAAAATACACTCATTTATCATGTCCGCTATTCACAGTATGTGCAGGGCGTGTTTTATGAAGTGACGCCTGCTTTTCGGCACTTTGCGACGCTCTCTCACCGCGCCATTCATTTTGAATGTGGCAGATGTAAAAAGTACAAAACTACAGGTCGCAAGAGCTAACCCGGCAGACATAATAGGCATCTAATGGGCGCCGACGCGACACATTCACGCGGTGAAAGGCTCGCAAATAAGAGCAATGGCGACCGCGGTGGGCGCCAAAATTATAGGCTGAGGGGCGGGGCGGCGGGAGACGTCTACTTGACGATACATTATTACGAAATAAATATTTTTTTGTGAGGCGGTGTTCATGGCGTGGTTAGCATGAGCTACGTGCAACGGTCAAGTGTATTTAGTTTCGCGAAATACACAAGAACCTCCCGTGATTTGAATTTTTTTTTCTGATGGGCGCGAAAATTCTACGAGTCGCGTAGGATGGTGACTGGTTGGAAACAAACGTAATAAATCGACCAAGCCTTTAGATCGGCTTATCATTCTATAAAAAGTATGTGATGTGTTTTAAGTAACGGAAATAGTGCTAAAATACAGACTGCAATGTTACAACGCGATCGCAATCGTATTAAAATAATGCAAGAAGTGCAATTTGAGACCTTTTTTTTTATGTTTTTCTTTCGTCGTTATATTTTGTTAATTGTTATTATTTTGTCTAGATCAAACGTTGCCTAGCATCTCCACAGTCTGATATTATAATTTGCCTTTTTGTTCTACTACTCACACACAAAAAACTTCTTTCATTCAAAAGTAGAGACAAAAAATCCACGGGTAAACTGCATGGATTAAAAAAAAAGCGAGCGACAATAGCCCACCGTTTCTTTGTACATTTTTGCGAGCGACCATCGCCGGTAGACGCGACGTCCCCGGGCAGTGATACGCCGCAGACTTCGCTAAACTAAAACTTGGACGGCTATCGAAGCTATTTAGACTACAACAGTTCCTTTCGACACTAGTCTCGAATAAAATCGAATTGACATTCGACACTTTACACAACGATTCGCACCGAGAGGATACTTGCGTTCTTAAGATAACTGATGTGTTATTATGATTCGATGAGGAATGTTATAAAAAAACAAGTATAGCTTGTCGCGGTTTAGATCCAAATAAATGACCATAATTTAAATATATCGCGACTCCTAAATACAATACACTGAAAGGTATTATCATGGTTTGGTCGCTATTGGCTACTAATCTAAAGCATTTAGAATGCTTTAGATTACCTAAATCCTAAAAATACTTTTAAAACACATACAGGATCTCTTATCCACACTCCAAAAGCCTACAAAACAAAAGTCCTCTCTTCTCTTATAACTGACATCCAGATTCTCCAGCACCATATAAAATAGCAAATGGAAGTACGTGATCTCTGCCTACCCCCATGGGAAAAAGGCGTGACATTATGTATGTATGTATATAAAATAAGATGATTTAAATTGTCCTTCAAGAATTAATAAAGATATCATTTCAATAGTCCTCCTTAAATAATTAATTAGCTCGTAGCTTCTTAATCATTAGCAAGCTCACGAGTAATTATTGTATCCGTTTGCTAAGTGCATCTGGATGCAAGCGAAGCGTGCAATTTGCCAGCACACGATAATCCCGGAGTGGGGAGCCGTGTCGGTGTCAGGTTGCTGAGTGGCGTGATGGCGAGTCGCCGACTGCGTGCTCAAATGTTTGGACAGCGTTGACTCATTGTGGGGTTCATTTTACAACGAGGTGGTCGATATAAAAGAAAAATTCAAACGAAGAAATGGTGATGAAGCGAAACAACGTAATATATTAGTGTTTTATTATTCATTAAGGTATCAATGAAAAATTAACTGTATTGGTACGTTTTCATGCATAACACTCTTGCTTGATTAATATGAAATTTGGGAAGCTACAGTTGAAGCCTTAAAAAATAACATATGATGCTTAATATTTAAGGAGCCGGTGAACCTGCAACTAGTTAAAAATGGCGCTGGCGCTAAGCTGTCTACATCTGTCAAACTTCAGAAGACATAGCCACTTTAACTTATCATAACCTCCTTCAAAAATCATTTCAACCACCCTGTAAACCAAGTACGATCAGCAACATAACTTGAGAATAATTATTTAAATAATAATTCTAAATAATTAATTCTCATGTCCTAGTACTAACGATCAAAAGCGTTTAGACGCTTCTGTTGCGTACTGTATACACACATACAAAAGTAGACTTGTCTTAACTTGAGTCACGACGTCGCGAATAAACCGCCGGCCGGTAATTAACACGCCGCGCGTCTTCCCGCATCTTCCCGCGCCCGCGCCCTCTCCCGCTTGCCCGCGCCCGCGCCGAGCTCCGCGCCGGGCCCTTGAGCACGCGCCGCCGGCGCCGCCTCTAATTATTACGGCGGATCGCGGACCGTCCTCGAGTGGCCGACACACCTACCACGGCTCGCTTCACGGACGAATCATTATTTTATGACCATGAGAATCAAAAGTCGCGAACTCGCCGGCGGACGCCATCTTACTTCCTATTAGATATTATAAATGTGGAGGTCTGTATATCATTGTTCATCGGCCTGAATTAGTTCAGCCGATGAACAATGATAACTAACTGTGTTTCTTGTCTAGCACGTCGTAAAAGGCGACTAATGGTATATCGGGTTTTGGGTATATGATTGTGTAGGCGACGAGCTAGCCACTTGCCACTACTTTTTCACAATTTTCCATTTAACCCAGCCCAGTTATATTTTTGGCTGAATGTGGTTAAAGGGGCCAGCTGCCCCTTTGACTCTGCCTACCCTTTCGGGGATTATGGGCGTGATGTTATGTTATGTTTTAGTAATAAATACAATAAAATACCCGTTGGGTACGGAACCCTATAAATGTTATATTATCTATATTCCTAACAACTTCAGCGAGGAGTTAAGTGCTGACGTAAAGAATACGCATACTTATGAATAGACATCGGATTATATGCTTTTGCATGTTTGCATAAGCAAATGCATATAATTCAAGTTATATAGCGTTGTTGCTTTATAACTTGAATTATATGCATTTGCTTATGCAAACATGCAGAAATATGCACTGTTATGCATGCTTATGCATAACAGTGCATATTTCAGTCAGTAGTTATACATGTTGTCGCATCAACTCAGCGAGCGCATTGAATCCGATCTATCGGATCAAATTGTAATGAAATGCAGTTTTGTGTAAAAACCCCGATCTCAAAGGAATAAAGAGAATTGACGCTTTTATCAACGGCACCGGACAAACCCTGCCTGCAGAGGTATCTGCAGGAATAGCGCCAAATTTCAAGTTCAATCTGGTAACGTCAGTTGACGTAGAAAGGCGGAGAAAGGTAATTTTCAGCCTTTAAATTAATATTAAGTGACAAGTTTTCTGCAGAAATCTTGGAAAAATATTTTGTTGTTTACTTTCACAAGAATAATAATAAATAATTACCTAGGTTTTAATTCTTGTGTAGTATTTACAGTTAATTATAGTATAATAATAATTTATTATAATGAATATTAATATATGTAGATATACAGTGAAAATAAACGTTAATTCTCACAATAAATGGTTTTTTGATTGTGCATATTTAGCCTTTTTTTTAGTGCATATTGCATGCATATTTTGACATTTTGATACTTATGAATATAATGGCTGACTCATATCTTAGCTTCGTGATAAAATTTAATGTGAAATCTTATCATTGACCACACAGGGTGATGGATAACGTCGCGAGGATAACCGCTCATTCCGATAAGGGAATGTACCCATACTAAGTGACCTATTTTTTTAATTTTTCTGCACCTCCCTCGCCTCGGTGACCACTCGTATATGCCAAGACCCTTCTTCCCCCTAAGTTGTAACGTAGTATTGAAAAATATATTTTTTAATAAATTCGCAGGCAGAAAGTGTAACAAATAATCATAATTTCGTCTCGACATATAATATAGTCGAAAAGCGCGAGATATCTCTCGGCGAAATCGACTAAATTTTTTGTATTTTAGAGTCTTCCCTCATCGCCAGAGACTAAATTATTGACACGATGTGACACAGTCGTATTTGACATTCAGAATATTTAATTTTTTGTTTGCACAAATCTTAAATTATATTCAATTCGCATTTGAAGCGAAACGTATAAGTACGTACATTTGTTATTTGCGCAGACGCCAATCAAAAAATCAAATAGGCATATTCAATTAAAAAAAACCCCGCAGTTTGGGGGCGGACATAATGGGCACGTGTCGCCCCCTGGCGGATCAACAGCCAACTACGCCCGGTCGCGCCAAACTCGACCCTAACCGCTTGCCTTAGGGGTGGCGCGGGTGCCACCGATTGTTCTAAGTCTAAATAGGAATTAATTGGAAGTCAAATCAAAGTGAAAGGAGAAGTCAAAATGATATCAGTGATTGGAAGGAAGCTGATTGGTTTTAGTGCGCGTGTTGGCACAAAGGACGCGCCGTGTAAAGGAAATAATCAAGCAATCTGAGACGCGACATAGAGATTTTAAACACAACGACAGAGCTTGACTAAAGACTCGTCTTTCAACTAGAAGCACTTCTGTATTGTAACTAGGCTTGAGATCCGGGATTGTCCCGGAGTTTTACGTCTTTTCCCGTGTCCAGTAATTAGATTGCTTATTGTCCCGAATTCCGAAAACCTACTAGTTTTTTATGCAAAAAAATGGCAAAATCCATTGATATATATATATTTTTTTTCATTACTCGGGGAATGCTTTATGCACCGTCACGCCGAAGCGAAGCAGCGTGGTGTGGGACTCCCGAATTGTCCCGAATTTGATAAGTTTCTATCTGGCAACCCTAATTGTAACGCGTCAGAACTCAGAAGAATAGTTTGCAATCAGACTAGCTATAATAGGATGTCCCATATTGGTCACACTTATCAAATGAAATGAAATGAAATGATCTTTATTTATATAGGCTTCAACAAAGCACTTATAAATCGTCGAAACAAATTCAATAACAACCGGTTCAAAAGGTAGCTTCTACCGAGAAGAAACCGGCAATAAACTCGATAGTTACTATTTTTAAATACCAAGTCTTATAACTAATAATAGTTTCAATTTTTTAATCAAGTTAAATCTATTAGTGCAGGTGAACAGCCTATTATGAGGCCAACCAGCTATTCTTATCATTAAAATAGTCATCTACGTTGTAGTAGGCCTTTTTAATAAAATAAAAATTATATGTAATTTAAACTTATGTAGACTTGTCTTGACTTACCTAAGTCAATGAGACTTTGTGGTAACATATTGAATATTTTTATACTTAACCCAATGAAGGAATTACCACTCTTATGAAGTCTGAGATTTGGAACAGCAATTCGTTTCTTGCCTCGTAAGTCGTTAAAGGCAAGTAATAGTGTATATGCTTGTGTGTGTATATAGTTTCACCACCCTTAGCCCGCTCGTCTATACTTATAATAAATCTGTAGAGGTCAATTCTGTACATGAAATATATTTTCAAAATAACTATCAGGGGGTGATTAGTGATCGATACTGATGCCAAAAATGCAATCAGTAAAATTTTTGTCTGTCTGTCTGTCTGCATGTTCCTTATAGAAACAAAAACTACTCGACGGATTTTAACGAAACTTGGTACAATTATTCCTCATACTACTGGGCAGGTTATAGTATACTTTTCATCACGCTACAATCAAATGTTGGGAAAACGGGAGAAGTTACTCCATTTTTTAAGCTTTAGTCGCGTGTGCAGCCTTAATGGTTAAAGTTACATAGAAATCATGTATGACGGAAATAGTCTTTATAATAATATTAACCATAAACGCGGGTGACACCGCTGGCACAGCTAGTATATAATAAATTGCTTCTGACTGATCGTAAAAACAAATATATTTATCCTAAGAAAATTTTAGTAATTACAATATAAGAACATTAATATCAAAAGATCCTTTAATAACATGCAAAAAATTATTTAATGGAAGGTTAACGTATTTTATTGTACTAAACTACCCCTAGTTAAGCACTAATACACAGAATAAAATATGTTTACTCCCATTTGATATTCTCTTTACCCGAAGTTTGCTCTCGCAGTGTTGTAGCAACATCACGGCTTAAAAAAGATAAAGCCATGGAAAAGTAGCAAAAAGTGGAATATTTTCGCGAGTGCTTTAAAGATTAAGGCATATCCCTATCGGATTATAATAAAAAGTGGATAAAATACGCATTAGCACACCTCCTCAGCCACCTGGTTAAACGATAAAGAAAAAAAAAAAAGAATCGATAAAAAGCCCCGACATTGTGTCCGTAATCCTCTCCGACCGGATAATAGGAAGCACTTCAGCCGATCGACCCGTTATTTAGAAAAAAAAAATCACCCCATTGTGCTGGCAACCCTCGATAATTATTATTTTCGTAGTTGGCGACACTGCGTCGGACAATGGACTCCCTTCGCACTTCCTGTTTGCTTTCGCGCGCTATTACACGTCAATGCCTCGCGGCACGATAGGCCAATTTGAATTTCGTATTTGGAATAATGGATTCCATTCACGGGCGTCTATTGGCTGTAATTTTGTTTTTCTTAAAGCCGATGCCTCCGGACGAGACTATAATGCCAGTGTTTATCTGTTTTACCGATGATCGCGGCTCATTGTCAAAATAACCTTTTTAAAAGAAGGTAAACAATTATTAAAGCGAATACATACTGGCCGAATAATTTATCGTAACTGTAGGACGAATTTTACGGAAATGCGATATTCCTTTTAAAATTTCGCTTTATTAGAGCGCAATGAGGTATATATACATAACAAGACGACGTAATCCCCGAAGGGGTAGACAGAATCAAAGGAGCAGGAATTTCCTTTAACCACATTACGCCAAATATAAAATACAATAAGGTATCCTATATAGAACAAAGCCAAAGTAAATAATACAACGTACCTTTTATTAAATAAAATATAGCCATGGCACTATTTTATTAAAATAGCGTATTAATTACTATCTTCAACTACATAATCCTAAAACTATATCATTTTTGATTGACAAGATCGATGGCGTATTCGGTAGTGCCCTGCCTCATGCGCCAAAAGTTGTGGGTTCGATCCCCACTCAAGACAAATATTCGTGTGATGAATACTTGTGTTTGTTCTGTGTCTGGGTGTTAATATTCAATATTTTTTTATTTAAATATATATTTGTAATACCGCTGTTGTTTCTGAATTTATTATTAAAAATTCGCAGCAGATGTCTACTGCGTAGGCAATAACATTTTAATAGACAATAACTGTCTTCAATAGCAGAAACATTCCAACTGACAGAACCTAACATAAGGGATGACATTAATTGAACTCTTCGGGATAAAAAAATCAACTCAGTCAATTGAGCCTGACACAATCAACTTGTCACAGGCAGGATACACGGGTAGGGTTGTCGGAGGTGAGCGAGCGAGCCCCTCGGGCCCAATTAAGCGGAGCCCTGCAGGACAAAGGGCGGAGGTGCGCGTTGTCTTAATAATTGACGCCGGGACGTTTGTCGCTATCGGACTTGAAACGTCGCGTTTAAAATGTATTCTATCACGCAACTTTGATTTTTCCATCCAACCCAGCCCACTGTCTCATGTCATCTGACTCCGAGGTAAGTAGCTTAAGCACTTGTGTTAGTTTTTTTTAATGTATATATAGGTACTACCACAATCTTTAACTTAATTTCGCAATAAGTTAAAAAGCTGTGCTCCCTCGAAAAGTATGGTGCTCTTGCCGTAGTTAGTGCGCGCGCTTGTAAGCTGCAGTTTAGTTTTATTTCTAGAATGATGCGTTGCTGTTTTTTTACAAAATTTTATGTTTGTTTAGATTAAGATATTGGTTATTTTTTCAATTAGCGTACAAGTATCATAGGCGTAAAGTTGTCTATATGGCGTAAAGCTGTATATTTATCTGCGCGGAATCCAGTGACATGTTCTGGTTCAATGCCTAATAGAGATTGGCAAGCAGGATCAATCGACAGGCCCGTTGGTCGAGTGGTCAGAGACCCTGGCCACGAAACCAAGGGTCGCGGGTTCGAATCCAGCAAATGTTTCATGTGATGAACATGGACATTTGTGCTCGAGTCATGGATGTTTATAAACGTATTTAAGTATGTCTATCCGTTCACCTAGTATTCATAAGACAAGCTTTAAGCTTAGTTTGGAACTAGGGAATCGGTGTGCCTAATTCTGGTCGGACAGTCTGGAGAATTTTTTTATTTAACATAACATAACATAACATCACGCCCATAATTCTCGAAGGGGTAGGCAGAGTCAAAGATGCAGCAGGCCCTTTCAACCACATTCAGCCAGAAACAAAACTGGGCTGGGTTAGATGAAAAATTTAATTTATTTTATTTATTATAAATTATCAACCCAGATGGGACCAACACAATCCAGCTGGACCCACAATTTAAACTCTGCTGTATCCTGCAAAAAATGCCGGTGGATTTCAATCCCTAGTCAATACTCGTCTCTGCCATGCCACGTTCACATTCGCAATACCGTCTGCGCGCGCGCCCGCAGTCACGTGACCCAATTACTCGGCGCGCGGGCGGCGCGTGACGCGGATTAAACTTTCATATTAATGCTGCGCCTCGCTGACAGCTATTACGGCGGGCAACTCCTTCGCTTGTTCAAATCGCTTTGTTTAAACAACCGATTAGTTTGTTTTAAAAGCCATTTATAATGCACGATGGGGATCGGCTCGGGGGTAGATCGGAAAGTCGTTTAAGTGTATTTTACATTGAATGATACTAGAACTGTAAACTGTGGTATAAAAGGTGTATTTAAAATTTAAAACTTCATTATAGCGGATGGATCATATAGAAGTTGTCATAATATTTTCACTACCCTGCAATGAGGAACAAGAAGCTTCGAGGACTTGCCACCAAACGTTGTAGTCAGTGCCGTTAGTTAAATGCTTCAGGTTGCGTGCCAAAAGAAATGGTTGCAAGTTTGACTAGCTCGATGGCGCATGCGGTAGTGATCCTGCCCCATCCGCCAAGAGTTGTGGGTTCGATCCCCACCCAGGAAAAATATTCGTGTGATGAATACTTGTGTTTGTTCTGTGTATGGGTGTTAATATACAATATTAAAGTATATATTTGTAATACCACTGTTGTTTTTGATATCCGTAACACAAGTGCGTAGGCTACTTACCTCGGATTCAGATCAATGTATGTGATGTAGTCTGATATTTATTTATTTATTCATTATTTATCTCCGCTTTGGGCAAATAGTTTTTGATAAAATGTGTATTTATCTTCTTTCTGGGTGAATGTGGTATTTAAGTAGATACTATTTTTTATAATACAAGTGTATGCGAATTACCTGTTTCATTAACATTATTGTCCCTGGAGTGGAGATCGGATCCACGTCTCTTGCGCCGGACGCAAAAACTGAACTATTGCACCAACGGGGCTAATGTAAGCAATGAAGTAACACAAAATTCCCTAATATGCCCGTAATAAAATATCTGACAAAAGCACGAGGTCACCAGACCCTTTGCACCCTTGCAATTTCGTAAAATGTTCGCAACCCCGGCGGACTCCTAGTGCCACCTAGTTCGTTCCTACGGAACTTTTAAGCAGCACCTGCGCAAGCAAATGTTCACGCACGACAAAAGTTCTAGCGTTCTTCAGAGCAATAAAGAGTGAAAAATAAAAACAAAAAGAAATCAGAATTCAAAAAAAAAATATAAAAAAAATAATAATTAGGCCAAAGTAATACTTATAATTTTGAAGTCGGTGCCAAGTAAATGCTTAAAGTGGTATACTTGTATTTAAATCTGGACCCATCATTCAATATCGTATCGTAATTCCAAGATTCGCTAAGTTCAATATCAGGGACAAAGCGGGACTACTGCTAATCGTGACAGTCATTTAGATGTAATATCCTAAACTTCGGGGATTATGGGCGTGATGTTATGTAATGTATCCTTAACTTGCTATATTTGGGATCACGGTCCAAACGTATACAAAACGTAATGCTACCAAGACTTTGATGGGGGCGATCGCCGTTGTCGTAAACATTTGTAGCGTTGTTGACTTGCGCTCAAGATGGTCGCAAGGCAGTAACTTTCACGTAACTCCTGCAATAAGGAGTTCACAACCTGTGCTGCTCGTAAAAAGACCACCGTCAGATTTCGTTCGTAAAGGAGCGACGGTTGGAGCCCATACGCCGAATCCGACACATCCGCCTAGGCGTACACATACGCCTTAAGCGTAGAACACACCAAATCCGCCAATCCGCCGACCTATGTCGACACCTTTTTGTCGGCGGGCCAGTCAGCGGCTTCATTCACTGCAGCTTGAGAGTCGCCGGGCAACTAAGCGCTTGCGAACATGATTATTTTCATATAGGCCGCTAGCTTGTGTCAGCGTGCTGTATAATAATACCTTATAATAAATTCTTCAGGCTGCCACACCTATTCCCTAGTCCCAAACTAAGCTTATGCTTGTGCTATGGATACTAGGTGAAGGGATAAACATACTTAAATACGTTTATAAACATCCATGAGTCGAGTTCAAATGTCCATGTTCATCACACGAAACATTTGCCCCTAGCGGGATTCGAACCCGCGACCCTTTGTTTCGTGTCCAGGTTCTCTAACCACTCGACAAACGGGCCAGTCAATGTATCAGCGGTACGGTGGCTTTGATGTGCACTGGGCTCTACTTGGACATCTACTTGGACAGTGGGTAAATGCATTCCTGATGTAAAGGTCTAGACAAGGCAATCACTCACTGTACTGCCGCTGGTGCTGGTGCTGGTGCTGGTGCTGGTGCTGGTGGTGGCGCTGGTGCGGCGGCGGCACGGTCGCGTAGGCGCGCTCGCGCGGCAGCTGGTGCCCCAGCATGCGGTGCCCGGCCTGCTCCAGGCTCGCCACCGTGCTCGACCGGACCATGCCTGCGGGGTGCGGATGTGTTTACACGCTATACGATAGCCATACCAAGTCTTAGATCATGGATGGCGAACCTTTTCTGGCAGACGGGACTTTATGAAACAATTTTATTTTGCGTACCACTCATGACACGCATGCCAATAGACTAGATGACTAAAAAATTCTGTTTAGTCCGTCAGTTAGATTATAAAAAAATATTGAACACGTATTTTTTTATTTATTTGTCATACAAACATTGACGAAGATACAATGCATTCAAGTTGCGCGTGACGTCACGCTTCCGTAATTTTTTTACTAAATAGTGACGTCGCAAGCCCCCACTCCAAAACTTTGATGCTCTTTATCTTTGTGATGTTTTGTTCATTTGATAAAGCGAAAAATATGTGTCTAGTATTTATGTATAATCTAACTGACGGACTAAATAGAATTATAGTTTTCTAATGCATTATCTAATGCATCATAAATGTTACCAATAATTAAGATTAAAAGCTTAGAAGAAATAACAATAGGTAATTATGTAGCGTCGACTAGCTCTGTTCCGTGTTGGTCTGGGACTTAAAAAAAATGTGCCCATTGTGTTCCTTGCCTAGCTTGTCGTAAAAGACGACTAATGGTATATCGGGTTTTGGGTGTGTGATTGTGTAGGCGACGAGCTAGCCACTTGTCAATGCCCAGTTATATTTTTGGCTGAATGTGGTTAAAGGGGCCTGCTGCCCCTTTGACTCTGCCTACCCCCTCGGGGACTATGGGCGTGATGTTATGTATTTCTGTAACTTCGACTAGTCAGTAGTTATACCTACGATAAAATTAACATAATTATTATTTGATTAATAATATGACCAATCCATTGAACGAAATCCAGCGAAAAAAGACTTGATGAAAGACTGCCTGCCGACCTTTTAACGGGAGAGGAGTCTTATGCAGGCCAGGTAGTAAAAAGGGGTTATTTGCCGGAATGGGAATAAGGTACGTAACAAAAGCAGTCCAATACAAAGTTAAGATGTTCAGCCACTTTCGTTACCAACTTCATCATGGCAATTCGAATCATTATTTTCCTTGTAAGCCCCCCAACATCTCCCGACCCCCACTCACCGATCTGCGGGCGCCAGTTCCTGTTCTCCTGGTGGGAGAGGTTCCCCGGCTTGAGCACGCGCAGCGGCTCCTTGGCGCTCTTGAGCCGGCGCGCCGGGAACACGAACTCGTCCGGGTACTGCGGGTCCTGGAAGCCCACGCACACCACGTGGTTGCCCAGCACTGGGGGGAGTCCGATCACGGGTGACGCTAGTTGGCTAGAGGACACATTTTTAAAAATAAAAATACAAGTTGTTCTTATACTTACGACGCTTTCAGCTCGTAGGCGTTCTTAACGTCTATGAGCTTAAAGCATAAATGAGCAATTTCTAAGACAAAAATATATTTTCAAATTCAAACACTATGCATACTGAGATTAGCTCTACCTTTATAGTACCACCAATTGACTTTTGACTTTGCGTCTCAGTTGTTAGATAATTATTTTCCAAAACTCTTATTTATGCGATTTTTCTTAAATTAAATACATTGATCTAACTCCGAGATAAGTAACATAAGCACTTGTGTTACGGATATCAGAAAAAACAGTGGTATTACAAATATATACTTTAATATTGGATAATAACACCCAGACACAGAACAAACACAAGTATTCATCATACGAATGTTTGTC
>OX596216.1:14787288-14892437 GCA_951394215.1 Glyphodes perspectalis
GGTACTCGTAGCTGGCGTGCGCCGACGACACGTACAGCCGGTCGTGCCCGCGGATGTTGCGCTGCTCTGCAACACACACACACACACACACAGGGTTATTCCCGTTATAAATAATTAAATACAACAAGAATAAATAAAATAAATTAAATTACATTATTAATAATTCCCGTTCGCCCTACTGCAATGAAATGAAAAACATTTTTGGGATGGGTAGTTATTTGAAGTTTTTTTTTTTTACCTATCACTGGACTTTCATTTTAGTTCAAGTCAGATACTCGACGACAACAGGCGAGACTGCGTTGTATACGGCACCTTATCGCGGGCTTCAAGCCAGAGGGGCGTATAAAAAAATACTTTTTTTTTTTTAAATCATTCGTTTCTTATTTTATCGATATACAACCTCTATTTTTTTTTCATGTTTAAAGGTAGGTAAATTATTTTTTAAAGAAATTAAAAAAATTACTTTGGACGTATGACTGAGTCGGATATTATTTTCATATAAAAAACAGTAGGGATTATTTATACGCCACTCTGGCTTCAATCCCGCGATATGTATATTCTCGTCAGGCATAACATAACATACAACACGCTTGTAATCAGTTTTACTGTTGCTTTAGCCAAAAAAATTAGAAGAATTAGTGTAAGGGGCCATCCATAAAGTACGTCACACGAATATCATGATTTTTTAATTGCACGCATGAAGGCATGTATTAGAAGCCAATCCTCCTTGTTTATCTAGAAAACCTCTCTCTCTCTACTCACTCTCAGCATGCGTGAGCTCGTCGTAGTAGGGCTGCAGGGCGCGGAAGAGGCGCGCCTCGTCCACGAACGGCAGCAGCGCCACGCCCTGCCACGCGAACTTCTTGCCGTTCAGGTCGATCTTGAAGTCCGTCGGGTAGAAGTCGATGATGGGCGAGAACTGGCACAAGACAAACAGACGTTAGCACATTACATGAAGAACAATGCAACATTAGCATATTACAATGAGGGTTTTCAAAAATACAAAAACCGCCAGATGGCACGAGGGAGTCTCGTGGTCTTATCACTGTCACTATTGGCTCCTTGTTGACAGCGTGTCAGTTTGGTCTGTACTAACCAATGAGGAGGGTGACAAGACCGCAAGTCACAGTTACGTCATCTTTTGGATGTTTTAATTCAAAAAACCATCATTAATCGACAGATTGCGATTCGTATGTGTGGGGCGTCGTATGTTCCACTCAACCTCTAGATTTGTCTCTCGTCCTATAAGTACATCGATCCAATCTAAAAGCAAGTATCTCAAATTTCTAATCAAATTATTTATCACTTTATCAGCAAATATTTTAACAAAATTAGACATAGACTTTTTGTTTTAAGTGCTGGAGCACCTATCCCAGAAGGCAGAACTTAATTTTTTTGATCAGGTACCTATGATAATCAGAAACAACATGTCACCTAAGATATGTAACATATTGCGACTTCCTTGTAGAGGGACCGAATCAATATACTATGTCAAAATCACGTAGGTCAATATATAAACCCAGACAAATACATGTCTATAAGTCGCGATGCAGGGATTAAATAAATAAATAAATTCTCCAGACTGACACACCAATTCCCTAGTTCCAAACTAAGCTTATGCTTGTACTATGGATACTAGGCGAATGGATAGACATACTTAAATACGTTTATAAACATCCATGACTCGAGTACAATTGTCCATGTTCATTCGATTAAAGCCTTTCTTTACTTACAACCGGAGCAAAGTCTGTATCATGCGTCCACAGGGTAAATAACCCGACCTACTAATATTAAAAGCAATCAAAAAAATCATGTATGTATTTTTACCAATATACTTCAACATTCTACACGAGACATAGTTATTTTTGTCTGTACATAATTATTGTACAACCAGACACTCACCGGATCACTCATGAGACGGGCCCAAGGCTTGGGCACGTGCTGCGAGCTGGCGGCCGGGAACACGCCCATCAGCTGCTCCAGCGGCCGGAACTGAACCAAAGTAATTAACAAATAAACCGCAGGCCAAAAACTAAACCTTTAGACACAACACCTACCTACGCAAGCTTTTACAATAAATTGAAATCAGTCAAAATTACTACATGTAATCAAAAGACAAATAAATATAAATCTAAAAATATTTCATTAGAAATGCAAAGGATCAAAGCATTTCAAAGCCAATTTGTATGCCTAGATTAGTAAATAATATGATACGGTACATATCATGCTAACAGTATACTATTATAGATTTTTTTATACGTAATTATTACGACACAAAATAAGTGTGCAAAAAGTTTTTAATCAAACTAGACGTAATGATACTATGCACATTTTCATACTGTAGACGTGATGACACTATGAACCTTATGCACCAGAAGGCATTCGTAGTACCAAATTAAATTTGTCATCTTGGGGACTGGTTTGAGCTCTAAGAGCTTACTCGAATACGATTCAAATGCTTCAATGTGTTACATTAAAGCCCTAATTGTAGGCGCCTAGCGCAAATTTCATGGTATTATGTGGGCCAATCCCGGCGGCACTGCAATGCCGGGCCGACCCGTGACGGGAGTGGAGATGCACATTTTCATACTGTAGACGTGATGACACTATGAACCTTATGTACCAGAAGGCATTCATAGTACCAAATTAAATTTGTCATCTTGGGGACTGGTTTGAGCTCTAAGAGCTTACTCGAATACGATTCAAATGCTTCAATGTGTTACATTAAAGCGCTAATTGCAGGCGCCTAGCGCAAATTTAATGGTATTATGTGGGCCAATCCCGGCGGCACTGCAATGCCGGGCCGACCCGTGACGGGAGTGGAGCGAGCCCCGAACATCCCATCGGTTTACAAAAATCAGTTTAATATACTGGTCCCTCAGTGAGGGAACTTTCAGATATTAAGCTGAAAAGAACAGATACTACACTTTGATCTTAGCCAAAAGGCCGAGAAGCGATACCAGTGAAGTGAAGCCCGGCTGGGGTCATGAAACGGAAAAAAATCTCGTCACCGCGATTTAGACTCGAACCGTCGCGCAATGTGTTACCGCCATCTAGCGTACTTAGGACGGTATTACTGGCTGACGCATATAGCATGCTCGGGCATGCTTGCGCTACATGACGACCCCTGGCGTATTGTAAGAGTACTACAGTGCCGTAGCTATTTTTTTACACGCTTCATTAACTTGCAATATTCGCTAGTTATTGTACATTTTAAAGTTTTTGTAATGTTGTAACTAGCGTAGTAGGTATTCATAAAAGCATTGTAATTTTTTATTTGTAATAAATAAGATTTCTTTATATCGTGACAAGCAATAAATATCAGGAACATGAATATTGACGGGAACATTATTATAACTAAATTGCATAATATGTGACTATTCAAGTATAAGCTTTGTCTACTTTAGTTTAAGTAACAAGGGCATTGTCAGCAAAAGTAGACCCCCCCCCTGACTTTTGCATATCGTAGACCTTTTAAAAAATAAAGACTACTTGTCTGTGATTCTACAAAACGACCGTATTAAAGACTATGTCTCGCACTGACCGGCTGCGTGCCCTTCTCGAACTTGGTGGAGAGGCCCTGCACGTTGACGAAGTCGGAGGCGAAGGGCGCGTAGTGGTAGGGGAAGTACCACTTCCAGCTGCCGCAGCCCTGGTAGTAGTAGCGCAGCACCCAGCACAGTCCGCGCACGTACTGCAGCGCCACGCGGTACCTGCGCGCACGCATACAATACTACTTAAATAACAATACTTGTGGCTGGGTAAAGTCTTGGAGTATGAGATAATAAAAATAAACTGTGGTCACTTAATATTAAGGTTTTGGAAGTATGAGATTTTGTGTAGTACAAGGAATGAAATATCTGGAAAAAGAGTTTATAACTGTGTTTGAAACGGTAAAACCGATCATAAAGAAAGATTATCGAAATAACAATAATTTATGGTATATTCTCAAAGTACTCTACTCCTTAAGATAACTTCAAAACACGATTTCTTAATATTTTTTGTCCAAATAGGACTAAAATTGAAAATCATCGTGACTAGATTGCATGAGTCCACTTGGTCCCATGTTGGTCAGGGACTTAAAAATAATGTGCTAACTGTGTTTCTTGTCTAGCATGTCGTAAAAGGCGACTAATGGTATATAGGGTTTTGGGTATGTGATTGAGTTAGGCGACGAGCTAGCCACTTGTCACTACTTTTTCACAAAATTCCATCTAACCCAACCCAGTTTTGTTTTTAGCTGAATGTGGTCAAAGGGGCCTGCTGCCCCTTTGACTCTGCCTACCCCTTCGGGGATTATGTGCGTGATGTTATGTTTGTTTGTGTGTTCACTCGGTCACCTGAACTCGAGGTTGTCCCGCGCCACCTCGAACTTGCTCTCGTAGTAGCGCTCCTTGAACCCCTCCTCCCACAGGCGCACCTCGTCGTGCTCGTCCTCGTCGTCGGACAGGCCGGCCGCCGCCGCCGTCCGCTTGCGCCCGCGCTTGCTCTCCGCCTCCGCCTCCTCCTGCTGGAACACAACCAGTACTATGAAAATACGGGTTTCTGTATACAATAAAGCAGCGTCCACCAACCTGTGGCCTGCAGGCTCCTGAAAGGCAGCAAGAACGTTTTAAATGGTCCAAAAGCATATGGGACGCGTTGGTCCACAGGGCTGTATTGTATATCTTCTAATATATAAAATTTTCGTGTCGCGGTGTTTATTACCAAACTCTTTCGAAACGGCTTGACCGGTTTTCATGAAATTTTATATGTATATTTGGTAGGTCTGAGAATCGGTCGTAATCTATTTTTCATACCCCTAAGTGATAAGGGTGGTCCATTCCAAAGTTATAACTTGAGAACGGCTTTACCTGTTTCGCTAATTCTTTTTTAGTCGTGTTTGTTATTGTCAAGTGAAGGTTCTTATGAAAGAAAAAAATAAAAAAGTTGCGCGCTTAGTAAAAAAAATGGGTATTGAAAATCCGAGATCGGGGCGTTACGAGTGCGCCGGAACAGCTAGTTATATAATATATAAAATTGTAAAAAATGTAGCGACAAGCTAGCCACTTGTCACTACTTTTTCACAATTTTCCATCTAACTCAGCCCAGTTTTATTTTTGGCTGAATGTGGTTAAGGGGCCAGCTGCCCTTTTGACTCAGCCTACCCTATCGGGGATTATGGTCGTGATGTTATGTCTGTATGCTAATAGTCAAAACCCATTAATACGAATGGACAAAGCACTAAAAATAAGTAAGTCCCTCGACCAGTTGTCAATTATTTTATTTATTAATAGAGTGCTTAACTAAATGCGCGCGAGCTATTCCACAGCGAACTTCGCTAACGCTCGTGTCGCGCCACAGACTTATTCGGGTGGACAAATCGGGAACTAACTCCGAGTTCTTAGTAACTGACTGGCTCGATGGCACATTCGGTAGTGACCCTGCCCCGTGCGCCAAGAGTTGTGGGTTCGATTCCCACCCAGGACAAACATTCGTATGATGAATACGTGTGTTTGTTCTGTGTCTGGGTGTTAATATCCATATTTAAGTATATATTTGTAATACCACTGTTGATTCTGATATCCGTAACACAAGTGCTTAAGCTACTTACCTCGGAGTCAGATCAATGTATGTGATGTAGTCGGATATTTATTTTATTTATTATTATTATAGTAAACAAGTGTGTGGCGCGATACGAGCGTTAGCGAAGTTCGTTATGGAATCGCTGGCGCGCAGTTGACTAAGCACCTAGTTTGCTAGTGGCATTGTAAGTCTTACCTCTGCCTCGGCCTGCATTCCCGCGATGCGGATGTTGGCAGCCTCTTGCCGCACGTTCGTCACCGCTTTTTGATCTCCCAACGCCTGCAAATACAATTTAAATTTCAAGTGAAGTCTATATAAAATATATAATATCAATACTTCTATACTAATATTATAAAGAGGAAAGATTTGCATTTTTGTGTGTGTGTATGTTTGTAATTAATAAACTCAAAAACTACTATGACGATTGAAAAAAATCTTTCACCGTTGGAAAGCTACATTATCAGTAACATATGTTATATTTTATCCCCATATTCCCACGGAAAGGGGAACTACAGTGGTACCAGAGAATGGTCGGTGCTGTGCATCAGCTACTGAGCCTCTGGGTCCGATTGGCGGCGCGAACAGTCTTGTCTAGCAGCGTGGTGCTGACCTTGGAAGTGACCTTGGAAATGGCAGTACCTGCGTCTTGTCGAGCAGTGCGAAGTTTGAAGACTCTGGAAGGGTCTACAGTGAAGGTACCAGAGACTGATCGGTGTAGTGCATCAGCTAGTAGGCCCCTGGCCTGGTGAGTTAGGTCATGGCCAGCCAGCAGTACCTGTGGCGCGAACTGCGTCTTGTCGAGCAGTGCGAAGTTGGAAAATTCTGGAAGGGTCTACAGTGAAGGTACCAGAGACTGATCGGTGTAGTGCATCAGCTAGTAGGCCCCTGGCCTGGTGAGTTAGGTCATGGCCAGCCGGCAGTACCTGTGGCGCGAACTGCGTCTTGTCGAGCAGCGCGAAGTTGGGCCGCTGCGGGCGGCGCTTGGCGCGGTCGCGCGCGCGGAAGCTGAGCTCGTTTTGGTGCCGGCGGCGGAAGATCTCGTCCTCCACGCGGCCCAGCTCCGTCATGATCAGCTGCACGCGGTCCAGCCGCACGTCGCCCGAGTCCGTCACCCAGCCCTGCGCGCCCGGACCGTAGTGGTACATGCATTACGTGTTTACGTGCGCCCGTCATACCCGACGGAGTAGACAGAACTCAACGATCATAGAGCTCTTTAACAACTCTTAGCTAATAAATCATTATTATTTATTTATTTATTTATTTACAGGGAAAACAAGGGAAACAAACAATTTTAATAGTTACAGATAATAAGCTACATTAAAACTAGTACATAAATCAGCAAAGTTTCCACAGTAATATCCAAAATCATCAAACATTATATCACTGCTGTTTATTTAGAGCAATTATTATAATTTTAATTAAGTCCAAAAAGAAGGAGGTTCTATTTATTTTATATTGTTTGCCATTACAGGTTTTGGGTCGCTTAAAAACCCTCCCAAAAGTTTATTTTTAAGAGATTTTTTAAAAATTCTCATACAATTATACTTACTCAATAAGACAATCACTCACCCCAGTATTATAAACGCACTTCTTATACAAATTAACGAGCCGATCAACAGCGCCCTCTCTGATCTCCAGACTAGGCAGATGCGGCAGGAAGTCGTTCCCCACGAAGAAGCACATGAACACCCAGTCGTCGAGCGCGCGCTCGAAGTCGTACGCGAAGGGCAGGTCGGGCATGCGCAGCTCCCTCTCCAGGTACTCCCGCAGGACGGCCAGGCGCACGAAGATGAACGCGTCCTGGCTCCCGAACGAGGGGTCGGAGCGCGCCAGCGCCGCGTCCGGGCTGCTGCCGGTGCACTCTTTCATCTCGTGCCCTGACAACATTAACATAATTTACATATAAAATAGTCAAAGTCTAAACCATTTCACCAATGGAGTCAATGTCGACATTATAAAAGCTGCGGTTGAGGTTCAAAGTTTATACAATATATAACTAAAATGATTTCATGTTATTTATATTTAGTACCTTTTCATTGATTTTTTAAATTTATGATTATTCCTACAACAATAAAATAAGAGAGTAGTGTTGCCGCTCGGTAGCCAATATCGATAACCTATCGATAGTTGACGACAATCTATCTTCCTAGCGTTATGCCCCGTGTTTAGACGGGGTCCGCTTAGACCATGATTCAGGATTTAGCGAGATTACATTGAAGCCGATCTGACCTTCGTTACCCTAAGATAGGGGAACCAGACAATTTTTGGATCATGATTACAAATCAAAAGTTGTTTGAATTTTCAGGTTTCATCACGATGTTTTCCCTCACCGTCGAGCTAGTGGTATAAATACGTACATAGATTTGAAACATCTAGAGGTACCCGCACTCCTCGGTTAAGAGGCGCGTGTCCTTACCATTGAGCTACCACCGCTCTTTATAGTTGAAGACAATCGATAGTATCGATAGTCTATCGATACCGAAAACTATCAGTGAACAGCAATATATAATATAAATAGATAATATAAATAGTTTCGATCGCTGCCAACACATAAACTATCGATAGTAACAATACTAGTAACAATACTATCGATAGTATTGCTCTTCAATATCGTACAGAGTATACTATCGATAGTACAAAACTATAGACTTTTCGGCAACACTATAAGAGAGTAAAGTAATATTTAGTAAGCTAAATGGCACTAATTACCCCAGAATCTTGTTTTCCTTATCTGGCTCTTTCTATTCCTCTTTGTAAATAGCAAGTGGTTAACTACAATTTTACTAGAACTACAATTCTTACTACAGCGCAAGCATTCTTTTTTAAGTTTTAGAAAGGCTATTTCCATTAAAAAATAATTTATAGTCCACTATTAAGATTCAAAAAAATATTGTTTAGGTATTTTTTCTTTTCTTTAAACTAACAAACAAACTATAAATTATGAAGATACAGCACGTTAAAGTACCGCGTGACGTCACTAGGTGTGTAAAATTTTACCGTCCAAGTGAGGAAAAGCGCTAGATTTCAGATCTTTGAAGCACTGTGTCTTTGTAATTTTTCAAGTATCAGATAAAGCAATACATATTCAATATTCTTTGATAATCTAACTTACGGACAAAAACATTTTTTTGAGGATAATACACTTTTAAATACTTATTAATCCAGTTCAAAACTTTTCTCCCGCCGCCTCAATGCCATTCATGCAGGCATATTCTTCAGGCTTTTATAACCCGGATCTTGAATGAGTTAAAACATTGACACGCATTACCTAGTTGGCCGCACACGTCGCAGGGCCGCGGCTTGTTGGGCTTGAACTCCTCGCGGATGATGGTGAAGTTGGGCTCGTGCGTGGCCAGCCCCAGCATGATGAGGTCGGCGTCCGCGCCGCACAGCACGTGCTGCGTGTTCGGGTCGTGGTCCGGTTGCGCTGCAACGGTGCCATGCAAATGTATGCCCAAGTCTAGGTTCAATATTTCTAGGGGCTCTTATGTATTCTATTGTATTGTGTTAAAAACTAGATCTGTTGTTTTGTTATAAAACTACTACTTACTAATTTCAAGCCAATAAATTAGCAGGGCAGCCAGAGAACCGAGCGCCATATGTTATATAAAGAATGTTAACATAAATTTGTAGGTCAATTTCATCAATTTGATTGATTCCCGAATTCGAACAGTTAGAGCATGCTCCAATGTGGGCAATGATATAATATATTTTTATGGACACTTTAGATTTTTTTTCTGTAAAAGAAAAATCTTTTAATTATTTATTTGTCTATGTGCGCCTATTGCTTTGTAGGTCTTACCTCTCTGTCTACGAATGTAGTCCATGATCTTGTGTTCACCTTCCCCAGGCACATTGGCATCTGATAAGATCACCTTTATACCTTTCCATCCTGGGTCATTATTTAATCTGTAGAAAAAATATCACAATGTATTCCCAGCTTCATTGCTTCATTCTTGAATAAATCAATGCATATTATTGCAATCTACAATCAACTTGATAGCATTATTATTGTGCTGTCTATTTTATAAATATATATATCATCACGCCCATAATCGCCGGGGTAGGCAGAGTCAAATGGGGCAACCCCTTAACCACATTGAGCCAAAATTAAACTGGTTTGGGTTGGGTGGAAAAAAGTAGTGACAAGTGGCTAGCTCGTAGCCTACACAATCACACACCCCAAACCCAAAACCCTTAGTCGCCCTTTACAACACACGCTAAGTTAGGAACACAGTTTCTTTTCTATTTTATGTATTTTTGTTTTGAAACTGCTTTTTAATAAAAAAGTATTCTCACCTATCATGTATGTAATAATGCAAACATTTGCTGAGCCGGTCCATGAACGGAGTCCCCGGAGTGATGCAGTTGGAGTCGAAGTGAGCCTCCTTGGGCCTCTCGGGCGGCAGGTACGCGCCCTTGGTCAGCAGCTCCGACCGGATGCGAGCGATCTCGTCAATCTTCTCCTGAGTCTCCTTGGAGGCGCGGAAACGCCGAGACCTTTGCTGGTTCATCTTAGCCCGAGGGGCCTGGTGGAAAGTTGTCACGGGTTAGAAGCATTTTATGAAAAAATCCACAGACGGAAAAGACCACAACAACAACAATAAGAAACGATATCTAATTAAATACAATAGGTACACACATTCAAAGAGAAGTTAAGGTCAAATACTGTTTAACTAAATAACTAAACTTCACACCACTTCCCTAACTGTTTATATGTATATTTAATAAATAAATAAATATACTGACACACCAATTCCCTAATTGCAAACTAATTTTATAAACTTTATGCTATGGATACTAGGTGAAAGAATAGAAATACTTAAATACATTTATATTTATAAATCCATGACTCAAGTACAAATGTCCATGTTCATGACATGAAACATTTACCCATAGTGGGATTTTAACCCAGCCCTTAGTTTTATGGCCACCAGGGTCTCTGACCACTAAACCAATTGGTAATTTCCTTATCACCTTTATGTATTATTAAAACCTTGGAGCTAGCATTAAGTACTTGTCTTATACAGTTAAAACATGCACTAAGGCATTCAATAATAATGAATTATATGTGTAATTCACTCAAGATAATAAATATATTTTAGGCTTTCCATAGTAAAGTCTATATGCAGTCTACTTCTAGCTTAGTCAAGATAACAATACTGCTAATAAGATGGTATTACTGAAGGGTATATTTACAAATCAAAGCCTTAAACAGTTGATACTCACAGTTCACATATAACTATAAATAAATGAATAAATATCTGACAACATCACATACATTAATCTGACTCCCAGGTAAGTAGCTTAAGCACTTCTGTTGTGGATATCAGTATCAACAGTGATATTACAAAAAATATACTAAAATATATTGTATATTAATACCCAGACACAGGACAAACACAAGTATTCATCACAAAAGTGTTTGTCCTGGTTGGGAATCAAACCCACAACTCTTGGCGCATGGGGCAGAGTCACTACCCAATGCGCTATCAAGCCAGTAAAAATATTATTTACTTATTTATTAGCAAATATTTTACATTATTTAGGAATTTAACATTCTTACAATGAATATTTTATATGATAATTCTCCATTAAGCCTGCTTTTAATGTCAATGAATAACTTAACAAGAACCTTTTCATATTACTTCCAGCATAATTCATATTAAACTTGAGTAAGTTTTCTAGTATGATCTCTTATTTGATTCATACTTACTACACCATCAATGGCCATGTACAGCAGCTTCCTAGGCCTGACGATGCGGAACAGTCTGTCGATGCATTCGAAGATAGCGACCATCATCTCATCCTCGTCCTTCGGAGGAGGCTTGTCTTCAGGATGTGTACATGGATGGATGATCCCATTCATGTCCAGGTATAAGTTGTCAAATTCCACCCCATTGGGGTTTGGTAATGAAGAATCTACGTACACAAGCTGACCATCTACGTCGGTTGGCTGGAATGGGAAAGAAATTAGTGATTTATAGGCATATTGAGGGCAAAAACTTCGTGAACATTTATGCATTTTTTTAAAAACAAAGTATGAAGAATTGCTGTAAAAACTAAGTGGTTTATTAAAAAGCAAACTATTCACGCGTCAACCCGTAATTCAAATACGAAATTTGCGTAAATACAAGATTGTTTTTCTAATACATTTTTAGGTTAGCAATTAGTATTTACCTTCTGTTCAATACATTCCACGATTACACTAGGATATTTCCGGCTGAGCCATCGAAAGAAGGCTGGTACTCCCATTTTAGTTCAATATTACTACACTTTTGGGATAAATTTCTGTTGATATAATTTATTTACGTATTCAACACAAACAAATCGACGCAGGTGCCATTATTGAAGAAAGAGACAAAGTATGTGAGTGAAAGAGAAAGATAAACTAATCGTTCCACTCAGTGCCCAGTAAGACCTTCTTACAATTATTTTATTTGGTTCGGTGTTAACCGTCAAATAATTAAAAACAACCGTTATTCGGGGTCAATGGAAACAAATTTAAACTTTGAAATTATTACGCAATTACCTCAAACTTCTTGAATCCCTAAATCGAGTGAAATTCGAGTTATGAAGAATCTTCATAGCAGTCATTATTCTATTTTTAGACTAACGGAACGCATCACAAATTAAAAAAAAATACGTCAAAGCAATCAGCTGAAATCTGAAATGTGAAAAGTCTGAAAAAGAAAAATCTAAGAAAATGAGGACGTTTTGTTTTGTAAATTATTACAGAAAATTGCTTCGGAAGTCATCTATACGAAGCTATTGTTCTAAACCAAACGACAAAAACATTGAAAACATTCGGAATATTGGTATATTAGCTCATATAGATGCAGGTTAGGAATTAACTTATTCTTTATTAAAATTCACTGATATTCTATATTAAACTAATATTTTACACGAGGAAATTTATAAAGTAGCTTTATATTATGCTATCTCAACCAAGAAATATCATACATTAGATTATATTTATTATTAACAAATACTGAAATTTACAAAAGTGAATAGGTTATAATTTTTTTATATAACGTATATTTCCACAGGTAAAACAACCACAACGGAGCGTATGTTGTTCTATTCAGGCACCATTAGGTCTATGGGGGAAGTGCACCATGGGAACACTGTCACCGATTACATGGAGCAAGAGCGGCAGCGGGGAATCACTATAACATGTAAAATATAATTTAGTCTGTTAATAGGTTTATTTAACATTGCTTTTGTTTTGAATCAAATGAAGGACTATAATTAAATGCTAGCAACAAATTTCAAATCTCTTTATTTACATAGGCTTCAAAAAAGCACTTATAAATAGTTAATATTCTGTATATATTGAGAAAACAAAAAAAAATATGACAACAATGCTGGATTTATATTTTCTTATTTGCCAACGTTCTTATAATCCACTCTTTCTCGGGCGCTGGCCCTTATCCAATGCAGCGCCCCTAGGCAGCTGCTTAAACTGCTTAATGGATAATCTGGCTCTAAAACTGGCAATTGCTTTAGAAGATGCTATATTAAAAGATGATATGAAAGAGAAAAGAAGTTCTGAGACTTCTTAAAGTTTTTCTTATAATGTACACTGTTGATCGTATTATAATACATATTTATTATTGATATGTCCAGCTGCTGCTGTGTCATTCCCATGGCGAGGCAGCCAGATCAACCTCATTGACACACCAGGCCATATCGACTTTACCATGGAGGTGGAGCAGAGTTTAGCAGTGCTGGACGGGGCTGTGGTGGTGCTGGATGCGTCAGCAGGTGAGACTCCTGTAGATGTGTCTTGTGTAATAAAATAAGCAAGAAGCACAACTCTTTACCTATTTAAATTGGTGGTATTAGTCTTGTTTGTTAATTTTATTGAAAGTCATAAAAACATTAAAAAAATTTATTACATGCTCAAAAGTTTCCTTCATAAGACAATCTGATAATCCCATTTTTTTTTAACAAGGCGGATACTATTGTTCTGCGTGTAGCAACATCAAAGGGATAAGGAGCTTTTGAATAGGTTTATGTAAAATTCCCATTCTTTATTAACAAAGAATTCACTCTTTGTACCACAGCAAGTTAAGGTCAATGGTTGCAACTATTTCAGCTGATGGTGGCAACTGTCTCTGCAGTTGCAGAACCGGTGGTGTCCCAACAGGTGGCAGGCTACCATGCATTGGTATATCTTTATTATCAATTAATCCTGATTACCCTGAGACTACAAGTGTCTGTCAAGTTTTTCTGTGGGTCGCGAACCCTAGGGGGGTTGCGGAGCGATACTCGGGGGGTCGCCGCCAAACGGAAAACGGCAAAGCCATTCCAGCTGATCATGCCTATCACCACAGGTGTGGAGGCACAGACGCTGACAGTATGGCGGCAGGCGGCGGGGTACCGCGTCCCCCGGCTGGTGTACCTCAACAAGATGGACCGCGCGGACGCCGCGCACGCCGCGTGCGCGCGCGCCGTGCGCGACAAGCTGCGCGCCGAGCCGCTGTTGCTGCACGCGCCTGTCAGACACGAAGGCCGGTTCATAGGTAACTATAGTGCCATCGAGGTAGCCTAAAAGTAGTGCTTACGCCGAAGTGAGGATTAGGTGGAAGAGCGAACTTGAAGCTACTTTGCGGATGACTGGGCTGAGTTACCCAAGGCATAAGCGCTTTAAAATTGCTCTTTATTTCCTGTGTTTCTTTCGACGATTGACAGAACTAAGTCCCTTATGCCGGCGCGGTGAATACTCAATAAAATCTTCAAAGATTCGACAAATCGCAAGTGTTTGATTCCTTAATGAAATAAAAAAGTATTTTTAACGACTTGTTATCCGAATTTGAAACTTCTTGTAAATTAATAAAGGAAGAAAAACAAAAAGAGGACGTGCGCATAAAAAAAAATATATATTTTTTTTAATACGTTACAACATAACATAACATCACGCCCATAATCCCCGAAAGGGTAGGCAGAGTCAAAGGGGCAGCAGGCCCCTTTAACCACATTCAGCCAAAAATAAAACTGGGTTGGGTTAGATGTTACAACACCGTCATGCTTTATTTCAGGAATAATAGATCTCATTACGTTAGAAGAAATAATATGGACACAAGGCCGAGGTCAGAAATACGTCCGGCGGAAACTGACCGAAAAGGACGGGAACAAGTGGGAGGAAGCTCTCAGTGACCACAGGACTCTGGTAGACACGCTGTCCTCCATGGACGATCAGCTCGCTGACGTTATCATCCAGCAGGAGTCGCTGGATAACTTGCGCGGCGAGGACATTGAAGCGGCGATCAGGAGGTGCACGATAGACATGAAGGGCTTCCCTATTTTGTGCGGCAGCTCGTATAAAAATATTGGGGTAAGATAACATGTTCATTGAATAATACATACTACACTACTACACTTGTACTGGGTATTTGACATCTTATAATGTCCCCCTAACCGATATCGGTCACGGCGGCCAATCTCAACGAGGTTTAGCCATCTGCGCAGGAGATATTATAGTGCACAAGTGTGTGCGCAAACACAGGTGCACTCTCTTTTCCTTCACTCTCATAGTCCGGTGAGACGGCAATTCGATATGACAGAAGAGAGGTCAGGCGTAGGACCAATAGATTAACATGCTTTCCGAGGCACGGGGGTGATTAAACCGCCAACTTCCTAACTCCGGACTGTTACTCAGTGATTTCAATATAAATACCCAGCCACAAATTTTTGGCTCGACTCGGGACATCTTATGAAGTAAAGAATGAATTTATTTACGTATTTCTATAAATAAACCTTATTATGTGCAAGAAAATTAATGTAAACATATACATATGAGGTCTGCAATCCCAGTACGTGCAATCGAGAGTGAAAGGTGCTTAGCCAAATGCGCGCCAGCGATTCCATAACGAACTTCGCTATCGCTCGTATCGGTTTACTTCTTTTTCACAGCTTTCCATCCAACCCAGCTCCAATGGGCTGGCAGTGAGTGACAAGTGACGATTAGGCATGTCTATTTACTACAATTTTTTCGCAATTTTCCATCTACCCCAAATCAATTTGATTTTTAGCTAAATGTGGGAGATACATTCATTACATAACATCCACAAACCCCGAAGGGCTAGCCAGAGTCAAAGGGGCAGCAGGCCCCTTTAACCACATTCAGCCAAAAAGAAAACTGGGCTGGGTTAGATGGAAAATTGTGAAAAAGTAGTGACAAGTGGCTAGCTTATCGCCTACCTAATCACATACCCAAAACCCAATATACCATTAGTCGCCTTTTACGACATGCTAGGAAAGAAACACAGTTGGCAGATTCTTTTTAAGTCCCAGAACAACATGGGACTAAATCTGTTTTAAGGAGATTATTGCTCCTTGAATTCCGCCTATTAATTCGGAGATTGTGAGCGTGTTGGTATGTATTTCGATAATACGATTTATAGACATAACTACACATTAAATACCTTGACTAACACCAACACGTAACGTTAGAATATAAATCATGACTCTATTCAGGTGCAAACGCTAATGGACGGCGTGATATCGTACCTCCCCTCGCCTCTGCAATGCAACTCTCTCTACAAGTGCTTCGGGCAAGAGCTGGCCGCCAGAGCCTTCAAGGTGCAGCATGATGATCAACGGGGAGTCCTCACCTTCCTCAGGCTTTATTCTGGGGAGATCACTAAGGGCCAGAAGATTTACAACCTGGCGCGGGATAAGAGTGAACAGGTACTAAAGAGCACTAATGTTTGTTGACTGAGTGTGCAATATATTGCACATCTACTATCTAAGTAAATAACAGTCTTTACAAACTACTTATGTAATCAAGATGTGGTAGCATCAGGGTTGGTGGCCTAGTCCGCTCAGGACGCTGAATCCTAAGGGGTGGCAAAGCTTCTAGTTTGGTCAAGAGACATGTTGGGGGAGGAAGGAAGTAAAAAAAAACTAAAATGCAATATTTTAACAATTCCAAATTTTCTTTATACGTTATTTTTGGACTCTCCATTTTCATTTTGGCACTTAAATAAATAAATAAATATCCGACTACATCACATACATTAATCTGACTCCGAGGTAAGTAGCTTAAGCACTTGTGTTACGGATGTCATAATCAACAGTGGTATTACAAATATATCCTACTTAAATATTGGATATTAACACCCAGACACAGAACAAACACAAGTATTCATCATACGAATGTTTTTCCTGGGTGGGAATCGAACCCACAACTCTTGGCGCATGGGGCAGGGTCATTACCGAATGCGCCATCGAGCCAGTCAACTTGTGTCGGGAGAGTCCGCTTTTTCGACACAAATATTTTAGTAAAGGCGTGTAAGTGAATTCTTATACTCTTGTTACGTGTACGCATGCGCAGGCAGGCGCCCTATACGAGGCGCTGGCGGACGAGTACCGGCCGGTGCAGACTGTGACTGCGGGCAACATCGCCGTCGTCAGCTCGCTCAAGGTAAGATCCCGGCTAGGCGTCTTTTCTATGATTATACTAGTGGCGACGGGTGACTTCTTCGTTAGAATCTTTACAATATACGTGTCAATTCGTCAACTTAGGTGTAGCTCACTGGGACGACTTTTTCGCCAATTTTTTTTTGTTAACCAAAAGTGTTACGGCGCAGTAAAATTGGAGGGCACCATAATCAGTGGCGTGACTATAACCCCAAGCAGGAGTGGCACAAAGCCACGGGCCCCCGCCCGGAAGGGGCCCCCAGATTGTTGTGAGCACGGGGGACCCCCCTATGTAATAGCATTCATATCGAACATTATCGTAGCGCGGGCCCCACAACCGATGAAATTGCCACAGACCTCAAACGGTATAGTAATGCCACTGACCATAATGATTTATTGAAACAATTTGCGAATCGTAGCTACCCAGCTACGATTCGCAAGAACCTAAACTCCATTGATATCACAGGCCACCATGACGGGTGACCTGGTGACGGCCACGGCCGCCTCCGGCGCGCGCGCCAAGGAGCGTCTGGCAGCGGAGCTGGCGCAGCCGGACCGACCTGACGAGCTGATGCTGCCCAGCGCCAGGCTGCGGTTGGGGGCGCTTGAGGCGCAGCCCACGGCCGATGAGATGGCTGATGTCTTACTGGGGATTGGTAAGTTTTATATCCTTAGTAGCTTCTGCTCGTGGAGTTAGGTCTGTTATTGAAATTCTGTCGAACAGCTCGTGGTATGTTAAGTGATTTTTTTTTTCAGTTAAAAGTAGCCTCACCATTTTTTTTAAAGTTCTTCCTTCCCTTTTGGCGTTCCAAATTTAGCCACAAATTTTAAGCATAAAACATAGTTATTTTTAATTCAATTTGGCATTTTTGAAATTATGAACAATTTTACTTGCTCATAAAGTAGCAATCAATTCGGTCCAGCAGTTTTGGAGCCTATTCAATTCAAACAAACTTTACTTTAAATAAAATCTTTCCTCTTTATAATATTAGTGTAGAATCTACACTTTTATATATCTCATAAATCAATTAGTTGAATTAGTCAAGAAAAGAGTACTCATCGTGTAAGTCCTTTCTACTTTCAGAGACTTATACCTAATTTAAATTGCCAAACTGTTAAACACTATCTTTGACTGTCATAAACATTACCCAAGCAGATTTGCAGTTTTGCAATGTCGAGAGATCAAACATTTCCATGGAATCAATTCTTAAGTCAGTGCTAGATCTGTACATTAACATCTTCATTCTTATTTTATTAAGGCTTTTTCTTTTCATAAACACTCGATTGATAGAACGCTGTTGATTGATGAAGAGGCGAGTGAGATGTGTAAGGATCGTGCCATATTGCGTTCCGTTCTCTTCCTACCCCGCTAGAAAAGTGGCGTGGAGTTAAGTTAGTTAGTTAGTTTATAGTAGGCCCTGTTTGTCAGGCACGACGGTCCCGGAGCCGGTGTTCGTGTGCTCGATCGAGCCGCCCGGCGCGGCGCAGCAGACGGCGCTGGACGCGGCGCTCGCGCAGCTGGCGCGCGAGGACCCCAGCCTGCGCGTGCTCACCGACGACGACACCGGCCAGATGGTGCTGGCGGGTGAGACCCCTGACGCTACCTCTTATATACTAGCTTCTGCCTGCGGCTTCTCTCGCCTACATGATATACATTGACACAACGCATTTTGTCAACATTACCCAAGTAGTTCATAGTAACTAATTATTGACAATTTCTTGCCGGTTTCTTCTCGGTAGAATCAGCATTCTGAACCGGTGGTAGATTCACATTGCTCTAAAGATTTTGTAAAATGGACGATTTATAAGTGCTTTTTTTTAAGGCCTACATAAATAAAGACATTTTGAATTTTTTTAATTTTGACAAAAAATGTTGAGCATGCGTCATTCTGGTGGCCATTCGTCATCTTTTTGTTTTCAAGTCAGAATGGACATATGAAAGCGTGTCTCTAAATGTATATAATTGAACCAGGCATGGGCGAGTTACACCTGGAGATCATCAAAGAGCGCATCGTGCGCGAGTACAAGATCGAAGCCGAGCTGGGTCCGCTCCAGATCGCGTACAAGGAGGCGCTGGTGGGGACCGCGCGCCACACGCACGCGGTGGACCGCAAGGTCGGCAGCGCGCGCCAGCAGGTCAAGCTCACCATGTCGGCCAGGAGCCTGAAGGTGCCGAAGGATAAGGTGCTCAGGTAAGGATTCGCGGTTTATTTGGACTTCTATACGTACATATACATACATAGAGTCAAAGGTGCGGTAAGCATCTTTAACCACATTCAGCCAAAAATAAAACTGAGCTAAGTTAGATGGAAAATTTAAAAAAAAGCAGTGACAAGTGGCTCGCTCGTCGCCTACCAGTGGCGGCGCAATACTTAAACTTAATGTGGGCAAGGTATCTTTTGCGAGGCCCTTTAACGGGGCCGGGCCGGACCCCTGGTCCTGGATTTCAAAATATAAAATAAGTTGGCTCTTTATTGACAGCACCCTTCCTAATACGACACGAATGTCAGTTTGTTCTGACAACTAACCAATGAGGAGGATGACAAGATCGCAAGCCACAGTTACGCCACCTTTTGGATGATGTTTTAATTCAAAAAACCTTTATTGTAAGGATTTAGCAATAATCACATTCTAAAAACAAGTTAGCCCGACCTAGTCAAATCAACATCAAATCAATGTTCGCTGACGTAATAAATATCGTCAGGCTGGACAAGTCCGGCGAGAGCGGCGCGAACCTGTCGCACCTGTACCCGCGGCACCTGCAGGCCGTGCGCGCCGGCGTCGCCTCCGCGCTGCTGCACGGGCCCAAGCTGGGCTGCCCGGTAAGCGGTTATATCCTATTTCTTCCCAAACACATAAAACGGATATATATGTATATATATTTTTTGTTTAATTTTAAATAAATAATATTATAATCCCCGCAGATTGCTAATGCGCCTGGCCGCCATATTGGTGACGTAATCGAACACTCAGTACTGTTCGCAAAACTGACCAGCGAGTATTGCGGATGAAGTCACGTGGGTGTTAATTAGACAAGGTTCCAGCGCTTTAGCAATCTGCGGGGATTATAATAAATAATAAATATCCCACAACATCACATTCATTGATCTGACTCCGAGGTAAGTAGCTTAAGCACTTGTGTTACGGATATCAGAATCAACAGTGGTATTACAAATATATGCTTAAATATTCAATATTAACACCCAGACACATAATAAACACAAGTATTCATCATACGAATGTTTGTCCTGGGTGGAGATCGAACCCACAACTCTTGGCGCATGGGGCATGGTCACTACCGAATGAGTCATCGAGCCTGTCAAATTATACCCAATCCAGATAGCCTGTTCCCGGCTCGTTACGTTACGTTTGACACGTGAGCAAAAACCACACAAACGCGCAAATGATTTTAATAATATGTATTTAAAAACGCTTGGCCGCAATCTTACAGATGTTGTGTTTCTTTTCGCTCATATGTACAGTAGATATGTTCTATCATGTCTGGTCAGTCACATACATTTTAGATTTCGTATAGACTTAACATAGACAGATGTCGCTACAGGGATCATTTAGACTGATTGAAAGATAGAACCGAATAAAAACATTATTATTTCACTTTTAAAAAACGTTTTTATCATAAAAGAAGTTATTTAGGTCATTTCTTAGATAATTTATTAAATTTAGGTGAAAAACATGAATATAAAATATTTTCTTCAGAAACAAACCAAAATAATCTTTTAAAACCATGAATTTTAGATGGCGTATTATTACTAAGAAACAACTAACCTGTGCTTGTAACGCTATCTTGTATTATTCCTGACAAACAGACTAAACTTTGCTGTAGTTCCAATTACTCACCACTGTCGCTGTTCTTGCGCGAGTTATAGCAGTAACTTTCCAAGTATGGTTAGTAACCCTCTGTTGTACGTAGTATATTATTACTCTGTGGTTCTATTAAGTGGTCTGTTACAAAGTCCCCCACTGCCGCAGCTAGTGGACGTGCAGGCGACGCTGCACTGGTGCGAGGTGGGGCGCGGCACGTCCGACCCCGTGCTCACGGCCGCCGTCGTGCACTGCCTCCGGAAGGTGAGCCTCCTCACAACGCTCATACCTTACATACATACTATCACGTCTGCAATCCCTGTAGGGGGAGGCAGAGTCCAATTAGCGATAAGCTTCCTAAACCACATTCAGCCAAAATTAGAATTGATTGAGTTTCGGGTAAAGAGAGAAAAGAGAAAATTGTGAACAAATAACATGATCAAATGGTCCCATGTTAGTACGGGACTTGACAAGAATGTGCCAACTGTGTTTCTTGCTTAGCAAATCGTAAAAGGTGACTAATGGTATATCGGGTTTTGGGTATGTGATTGAGTAGGCGACGAGCTAGCCACTAGTCACTACTTTTTCACAACTTTCCATCTAACCCAGCCCAGTTTTATTTTTGGCGGAATGTAGTTAAAGGGGCCTGCTGCCCCTTTGACTCTGCCTACCTCTTCGGGGATTATGGGCGTGATGTTATGTATGTATGTTATGTAAAATTATCACTTCAATTGTATTTTAAATGTTCTGAAACTGTTATCTGAGTACCATTGTAAATTTAATGCTAACACAAAGTTAGTTAGTACTTAACTTTATAATGACATTTGCATGCTGTTTTCAATGGCTAACTAACTAAACTTCACGCCACTTCCCTAGCGGGGTAGGCAGAGAGAACCAAACGCCATATAACACGATCCTTACACACCTCACTCGCCTCTTCAACATTCATAATCCTTTTCATACAAGCTTTACGGTTTTTATGACTCCTAACATCACCTTCTGTTAATACACGACTAATCTGGTCTGCTACATAGTAAAGAGACCGCAACCGTAGAGCTTGTATGAAAAGGATTATGAATGTTGAAGAGGCGAGTGAGGTGTGTCTGAATCCGAATTATAATTTCGTGTATTTCGTGACGCAGGTGTTCGAAGAGGCCGGGTCGGTGCTGCTGGAGCCGGTGATGTCGCTGGAGGTGGTGTGCCCCGACAGCCACTCGGCGCGCGTGCTGGCCGACCTGACGCGCCGCCGCGCCGACCTGCAGAACGTATATCTGCGCCACCAGAACAAGGTGAGAGACACTCTGAAGCGGCAATCTTCACTAATAAACAAATAATTATAATACCAAGGATACATTCACCATTGTAACAGGACTCTGTTTCAAATCGACCCGAAACAGAAAATTCAATTCAAAACTTCAACGGATTTACACACACGACGACGAACAGAATAGGGTATTATCTTCAAAAAATTTTTTAGTCCGTAAGTTAGATTATCAAAAAATATTGAATACGTATTTTTTTCTTTATCTGATACTTAAGAAATGACAAAGATACAGCGTTTCAAAGATCTGAAATTTTGCGCTTTACACACCTAGTGACGTCACGCGGTACTTTAAGGCGCTGTATCTTCATTATATTTAGTTTGTTGAACATAAGAAAAAATACGTACCTATAAGCAAAATTTCTTAACCGTCTTCGAAAAAATTAAGTAGGTTCTCAATTCGACTGAATTTTGTTTTTATTATCCCAAAAAATTTTTTTTCTTTTGAGGAAAATAGCCTATAATTAAGTACGAAAGAATTTTGTCTCTGTTACAATTGAACACTTAAACCACATAACAGATTCAGTACGCTTTATGTTTCAACTCTAAGTAATAATATATAGGCTAGTCTTTGTTCCCAGAAAAATATAAATGTGTTTCTGCAGCAAACCTCATTCTAAGCGCGTAGAGCCGCAGACGCAAGCTAGAAAGCTAAATAGATTATTTTTATTTATTTTGTTGTATGAACATAACGGTCTGCACCCATCCTACTTATGCCAGGTGATCTCATGCCTGGCGCCGCTGTCGGAGCTGCTGGGCTACTCGTCGGCGCTGCGCTCGCTCAGCTCGGGGCTGGCCTCCTTCACCATGGAGTTCCACTCCAACCGACAGATGGCGCCGCACGACGAGGAGAAGGCGGTCAAGCAGGTCACTGGGTTTTGAGCACCACTGGGTTGCTGGGATCAATTCACCAACAGTCTATCGTCCACTGCCGGCTCGATAGCATATACTCTTGATGTTAGGATGATGTTGCTGGAAGAAAGCTCAAGATCGTGCCGAGACCCAGTAGCGGCTGTGCGCAAATCTATACGTCCAGATATATTTTCAATATAGGGCGCTGGCATCTCATCTGGCATCCATGTATCCCCGGCATATACCGGGGGACGGGCCCCAGGGAGGCTATGGGATTTACATGAGTGTACTTACTCACGGTTCTAATGTTGGACCTCGAATGAAAGTCATCTATACTAATATTATAAAGAGGAAAGATTTGATTGTTTATTTGTTTGTATTGAATAGGCTCCAAAACTACAGTACTGATTAGAAAGATTATTTCACCAATGGAAAGCTACTTTATCAGCGAGTAACATAGGCTATATTTTATCCCCGTATTTCTACGAAAACGGGAACTTCACGGGTGAAACCGCGGGGCGGTGCTAGTTATTAGTTATAGTGGCACTAAACTATGTTAATATTTTTGACTGACTCGATGGCGCATTTGGTAGTAGTCACCCTGCCCGTTTATTCTCACTAGTTCGATTCATTAGTTCGATCGTCGAACTAGTGAGAATTATTTTTCTCATTTGTTCGACCGTCGAACTAGTGAGAACGTTTATTCTCACTAGTTCGATTCAATAGTTCGATCGTCGAACTAGTGAGAATTATTTTTCTCATTTGTTCGATTACATTGACCGCAGTGGGGTTTCGATTGTAAACTATTAGCAAGGTCCTTTACCAAAATAAACGTTTAAAAAAATACATACAATAAAATGTACACAATAGTAAATAACCAAGACTTACCATATTCATTGTAACGGATCCAGTACATTTTAAACTTTTATAATCTTTGCACCGCGAAATGCTGTAGCCATTTTTGTATTTACGCATTGAATAATATTGATGTCCTTCTAATTGCATAATCCTTCCACGATTACTTTGAATAAATGTCACGACGTCTTCTTTAGACGTCATTTCGAAAATATAAACAGTAAACTAAACAGGTACCACGGAATAAACTTTGCTACTGCGGGGCATAGACAGCGCAATACTACATCCATTTTGCGAAACATCTACCCTCAGAATATAACAAAAATCATGTACCATCAAAATAAGAGAACAGACTATGCCACACTCCTTCTGACGGGGTGTTCAGTTAAATGTTTATAATAGTTATGATGTGCATAACTAGATGCTACAGGCATAGATGCATTTAAAGAAATGTACAGTGGACGACTTCCGGGTGATATGACAATGATTTGTATCACATAATTACGAGTACATACTATACAAAACTCATAGTAATTTGAATATTCTCACTAGTTCGACGGTCGAACAAATGAGAAAAATAATTCTCACTAGTTCGACGATCGAACTAATGAATCGAACTAGTGAGAATAAACGACCCTGCCCATGCGCCAGGAGTTGTGGGTTCGTTCCCCACCCAGGACAAACATTCGTGTGAATACTTGTGTTTGTTCTGTGTCTGGGTGTTAATATAATATTTAAGTATATAATTTGTAAAATACCACTGTTGAATCTGATACCCGTGACACAAGTGCATAAGCTACTTAGTTCGGAGTCAGATCAATGAATGTGTTGTTGTGAGATATTTATTTAGTTATTATTATTATTTATAGATAGATATATTCTTTATTGCACGAAAAACAGATACAGACATAAGGATACAAACAAATACAATACAATTTAGGCGGTCTTATCGCTAGAAGCAATCTCTTCCAGACAACCTTCAGGTACAGGAAAATAAGCTATCGAAAAAAGAGGGGTAGGGCCGTGCAGTAAACATATTACTTTGATAATTATAAAAGAGATACAAAAGAAAGGATGATACAATACTTAAATAATTATACTTATACATACAAACATAAATACAACTGCGTAATTGTGTAAATATTAAATAGTATATACAAACAAATACATTTATTTACATACATTAATTTATATTGTATATTTAAAAAAGTTCTCCTTGTTATTACGCAGTTATACCTATTTTGTAACTTGATGTATATGTATGTTCGTGTGGTATAAGGTAGTAAGTGGCCACAACACAGCAAGGAAGGCAAGAAGCGGTAATAAAAACATTGAAATAAGTGTTTCTTTTCATTCCCAACTACTCTCTTGATAATCTACTGCTACCGCTCCTCGCTGCAGCACAGGCGCCCTAGCATCAAATATTTACTGTGATTTTTAGTTGTTACTTACTTTAGTTTGCGGTGGTAGCTCAATGATAAGGACACGCGCCTCTTAACCGAGGTGTGCGGGTTCAAACCCGGGCACGTACCTATAGATTTTTCAAATCTATGTACGTATTTATACCACTAGCTCGACGGTGAGGGAAAACATCGTGATGAAACCTGCAAATTCAAACAACTTGGAATTTGTAACCATGATCCAAAAATTGTCTGGTTCCCCTATCTTTGGGTTACGAAGGTCAGATCGGCAGTCGCTTCAATGTAATTATCAGACTCGCTAAATCCTAGATCATGGTCTAAGCGGACCCCGTCTAAACACGGGACATAACGCTAGGAAGATGATGACTTACTTTAGTTTGTAGGCATCCAAGATTGTTTATTTTTAAATAGATATTTAATCTTCCAAAAAATACTGCTTTAGTAATTCTGCAATTTATGTATGTTTATTTGTCACAACTATGTACATTACCTAGACCAATATTTTGTATACATAAATAAATATACTGATAACGACGCCACGTTATTTAATTTAAAAAATCGAAATAACCATCACTGGAACATATATACCTGAAACAAAAACAGATGTAGATAAGTATATTAGAATTTACTTTCATATCTGCAATTTTGTTGTGACTGCCTCGTTGGTCTAGTGGTAGCATGCGCCGCCTGAAGACCAAGAGGTCCGGGGTTCAATTCCCGAAAATCAGTTGTGGCTGGGTATTTCAATATTGAAATCACTCAGTAACAGCTCGGAGTCAGAAAGTTGGCGGTTTAATCACCCCCGTGCCTCGGAAAGCACGTTAAGCCGTTGCGCTTGACCTCTCTCCGGTCATGTCGAATTGCCGTCTCACCGGACTACGAATGAAAGACAGAGAGTGCACCTGTGTTGGCGCACACACTTGTGCACTGTAATATCTCCTGCGCAAATGTATAATCCTCGTTGTGATTGGCCGCCGTGACCGAAATCGGTAAGGACATTATTATTATTATTTGTTGTCAATATCCCTTCCCAAAGAAAGTAACCAAAACTTCTACTCCTCCCTTTTATACTTGTATAAATATTTTATATACCTACTAAGTTAAATTATTATAACTATATACTAAGAGATATATATACATATATTTTAATTAATAGGCTAAATGTTTTAGTGCTATACTTAACATAATAGCCCCTGTCACCCGCCTTTCCCAGTCAGGGTTCACCTTGACCATGACATTCTCAAGTACGGAAGGCTGTACCATTCGTAGCTCTTAAAACCAAGGGCTGATGTACCCCCTAGGCTAGTTGTGTGTCTATTTCGAAGAGGGAAGGTGCAGTCGCTATTGGGCAGGGGCGGATCAATTATAGGGGCTTTTTGGGCTGCAGCCTGGGGTCCCGTAGATTAAAAGGGCCCCAATACACAGGGGCGGACTGGGAATGTGGGTGGCCCTGGGCCATTCCTACTTGGAGGCCTAAAGTTGTTTTGCTCTTGGTATTACTAGTGGCCTGGAATCCCCAGTTTTGTTCTATGGATATGTAAATTATCTTCAACGGTGGCCTCCTTGTTCACGGGGCCCTGAGCTGTAGCCCAAGAAGCCTATATAATTGATTCGGTTCTGCCAAGACAATATGCATGCATATTGAGTTTCACTGAGTAGGTACTGAAAAGTTCATTAGATATATAGATGGCCTCCATTTAAAACTAGCCCAGGGTCTCCAAAAGTTCCGGCCTGCCCCTGCTATGTGGGACTTTAAATTTGCCTGGACTAGACTTTGTCTAACTGAAAGCTGAAACTTCCTATTATATGCTAACAAGGGTAGCTAGAGTGCGTGTGCATCACTAACATCAGTCAACAGTGACGCGGAACAGGTTGCCCAGCTCCTCCAGCAGCGTCTCATGGCGGAAGGAGATGCGGATGTCTGGCACGTTGGTGCGCGTGATGTCGTTGCCGCGCGGGCCGTCCGTCATGTACTCCGCGCCCACCCAGTACTGCTTCATCTGCGCAGTGACATGTACAAAGCAATTGAAAGCCAAGATATATGAGGACTTCAGAATAAAGTTCATATACAAGGATCTCTCATCTCAATTATTTTACACTCAAAGTCATCAGTCGGTTTTACAACTGCAGGTTAATAACCGTCCAAATTGGGACTTTGTAGAATGACCACTAGGCTACGCCATCTGTCAATTTAGTTTATCATACTAAAAACTGGATTATGGAGTTTGAGTGAGCTTGAAAAGAAGTTTAGATACTTTATACTAATAATGCCACTTAAATAGAATACAGATACAGTATCCCCAGTTCCGGACTAAGCCTGTTTTAGGCCTGGGGCCACAAAGAGCTGTACGAGGCCCCTAGTAGGGATACGAGCAGTGTTGCTTGCCCGAAATTGGGGGAGAAGGTCCACTGTTCGATTTAGGATGATGAGAACTTGGAGATAATGTGAGGCCCCCCAGGACCTGAGGCCCGGGGCGGACCGCCCCTTCTTAACACTTTAGTGCTGCTAATCTTTTGCATGCAAGCATTTGGATTGAATTTTCGTAAACCAGTAAGAGAATAACAAGAAGAAACCTCGTGCGGAAAGCCCGACATCAACACCGAGTTGCGCGCCAGCTCGCACATGTCGCACGAGCTCAGCTTCCACGCCTGCGCTGCGATGCTGTACTCCTCCATCAGCGGCTCCTGTGAACAGGTTACAACTAAGCTTTAGAGTGTATAGAAAACTCGTAGAGACTATACGTTAGTATATTAAAATAAATAAACATATCAGACTACATCACATACCTACATTGATCTGACTCCGAGGCAAGTAGCTTAAGCACTTGTGTTACGGATATCAGAAACAACAGTGGTAAGTATTACAAATATATACTTAAACTTTGGATAGATATTAATATCCAGACACAGAACAAACACAAGAGTTCATCACGCGAATGCTTGTTCTGGGTGGGGATCGAACCCACAACTCTTGGCGCATGGGGCAGCGTCAATACCGAATGAGCCATCAAGCTTGTCAGAAGTTAAAAGACTTTACTAGGTGTAGAAGTAAGCTGCAGTAAGGCTTTTCAGGGTCCAAAAAATTTGCTACTGGTCCTGTCTAATTCAACCAGGACCGTCCTAACCTAATGGAGGCCCTGGGCACATAAGTAAATTGTTTTTTGGGTAACAAATGTCTGTGGGTAAAAATGTCGATGATTCATTGGTAATCTAGAACTAGGGGGCCCTGGGCACATGCCCAAAGTGACCAGTGGGAAAGAGAGGACAGAATCCAGCAATGATTGAGTAAATGATCAGAGCTTGAAGTTAGTAGTTTCATTATAAAGAGGATTTCAATCACGCTGTAACTCAAACAAACGATATTTGTTTGCAAAAAATGCCACGATAACGAACCCCACGTATTAAATTACATAAGAATTATTTGTGCTCCACGTGACACACAAAAGTGGTCTTGAGTGCTTTACAAACACTCAAAAAACTTACTGATAAGTAATTGGGATGTTGACTGGCTAGTCAATTGAGATACTTTTTAAGAGCTGTCAAAACGAAATCACTTCATAGATTTTGTATGGGCTTGTCAACGTGTGACGTCACTAGTTTGTATAGTCAACTGATATAATATTAAGCAGTTTTTGTTAAATTAAAAATCTTAGACTCAGTATGATACAAAATCAATAAGGCTTAACAGCATACTACGATACTTTCTTTTTCAGAATTGATATTTCAAAATTAAATATAAATGGTGTCAACATCCCAATTGAGAAATATAGATGATAGTATGCTGGTGCTTGTACTTAATTCTAACGATTGTCATCATTCGGCCGATGAGGCGAGACGCAGAGGTTATTGTGTATTTCCGCCCCTCTATTCCTTGAGCCCCAAATAATACGTTGTTCCGGGCGGCGTGCGCAAATCCATTCCTCGCATTAAAAAAGGTATATTTTAAGACGCTGTCTTCTGTTAACTCTTATTATTTGTCTCCACTCGCCTTGGTGTAGTGGAACTGCAGCGGGTCGTCGGTGCTGAGCGTGACACGCAGCCCGCGCGCAAAGTACTCCGGCAGCGGGTTGCGGTGGTAGCGCAGGAATAGCGAGTTGTTGCTGAGTGGCGACATCGCGATGAAGATTTGCGCCAGGTAGTACATGTACTGCAGCACCGGGAACTGCAACGAGGAGGTTAATCTTTAAATATCGAATAGATTTCTCCAGAAGCTATGGCTTAGTGACATTCGCCTCGGCTTAAAGATGTGCAGGGCGAAGAGTTATAGCCTATATGTTATTCGGGTATATTATTCTAAAGTTTCATTAAAACCCATTCAGTAGTTTTTTTGTGAATGAATAACAAACATCAATCCATACATACAAACTTTCGCATTTATAATATTAAGTAGGATTATGGACAGAGGCTGTTATCAAAATGTTGTTCCGTCCATCAGAGCCAGCAGCCTCACCTTCCTGAGCATTAGTCCATGCGAGATGTTCTCGGCGAGCAGGAACCCCGCACACAGGTGGATGGCCGGGCCCGCCTCGCCGCAGTGGGGCCGCAGCACGAACGTGTTCAGCCCTTGCTCTCTGGAAACAACAGAAACCATTGAAGTTTCAAAATGACGCCCTTAATCTTTGACGTACTTTTTTCATAAAGTGTCAAAATCTTTAACAGATTTCATGCGGTATTTGCAAGTTGTGTCGGCGTCCCTTATTCAATTGATAAAGTAGAAGCGTGGGACAATTTGTTACGCAGTCTCTTCAGCGCAGCAATTGCTTCAAGCAATCGAGTGGGAAATAAATGCACGAGTGCGATAGGAGTTCAACATCACAGCCCTCCTTACAAAAACTATGGCGTATCCGCCGGCAGATCTATAACGGATCTTCATGTCCCCGCTACCAAAAGAAAAACATGTTGATGCCGACTCACTTGCGCAGCTGGTTGAGCACGCACATGTTGGCGTACATGTAGTAGAGGTAATAGGCGTAGGGCGGGTTCTCCTCGTCGTCCCACTGCTCCGGCGACTTCATGTTCTCGTTCAGGTGCGGGTTCTCCGGCTTCGACTCGTCGTCCACGCTGTCGAAGCCTATGACATGCTGGAGCGAAGAGTTTGCTTTAAACGATAAGTTTCGTCATAGAGACCTAGTAAGTATGTCAATAATTTTGTGCACCATATGACTATTCATACATGTCAAGTTTGTCAGAATACCAGAGCTATAAATAGCTCTTTTACCGTGTCCCTATATTCCCTTCATACTAGCACTTCTGAGGTATCGACTCCAATACCGCACAGAGCGAATGTTCCAAGCTAGATGTCATACAAATGTGTTTATACATCTATCGTGTTTCTAGTATCTACCTACGGCCGGATCGACGAAATCGGAGTGACTGGCACAGGAGTGACAAGCAATTAGGTTCATTTATATTTTCCTATTTAAACTGACATAGATTTTTTTCTCGGGTCTCTCAGTGGAATGCAGGGCCCCTAAGCAGTTACCTACTCTGCCTAAAAATAATCCGGCCCTGCTAGTAGGTACCTACCTTATAAAACAGATAACTTTCCGACGTCTAGGAAAGATGAAATAATAATGAGAGAAATGTTGATAGACGGTTATTATCGGTATACCGTAAGGAATTTGTGAAGTTCGATGTTGGAGTTCGGATCGAGAGAGACCTGGAACAGCGGATCGAAGAGGTTGTTGAGGAACTCCTGGAAGTTCTTCAGCAGCTTGTTGATGCGGTATATATCGCTGAAAAAGAATGAAGCATATAATTGAGTGTCGGAAAAAAATATGAAGAAAATATAATAATATTAAAGTTACTCGCGTTACATTTGGAAACTGGGACCCCGTTGAATAAAGATCCAAACAAAGGATTTTTTTTATAAAAGCATTTGCTATGGGCCCGGCGCTGCCGAGATCCTGCCAGTCCGGCAAGCAGCAGTAACTGTTGAATCGTTTTCTGTGATCTGCTGCCTCTTTTACTAATGTTAGCTTAAATGATGACCACAGGAGGGGATGGAAGATGGCAGCACTCACTAGAGGCGCGGCACCTGCACTAGCCAGCGCAGGTGCGGCGAGTGCACGTCGTTGCGCAGTGCCCACGACGCCAGCTTGCTCCACTCGTTCTGGTGCTTGCAGTAGATCGAGATGCGCGGCTCCAGGTACGTGTACTTGTTGTCCTGCAGGTCCACTATTACCTCCTGCGAATACATTGTTGCACCATAAACCCGAGTTCTTGCTACCCAATGAGTGATGCACTGGAAAAGTTATCTAACTGCCATTGAAGTCCAGGTTCTTAGTATTGCATGACTGCCATTGATTACTTACTATAATCTTCCTTACCATCTCGTCGCTGGGGTAGCCAGTAGCTGTCCCCACGCATATGCGGTGAAGATTTTTTGCATTAGGGATGGACGCTGATATAAGACTGGAAGGTACATCTTTTTAAGCCCGCAGTTCCTCAAGTAGATGTCGCAAAAATATCATCAGTTTATGAATGTGAATGCCACAAATTTATGTACCTTGATGATCCTCGCGAAGTACTTCCCGTTCAGATAGTTGTCTGTTTTGAGGAACACCTCACGCAGTCTACTTTCTCCTACAGGATTGTATTTCGCGTTGAACTTATCAAAACGGTGGAATGTGTTGCGGTCCTGGACACCAGACATCATATTTATTATTTTACTCATAAACGTTCTGTAACGGACTAGCCACGGAATGAATGAAAAAGTGCAGAAATAGGAGGCTTTATAAATACACTAGCTGTCTCGTTCTAGAGATGAAAGTGAGGGATGGAGGTAGGAGGGTTTCATACTATTTTCATACTCAAAAAAATCATTAAAAATGGTCGAGCCGTTTCGTCGGAGTTCGATCAGAAACACCGTGATACGATATTTTATATAAATATTAGAGATTGAGATTGGGAGCCAACGTTGCGAGACGACCAACACGCTAAGCTCTCGAAGCATTTGTTGCTCTTATTACTAAATTAATCCTAAACTACTAGTTCTGTATTGAAACATGCAGTCGGTATACATTTATCTATAAGTACATGAATTACAAGTCTCAAGAGTAGCAGTAGGCCCTCCTGCTGACAACTCTTATCTGCAGCTGGAAGAAATTTATCAGGTACTAGCAGCGCTCCGCAGTTTCACCCGCGTAGTTCCCGTTCCCGTAAAAATACGGGGATAAAATATAGCCTATGTTACTCGCTGATAAAGTAGCTTTCCATTGATGAAAGAATTTTTCAAATCGAACCAGTAGTTTCGGAGCCTATTCGATACAAACTAACAAACAATCAAATCTTTTCTTTTTATAATATTCGCATAGATAAGGGTGTAGGATCTACTATACGGACTTTTTGGGCTGGAGTACAGGGCAAAACAAAAAAGGCCCCCGTTAGAGACACTACACATATTTATCAAACATAATAAGGGATTCAAAGTCACTAGTAGTACCTAGAAGAAAATATAATTTTAGACCCTAGATAGCCCCATCGAGGGGTTTTAAATTTTGTTTTTACCTAGCCCCACGGACTAGTAAAAAAAGAAGGACTCCGCGCCAATAACTAGACATTGAAGCTCCTCAGGTGCTCCACATTGACACGCAACTTACGTCACACATTGACATAATAACTGCTCCAAATGACAGATATCCAATATCTGGTATCCCTATAAGTATCTCACTCACACATTCATAATCATGGCTTTACCCTATAGTATGACAGCGTTGAGTCCTTCTTTTTTTACTAGTCCGTGCCTAGTCCTAAACATTTTTTCTTGCCCTGGGCTTGCTCAGATCTCCCCACGTTCACATACCAGCTTAGCTCGAACGTTATCAAGTGTATTAAAAGCCCATTCACCGCGTGCACGTCGAGTATATCGACATTCAGGTCGTACGCGTCCAGCTGCATGTCCTCGAAGACGGCGCGCAGCGTCATGGGCACGCCCTGCTGCAGCGTGACCACCTCGCCCGCGTGCTGCCGCAGCGTGCGCTTGATGAAGCGCAGCAGGTGCTTCTGGTTCATGCACGACGCCGCATGGATGTGCGTGTCCACCTTCCTGACCAACGAGCAACATACAATAGGGATGATGACTGCATCAAAAAACTATAATTCTGTTTAATCCGTCAGTTAGATTATAGAAAAATACTAGACACATATTTTTCACTTTATCAAAATAACAAAAAACCAAGCAAGCATCAAAGTTTTGGAGTGGGGGCTTGCGACGTCACTATTTAGTAAAAATTTTACATAAGTGTGACGTCACGCGCAACTTGAATGCATCGTATCTTCGTCAATGTTTCAACAAATAAATAAAAAAAATATGTGTTTAATATTTTTTTATAATCTAACTGACGGACTAAACAGAATTTTTTAGTCACCTTGGCTATTATAATTTACCGTAGGTATGTAATACGATTGCATTTCAACCGAAAAATTTCGAAATATGGGCTACTCGTGGTGGGACAGCTGTCCCACCCTGCTGTTTGACCTTTTAAGGCAACTAATGTAACACAGTACGGTGTTACATTGTTTCTCGGTATCGCTGAATCGAGTGCGCATGCTCAAAGATCGACTACTTAGTTAATTTACTTCTGCCCTAACCATTAAAGATCCTGAGCCCATGTTCCGAAACCAGCCGCAAATCATTCACACTTTTTACTAATACAAGGTTATTTTTATATACGATAACCAAAACACGGATCAAATCTTTTAATTCAAAGAATAATAAATTCACCAACTGGCACACCGATTCCCCAGTTCCAACTAACTAACTAACTAAGTTCTCCAGACTGGCACACCGATTCCCCAGTTCCAAACTAAGCTTCAATATTGTCCTATAGATATTAGGCAAACGGATAGATTAAATAAGTTTATAAACATCCATGACTCGAGTACAAATAAATGCCCATGTTCATCACACGAAACGAAGTGTTAAGAATATATGGTTAGACCTAGAATAGGCAGTTCGCTTGCACTGCAAAATTTACGTGCACTTATAAATTGTAACTAATCGTTATTAAGACTTTGCCTTTTAAAAGAGTAGGTACCTATCGTGTTTCTTGCCGGTTTCTTCTCGGTAGAATCTCCTTTTTGAACCGGTAGATATTGATCTTATTCTGACGATTTATAAGTGATTTTTTAAGCCTACGTAAATAAAGACAATTTCAAACATATGCCCCTAGCAGGATTCGAACCTGCGACCCTTAGTTTCGCGGCTAGTGTCTGTGACCACTCGACCAACGGGCCTGTCGAACGGCATCTCAAAAACACGAAGTTACAAACTTTTGTGTTGCCTCATTGTGTTGCGCGAGTGTGGTCACTGTATGTGTGTGGTGTGGTGTGTGGTGCTGACCGTATGTTGTAGAAGTCCCTGTGCGGCACAGCCTTCTGCAGCGCCAGCTCGTGCAACTCGTTCAGCAGCACATGCATCTTGAACTTCGACGACAGGTACGACAGCCGCCGGTAGCAGAACGACTTGCTGGTAACAAAAATATATTAGGTACTTTATATTATACTACTTACGTTCCATTTTGATCTGGGACTTAAAAATAATGTGCCAACTGTGTCTCTTGCCTAGGATGTCGTAAAAGGCGACTAATGGTATATGGGGTTTAGGTATGTGATTGTGTAGGCGACCAGCTAGCCACTTGTCACTGCATTTTCACAATTTTCCATCTAATCCATGCCAGTTTTATTTTTGGCTGAATGTGGTTAAGGAGGCTTGTTGCCCCTTTAACTCAGCCTACCCCTTCCGTTATTATGGGCGTGATGTTATGTAGTATGTATGTATACATATAGTGTATGTATGTATATTATACTAACAACCCGCCCTGGTTTCGCAAGGTGACCACACAATAACATGACATTAGTAAAGTCAAAGGTAGATAGTATAAGTATATATGAGAGTAGTACTACCCTGATCGAGCCGGCAACATGAAGCCCCAATGGATGGCAACTACCATGGACTATCTAACTGTTATTATACCCTTTATAAGAAATAATCTTAAAAGCTATCAAGGGTTGCAAATTAAATTTCCGATTCCAATTCATCTACATCAAAACATTAAGCTGTAAAACCAAAATGTTTGCTTTGATTCTGATAACTTTATATTTCTGGACTATGGGATTAATTTTAAGGGGATTATTTTAAGTAGACTCACAGTGGTCCGTCGCTGATCATGTCGGACAGGCGTATAAGGTCGTCCACAAACTGCTTGAAGGTGACGCCGCGGTAGGGAATCGGCGCGCCGGCGCTTGCGTCGCGGAACACGCGCACCACGCCCTCCACCCAGCGCAGCGTGTACGCGCGCTCTGGCGGCATCGGGCACTCCCACGGGTCGTGGTGCATGCCTGCCACACAACACTACATTCGCACAAACGACTGTGGCGACATCTATAAACATCTGTCTACTACGTCACAAGACAATAAAGATTAAGTAAGTAGAAATAGTGGTTCGGACATGTGGAAAAAAGGAATGACGAAAGATTGAATAAACAGATATACAATGCGAAAGTGGAAGGATGTAGAAGCCGCGTAAGGCCTAGGCTCACCTACCACGACCAGATTGGTCGTGTGTTAACAACAGAAGGTGATGTTAAAAGTCATAAAAACCGTAGAGCTTGTAAAAAAGGATCATGAATGGGGAAAAATAAAGTGAGGTGTGTACGGATCGTGTCATATGGCGTTCGGTTCTCTCTGCCTACCCCGCTAGGGAAGTGGCGTGAAGTTAAGTTAGTTAGTTTCCATGCTTATTATCTATAATTTGCGCTATAGCTCACCGGCCAATAAATGCTCGCCCATCTCCTCGTGGCTCTCGATGGAGGTCCTGACCGTGTCGGCGGGCCTAATGAAGCTCATCAGATTGCCCAACTTGACTGTAACAAAAAAAAACAGCCATCCCAATCCCGTACTGTAACTTCAATATGACACATTTTTATCTTCGCACCTTTTGATGATTGATTGCGATTTTCTAAACTTGGACTACGACTACGATTCTAGAACTACTCAAAGGCGGCAGCGTGGTAAGTCCCATCTCAATGACTCTTATGAAATAGTGTTCTTACTGTTGGTGTCGGATCGATCGGGGCTGATGAGGATGGTGTGGTTGTCGAACGCATCCGAGGAGCACGCCGTCAGCTGGAGGTAGCGCTCCGCCTCCTCCGCTGTTCAGAAGCACGTGAATTAGTTTATGTAGGCTCTCGAGTATAGGAATCACTAATCAATCTAGCCAGAGTCGACGTTTCGTTAGCGATATATATACAACGAATGAACGAACGTACGATAGTTCAGATAAGGAACTGGAACTGCCAAGAAATAGAATTAAAATGACTAGAAATTAGCACCGAAGTGGTCTAAAGACATGTTTTACGCTTTTCTAGACTGGCTCGTATTGCAATAAAATTATTTTTCTGATTTTCTTAAATTTAGAGAATACAGGATAGATATTTCTTTTTTGATGTTACAAAGCGACCCTTCAACGATTTCATTCGACGATTCATTACGATCATACCACAATATTGTTTTATATTATTAATTATTTTTTGCGTACCCTACATCATGAATAAATATTTGATAGGTTTTATAAACAGCAATGTGATACTTCTTCCTTACTCACCGATGCTACTGAACATCAAAGAATCAAAAACAGTATAAAAGTGCTCTAACTGCCGATATGCTGCATGACACGGTCGAAGTCAAGCGAGAAGTGCGTCTGATTGCGCGGCGTGCGCTGCGGCAGGCCCTGCGTCATCAGGCACTTGGCGACGTCCTGCGCGAACGACTGCTCCGCCACCTCCATGTACTGCCGGCGCATGCTCAGCGCGTTGATCAGCAGCGACGCTGACCGGATCAGGTCTTCTAGCGGCACCTAACGTTTGGGAAATCTATTCACATCTGTAGAACCTAGAGTATCTAGGCCTCAGAGTCGTTCCTTCTTGACCAATGCTATATTTCACAAACCATATGGTAAAGGTATAAAGACTAGCTGCTCACAACTCGCAGTTTGCCCGTATCATGCGGGGATAGATTTTTTATTAAAAGTGGAATGCTTAATGCATTGTCACACTCTCATTAGGTCGTGTCATTGAGGGAGTTCTGATTAAGTTTAACTAGGAGTCTAACATCAGCGCCGCCGGCATGCTGGGTTAGCCTAGTGAATGCATTTTCTCTACTTTATCATCGCATGGTTAGGTACAGGTTACTAATTATATCTGGCTCTAAATCTACTTGCAGAAATAAATCTATTTTTTTTTTTTATATAATTTCATTTTCGTTGGTCTAATGGTAGCATGCGCCGCCTAAGGACCAAGAGACCCCGGGTCGGGCCATAGAGTTTGTGGCTAGGTATTTTTATATTTAAATTACTCAGTAACAGTCCGGAGTCGGCAAGTAGGCGGTTTAATCAACCCCGTGTCTCGGAAAGCACGTTTAACCGTTGGTTTTGCGCCTGACTTCCTGACTCCGCCTGACTTTTCTCCGGTCATGTTGAATTGCCGTCGCACTGGACTATGAGTTTGAAGGAATAAAGATTGCACCTGTGTTTGCACACACACTTTGTGCACTATAATATCTCCTGCGCAGATGGCTAATCATATTTGAGATTGGCCGCCGTGACTGATATCGGTTATGAGAAAATTATTTTATTTCATTATGAACTTCACGTTAGTTTGAACAATGTTTTTACTTATAACATAATAACCTATAATTCTTACCTAAAAAGATTAGCAAAGATATCTTCCACTTGATGTACCTGACCCCTATTTTATTCGCGCGAGGAATGTTTCTTCAGTACCTACCTACTTTCTTTATAGTAACTTTAGATGTAGCATTACCCCAGTGACGTGTATCCCGGTGACGGAGACGCGCTGGAAGGGCACGTCCGGCGGGCTGGAGCTGTCGCCCGGGCCGGGCCCGCGCACGTACGTGCGCGTGATCTCCCCCTCATTCTTCTGAGTGTCGCTACGAATAAAATGGTGAGCTCTTGGAACACAAGAACCTAACATTGGACTTGCTTGACTCAGTATTGCCTATCTCACTATTTGAACATATATCTGAGCTCCCTGTTTTAGAATACCTAAACTAAAAATTATCTACCCATTGAAATCATATTTATTTATTTATTGCTAAGCTTAAGCTTTGTCTAGAACTAGGGAATTGGTGAGTAAGTCTGGACAATTTATTTATAGATATATTTAATTATAAAATCGCTGCACGGTATGTGCTTTTGGAAAGTAGCAAGAAAGGTTTACCATAGAGCCATGGACTAGTTAAACAAGACGGACTCCGCGCTGTCATCTACAGCGTGAAACCACATTTATGCATGTGTGAGTGAGATTTTTATGGATACCAGATATCTGTCATTTGGAGCCCATAAGTCAATGCGTGACGTAAGTTACGTGCTAAGTTGGAGCACCTGCGGAACTTCAATTTCTAGTTAGCGGCGCGGAGTCCTTCTTTTTTTGCTAGTCCGTGACTAAAGCTTGCGATGATGCAAAATGTCCGATACTGAGACCGTGACATACCCACCCCTGTCTATTTTAAAGATGTTATGCTACTTTTTTCCAATGTAACTTAATTGCAGCTTATTTTACTCCCTTCCCGTCGGTTTTTTTGTGTATTTCCTATATATATGCGTGAATGTCAGTAGTCGACAGCTGTGAGTGGATTAATACGCACTGTGACACTTTTAGGCGTTTTATTTACCACCGATATTAGGCACGGATATTAACAAATGAACAATATAATGGACTGGCAGACCTGCGAGAGCGGTACCACTTCCTGTACTCCTTCTGCGTATTGAACATATTGACCGACGGCCCCCTGAACCCAACTTTGCGAGGCTGTGTCGTCATGAGTGCCTGGATACACTTGTAATGTACTTTCTCCCTAAAATAATAACTTTCCCGTATTTCCTCCACACAAAATTTAGCCTATTTCACAAATCATTTTCGCGGCAATTTTCCCAAATTGTGGCCGTGTCCGAGTGTGATGTGCTGTGACACACAATGTGAAGGATTTAGGTGTCAACGTCAAAAGGTCTAAGCGAGCTCTTTATTTAAGAAAAAAAGGTTTAAGTCTTGTCTTGATCTAACTTAGTTCTTGGAAGAAAAGTTTAACTTATATAAAGGAAAATATAATACGGTTTGGTAAGGATTGCTAAATGGAGAAGAAGCTATAGGTAAAACATAAAAATCAAACTACCAGAATAATATCTAAAAATATAATTAATTATATTTTTAAGTTTTTATTTATATAAAAATCACTGAATACATTGCTAGTTATACAAACTTCTTACATCTATCACCACTGCATTTTAACATTTTCAAGGAACCCCATTTACCAATAAATCTTTGGTTAATGTCGTCAATAGCATTATTAGAAATTATATTTCCATAAAGATCAAATAGGATAATAGTAAAATTGCTAACTACACAATCTGACCCGGCAACCACCAAAACGATATCAAACATTATTTAATCTAGTCAACACAGACCATGTCTCAAAGTTTGATAATTAATTATAAAAAAATATATTGATTATTAATTAATTTCCTGTTTTTTCAAATCCACACTCTAGTGCAAATGACGTTCTAACGCCAGCGTCACGCAGCAAAAGCTATTACATTTTCCTACTGCCTAACCTCTATAAAAAAATCTTATATGAAAGGAATAATAATATAGTAATTATAAGACGTTTTTACGGTACAAAAATTATATCGGATAAAACGTCTTGTAATATCTACTTAACAACACATTCAGTCGCCAGCACCAACTCGCCCGGAAAGTTCATGTAAATCTTATTCAAGTGCTGCCTCTTAAGTGGCGAGTTCATTTTTATTCGCTAAAATATAGGCGTCATTCTAGAATACATCCTGACAGTTACAGTGGCAGTGAATGTGTTGAAATAACTAGGCATTATAGATCATCAGACTAGGGAAGGCCTCTTAAGACTGACTATGGGAGCCCTGAAGTTGGCGGGCGGCGGCGTGACCGGTGTCATGTCCCCATTCAGGAAGCTGCCGAAGCCGCCAGGGCTGTAGCACACCTGTATCGAGATGAAATTATAAGTGAGCAACAATCTTCATACGCCATATCCAATGCAAATCTTGCATATTATATATATTTATTGATGACTTGCATATTTTATGTCTATTTGCTGTAGAAGAGGTTCTAGGTGGAAGGACCTAGCCTCTTAGTGTTCCTATCCCCGTCTCAATTCTGGATCTGTTATTGGACCATACTATACTTGTGTTAATAAACTTTTATCGATGATCTTATTTAACATACGTATTTGAGGTTTACGTAGCTTTTCGTCAAAAAAAAAATACTAGTATATATCTTATCAGCGTAGATACTAGTATTTTTTTAACCCGGTAATTCTATAGAATTACCGTAAGTAAAGTAAGTATGTGCCTACATTTTAACTGACTGATTTAGTAAAGATTCTCTTGTAACTTTGCATTGATAATACATAGTTAACTTTGTAGTGTGTAGTGTAATACTTACATTCATATTCCCAAGGGGCAGTTAGGTGAATGGTTGTACATAGGGTCTGATTATTGTGTAAAGTATTCAATTGCTATACCTAGTGCTGATGTACAGGGTGTGTGACCGAGAATGATGTGTCGTCATCAGGCTTCCCCAAACAAATGAAACAATTGTTGGTGTGTGACGTAAACAAAGTTAATTAATCGATTACCATTAGGTTTCGTAAAGCACACCATATGGAGAGTAGAAGAAGTTCTTCCCTACACTCCATAACACACCACAAAGCACAAAGACTTATGTTTCTACCCTTGCCAAGACACCACAACTCACCAGAGACAATACTAAAAAAATACCCCGTCATCTTTCATACTTGCCTCGCCCAGGTGACCACTAATGTATCCTTCACAAAATACCACATCTCGTCTGAGACGATTTTGTAATAATATGGTGTCCACAGCCACTATCGATCATGGTGTTCTCCAGCAGGTCATCACTTAAATGCACTTCACAAGACACCATAGGTATATCACCAGAGACAATACTCAAAACATATTCATCGCCAACTTGGAATGAAATTAATTTCGTCTCAAGGAAATGTTCATATAAGTATATATATATAAGTTACACTTAGTATTATTATGTTAGTGTTAATAGGTGCTCATGCATTTAGAGTTCTCTGTACCTTAAAAGGAGAGGGGCGAGCCACACCGCTTTAGCTATGTAACAAACAGCATTGTATTATACATACAATAAAACATGTAAGTATATAATAATGAAATATATTAAATACGATTAAAGTGATGTGAAGACTTTGAACAATATTTATTGATTTAAGTTATAGACCATTGATAAGGTAGCCTTCCAATATGGTTTTGTCGAGATTCCCAAATTGAAATGATTCTAATATTTTATATCAATAAGGTTTAAAAGAAGAAAAAAGAAAGAAAACCATGATCCAAAAATTGTCTGGTTCCCCTATCTTAGTTACGAAGGTCAGATCGGCAGTCGCTTAAATGTAATTACCAGACTCGCTAAATCCTGGATCATGGTATAAGCGGACCCCGTCTAAGCTTGGGACATAACGCTAGGAAGATGATGATGAAGGTTTAAAAGAAGGGGGACAAAGTTTTTAAATAGCCAGTTGTATGGTCCATTATACCTATTTGTAGTTTTTTTTTAAATAAATTTTCAAGTATTATATAAAGAAGGAATACGTATTCGATATTTTTGCATAATTTAACTAAAGGACTGTTCTACTTATTTGGCCAAGAAAGTTCAAAATTCATGTGGCAAGCCTATTCAATAATAATAATCACAAAAGTCTTCGTGTATGAGCAACTTTATTTCCAACAACATGATTAACATTCAGTTCGTATTTGTAAACTCACTAAATAGCTATTTGAAAAGATTTGTATAAACTCCCTTACATCTAAACGTCAGCTAGAGAAATTCGAAAGCTAGTTTAAGTACAAATATGTACGTAAGTTGATTATGTACGGTTAAGATTTATTCAATAAAAACTATTTACGCAACATATTCATTACAAATAATCTTAAGAAATAAATGGAAGTCATGGATAAGTTGACGGTTGCTCACAAATCAGTATTACTCGTATAATTAACAGCTATATAGAAGTAAGTATACAAACCTCACTGAGCGGATCTACAAAGCAATTTTTAGTATATCTACTTATACGAAAACCAAAACCCGAGCCGAATATTGTCATTTGAAGAAACATTACATCACCCCCAAAATCCCCGAAAGTGAAGGCAGTGTCAAAGGGCAGCTGGCCCCTTTAACCACATTCAGCCAAAAATAAAACTGGGCTGGGTTAGATAAAAAATTGTGAAAAAGTAGTGAAAAGTGGATAGCTTGTCGCCATTGTCGCCTACACAATCACGTACCCAAAACCCGATATACCATTAGCCGGCTTTTACGACATGTTAGGCAAGAACCACAGTTTACAGAATTAGTATAAAAAATGATAATAATATCTTAAAATCTCACTAAGTTACAACCTTTTTAACCGACTTCAAAAAAAAGGAGGAGGTTCTCAATTCGACTGATTTTTTTTTTTGTGTTACCTCGTTTTTCTCGCGCGACTATGGTCACCGCAGAGCTCGTGTGTCTCACTTCTGCCGTCTTGTACCTGCCACGTGACAGCGATGCCAACGCGCGACATTGTTTTTAGACTTTACCCTTAATGAAGGTTTATAAATATTATTTGGTCAAAATATTACATGGTTTAAAAACTAAGTTAGTTAGCTATAGTTTTTAAACCACGCCACTTCCCTGGTAGGCAGAGAAAACCGAACGCCATATGGCACGATTCTTACACACCTCACTCACCTTCAACTTTCATGATTCTTTTCATACAAGCTCTACGGTTTTTATGACTCCTAACATCACCTTCAGTTAATACACGACCAATTTAGTCGTTAAAAAACTATTGTGATTGATTTTATTGACGATTTCGTACAAACAGTTTTCAAGTTTCGTATAGGTATACTAAAAATAAGCTGACACGACAGTATAATTTAGTCGCTCAGGGACTGTATGTGCGCAAGGGGTAAAGTTAACATGAAACACACTAACACATAGTAACTAAGTTAACATATAGGTACGATAAGCAATCACAACATAAGCGTTAAACGTAACAACCAAGTATGCGTCGATTACTCAAGAGATACAAGCGGGAAGGTATCACATACTTAAATAAAGTAAGTAATAAAAATCCTGTCCTGCAATCAGTTTAAGAAGTATTTTTTAAACAAGCTTACTTTCAAAGAATTTTGTTTTAGCAAGGAAAATTTTGGGCTTCGTGGGTTTTTTAGTAACGCCTCACGTTTAGACTGAACCAAAAAAGATTTCTATTAATTACTCAGTCGTATGATTTAAGAGGAGTTTACAATCTTGGTGAAGACATTCGGTAGTGTCTTCACCAAGATTGTAAACTCCTCTTAAATCATACGACTGACATTTAAACGAAATAATTATTTTGAATCTACTTTAAAATTCATTATTATTTATTGATTACGTTACTTCTATTATCAAATCAAACACGAGAATTCACTCAATTCTATTTAGTTCATTAATTAGGGATTTTATTTTTTTTACCTAGTAACTTAAGATGAAGCTAGTAAATTAAAAATATTCATCGTTAACAACAATGGTATTTCATACAAAAATATAAAAAACAACTACAAAAAGCCTTGTAGGGGCCGTTAGTGCTCTTAGTCTACATTAACGATTAAAATTATTTTATATATATTAAGATTTTTTTTTCTCTATAGGGACTTCTAGTATTAAGATGTTAGGTAGCACCTCTTTCTACGTGAAATTTAATTATAGTAATATTTAATATTCGAAGGATAAGCACAAGACGTATTAAAAAAGCGAATAACACAGTTTCAATGAAATGGCACTTTCAATCTTTCATTTTCACATTTATCACATTCGGAATGTCTATTACTATACTTATAAATTAGTTGGGGCAAATGTTTTAGCCCTAATAGGATTTTTAAATATTTTTCAATTACATTTTACTTATAAACCGATTACATATTACACACGATTAGTTAGTAGTTCACAAAATAAAGCCGTATATAGTCGTCGGGTCATCCACCGGTCTGCCTGTGGACGTATTTATCGCCGAGCTGACATTCCATCCTGAAAATGTTTAGTTATCATTATATCTACTAACACTTAATGACGCAATGTTTGTTAGTTGTTTAAACAAATCCTTATAGGTAACAGGGAACAAATGGCGGAAGCACATTTTACATAAAGCCCCAACAGGTATGCAATGCATGACACGGTACGAACATCGCGTTGCTTTTTATCACTGCTCATATTTATTAACTCAAAACGTAAATAAAGCTTATGTCAAAATTTCTAGACCAATAAATATATTTTATTTATTTTTTTAAGTTCAGGTACGTCCCTAGAGAAAACAATACTATCATCTAAGTAAATAGAATAATATCATCGACCATGATATTAAGAAATTCTTTATTCTTAATTAGTTTGCGACAATTGACATATTTTTATTCATTAGAAATGTCATAAGAGGCCTGTATTCATCTAAACTAATAGTAGCAACTTTAGGTTTTTACTTGATGATAACCAGAGAGCAAATCTGGAGTTACTATTTACCGGTTAAACTATTAGCACTATTTATTTATTTATTTATTATTATCCATTAAACGTAGACGGTTTTGATGTTCTATTAATTGGATTATTTGCAAAATAAATATTCTTAGTTTTATTCATCAAACGCTTGATATGACTGATAGTTATTTGTCCAAAGCTACACTATAGTTATGATTATCATCAAAATGACTAATCTTTTAGGCTGGTTTTTTATTTTATCATATATGTATATTATTTAGTGCTCTGATCGTCTGTTACCTTGAAGATGTTGGTGAGCTCGTCGAGCAGCGTCTCATAGCGGAACGAAACGCGGATGTCGGGCACGTTGGTGCGCGTGATGTCGTTGCCGGCCACGCCCTCCTTCAAATAGTTGGGGCCCAGCCAGTACTGCTTCATCTACGTTGCGCCATCACAGTACAGAGTACATTTATTTATTAATTGTTTAAATAATCGTAAGAATGTAATAAAAATTCCGTGACTGCAACAAACAAAATCTAGCAAATGTATGTAATGCAAACAAATGATGGATAAAAGCTTTATGAGTCCTCTTTTACTTTGGTATCAGGAAGTAACGGTTTTTTTTTTATGTTCACGACTGGCACCCCTCACTATTCCACTTTTATGCGAAACCCCTTCAGAGGACACCAGCGGTATTAGATGTTTCAAACGCCTTCTCGTTTCACGGTCTTTTCAGTTCTCTAACAACGATTTTTAAGTCTACAATCCATTCGTTAGTGAGGCTCTTACTCTGGTTCCTTCAAGTCTTACCTCGTGCGGGAATCCGGACATCAACACGGAGTTGCGCGCCAGCTCGCACATGTCGCATGAGCTTAGCTTCCACACCTGCGCCGCAATGCTGTACTCTTCCATCAGCGGCTCCTAAAATAAAAATATAGGTATTTCATATTAAATTATTTTCTTATATATTGAAAGTTGCTGTACTTTAGTTTGCGATTAGCTACTCTTTAACCGTTCCATCTTACGTCTACACAAAATCCATACAAATAAATATCCAACTACATCATGTAACATTGCTTGGTTTATACTGTGTGACGACATCTAAAAACAATTGTCTACTACGGCACCAGATAGTCAAAATAATACTACAATAAAGTAGAAAGTTATTTTCGTGCGATCATGTATGTTCGTATAACTAATATAAATACGAGTAGGTTCCCAAACCTTGGTGAAGTGGAACTGCAACGGGTCGTCAGTGCTGAGCGTGATGCAGAGACCGCGGGCCAGGAACTCGGGCAGAGGGTTGCGGTGGTAGTTGAGAAACAACGAGTTGTTGCTGAGCGGTGACATGGCGATGGCGATCTGCGCCAGGTAGTACAGGTACTGCAGTACCGGGACCTGCCGACCACAACCATATTAGTATTGTGAAATATGTCTGGACTACAATTCTTCAATAGACAAAATAAATCATCAAATGAAATGCTTCCGTAAATATTATATAAGCGTTATCACCTGTGAAGTCATGGTTTATGTCTCATGGTACTCAATAGAGTAAGATTTCAACGATTTTAAACAAGTTAAATCAGCTTTAAAACAAAATTTGAAACAATGACAAAATAAATGTCATAAATATAAGTAAATATTAGGGTATAGAAATTATGACTTGAGATACAAAATTGTGTATGGTATTAATTAACCTTCTTTTTTCATATGTGTGGTACTCATGATCCTACCTTTCTGAGCAGCAATCCGTGTGAAATATTCTCCGCCAGCATGAAGCCGCAGACCAGATGCTGCACAGGGCCCGCCTCACCGCAATGAGGCCGTAGCACGAACGTGTTCAAGCCTTGCTCCCTGAAAATAACAAAAAATATATATGTCATGTACTCTTTACCATATTAGCCTGAGCTTAATAAGGCGACTATAGGTTATTATAACAGTACGACAGTGGCACAGCTACAGCGCAACATCGTCCCAAATCTAGTCTATTAACGCCCAGCGCGCCCAAGACATGGTCCACGCAGGCCGTCGCCTCGCCGGCTGCAAGGGGTAATCGATTGTATTGATTGTTATGAAACACCTCGCACTCTGCTTACTCCTTTTAGTATTGCGGGCTTGATAGTAACTATAGTTTGCTCCGGGCAGTGCCAGCTCGCGTCCAGCATATGATATATATGCTATCTCTTCATTAACTGTCGGAGGATTACTATGTATGTGTGTATAGCGAGCACTTACTTGCGGAAATGGTTGAGCACGCACATGTTGGCGTACATGTAGTATAGGTAGTAGGCGTAGGGGGGGTTCTCGTCGTCGTCCCACTGCTCTGGGCAGCGCACGTCCACGTCCAGCATCGGGTTCTCCGGCTTTGATTCGTCGTCCACGCTGTCGAACCCGACCACGTGCTGCAACACAAACCGGCAATAGGAAACTCTGCACATTAGAGTAATAGAGCCTCTAGGGGCCAATCGGGTCCATGGGTGGAAAAATCAGGACTCGGCAAAATATTACCTCTATTACGACAGGTGATTGTCTCTTAAATGATCAATAGGTCCTCTACTGATTGATGGGTTCTGATATTGCCGACATCGGCATCGTTTAAGTCTCAAAATTAAATATAAAGACGAATATTTCACTGATGCTGACCGCGTTCTCTTATGTAGGGATCCCAGGTCTTAAGAGGTGTCATAGGCTTCCTTAGGCGCTAAGTCCGTGCAAATCTGATATTATTTGCTCTGTTCTTCCCGCTATAGACAGGAACCCGAAGAAATCCCGTCTTGACAAAATAAGCTATTTGTAGCGTGTCTCACCGTGAGGAACTTGTGCAGCTCGATGTTACTGTCGGGGTCGTTGGTGACCTCGAACAGCGGCAGGAAGATGTTGCTGAGGAACTCCTGGAAGTTGTTCATTATCTTGTTCGACTTGAAGATGTCGCTGGAAGGAGATTAACAACGATCAATTAGTATTAGCGGACTACAAAAAAAGGAGGAGGTTCCTGTTTCGTCGGAATCTTTTAAACTATATTAGAAAATGATAGGAATAACCCATCGCAGTTTTATTTTTGGCTAAAAGTGGCCCCTTTGACTATACTCAGCTCATTTGTTGTACTCAGAAATCGTTGAAGGAGCTTACGACTACTTGGACTCTGCCTTAATCCTCGATGGGAAAGCGTCGGGGATTAAGGGCGTGATAACATGTAATGATAGACTACTTGCCCAGCAAGTATAAACTTCTATTTGGTATTAAATGAGGCCGATTTAGAAATAGACAATGCAAAAGAGAGAGATGCTTCAATGATATCTGCTATTGACAGCGCATACTCACTAGAGGCGCGGTATCTGTATGAGCCAACGCACGTTGTTGGAGTGCACGTCGTACTGGATGGCCCACTTGGCGAGCTTGGCCCACTCGGTGGCGCTCTTGCCGTATATCGACAGACGCAGCTCCGCGTTTTGGTATTTGCTCTCCTCCAGGTCTGAGGCTACCTCCTGCAAGAGACAATACATTGTTTTGATAGATCATTCTTTTCTATACTATACTAACATTATAAAGAAGAAAGATTTGTACGTTTGTAACGAATAAACTTAATAACTAAAGGGTTCTGAATGAAATTAAGCACCAAAAAATAGGCTATAGCTAGTCTTTTATCTTTTATAAAATATAAAACTGCCTGACGACAACGTGCGGCCCCAACTACTGCACATAAAATCTTGAAAACTTTGCACAATGGTCAATCAAATAGGGTTAGTGAGCCCTAAGGATTTGTTTTGTGTGCCTTTGAGTTGATCCCTGAGTAGTTTAAATTCATAAATCGATATAACAGGTGCTGCAGTCGGATTCTTTGATAAGAACAGAGCTCAGCGGGGACAATCCGCTGATATTTATCTAAATCTAAAAGCAGGTGGAAGTTTGGCGAATGAGCCTGGTGTACAAACTACTAACGTTGATGATCCTGGCAAAGTATTTCCCGTTCATGTAGTTGTCCGTCTTGAGGAACACCTCTCGCAGCCGGCTCTCGCCGATGGGGTTGTATTTCGCGTTGAACTTGTCAAAGCGGTGGAACGTGTTGCGGTCCTGAGAACAGGATAATCAAAGAATAAAATCAATTGCAATGCTAACAGTTCTACCAGTTACTACACTTCGAAATGTTATGCTCACAAAACTCAAGCTAGCTTATTGAAATTTCTTTATATGTAAGTAACTTTAAATTTATGTATTCGACAGCGTTTTGCTTAATGTGTTTGGTGTTAAAAAAAAATATTGGCACAATTCCTATGTAAGTATTTTAATTACATATCACTTGATAAGAGGACTTAAACCCGAGGTTATTTCTAATATAACTTAAACTCTTAAACAACATTCACGAAAGCGAGAAAACCATTATCACTATAAGCTATGTGTTATAGCAAAATCCTGTTACTACTTACCGCGTGTACATCAAGCATGTCCACGGTGAGGTCGTATGTGCTGAGGTTCATGGACTGGAACACCGCCTTCAGCGTCATCGGCGTGCCTTTGTGCAGCGTCACCACCTGCCGGGAGCCGGGAGAGCGGCGATGAGGTTAAGATATTTATGATGATGTCATCCAAATAAACGAAACGTTGCAACGAGAAAAAAGAAGATGCTTAATATAATACATGATTAACTAAATGTATTATTATTAATACAAATCCAATTTACAATAATTGCAATAAATTCACAAAATCTTAAACCATTTAATAGTTTGTAAGCTGTAGATTTTAAACGAACTCTAATAATTGCTTACCTCATCAGCGTGATTTTTCAATGTCTTCTTTATAAAACGCAGTAAATGTTTCTGATTCATACACGACGCTGCGTGAATGTGAGTGTCTACTTTTCTGTAAAACAATAAACATTTCGTTTAACCACAATTATTCAACATTTTAATCGTTTCTGGTCTGAATATAAAGCGTTACAATACCAATTGGACACGTCATGTCGTTTTAATACAAACCCACAATTTGTGTGATTTTAACTCATACCGATGGGAAACTGAACTGATTCGATTTGACTACAGCTTTTAATCTGTGCTATATATGATATATACTAACTAACTAACTAAACTTCACGCCACTTCCCTAGCGGGGTAGGCAGAGAGAACCGAACGCCATATGGCACGATCCTTACACACCTCACTCGCCTCTTCAACATTCAAAATGATATATACTATCTTAATATATCGTTTATTTTTAAGATTTTCAACATGTACTTTGTAGAAAGTTCTTACAGAAAGAACAATTTCGAAATTTGATTAGAAAATAGGGAAATATTAATAAATTCAACGACTATTTAAACTTTATAGGCGTTCGTTGCTAAGACAAAATACAACTGAACAGCTAGTTAGAGACAAATTAGTTATATTTAACTAAAGAAGCAATTGAGGCGTGTAAGTCTGCCTACCTAGGAAAATGACGTGAAGCTAGTTGGTTAGTTATAAATATAATTCGGTAAACGTACCTGATATTATAGAAGTCCCTGTGCGGCACGGCCTTCTGCGAGGCGAGCTCGCGCAGCTCGTTCAGCAGTACGTGCAGCTGGAACTTGGACGACAGGTACGACAGCCGCCGGTAGCAGAACGACTTGCTGGGAAATGACAAAAGAAAAATAATTTATCAACTGGGTCCTTTGATTTTCACTTCTCCATCTAGTCCGACTCAATTATACTTGACTAAAAGTGGTTACAAGAACTTGTTGCTTCTAGAGTTCTAGACTCATTCGGGAATTTAGGGGGGGGATAGTATAAATTAATGTACCTAGAATTCGTTAATTGGCGTAGTTGTGGCGTCATCTGTAGCCATGTCTACTACATCATAAGATTCATCAAAATTATATTTCCAATGACATTGATCAAACATGTATTAACGCTATACATTGTACAACGCCCTGAAGTTATTCTATAAAGTTATTCCCGTTAGGCAAAATACACGACTCCAGGCGTACTTTAGTGTCAAAGCGTATGTTTGTAAACAGTGAAATTTGTAATGTCATAGTTGACAACTATTATTACTTTTATCCTGTTTCTAGGAAATTGTGCAAAAAGTACTTAATGTTTGACTTACAGTGGCCCGTCAGCGATCATGCTGCACATGGTGTTCATGTCTTGGATGTACTGCGCCAGCGTGATGTACTCGTAGGGCACGCGCGTCTCCTGCCCGTCCGCGCCCTTGCGGTACAGGTTGAACACGCCCTGGTCCACCTTGATGGAGTAGCCCTTAGGGTCGGGCTTGGGGCCCTCCCATGGGTCCTTGCCGAGCTTGAACGGGGGGTGGACTATGTGGTCTGGGAAGAAGTACTCAATTATTTTTTTTGTGTGAGTTTGTAAACAGGCTAAATCGCATGATAGTAAGTAACCAATGGCGCCCATAAACAACTGCAATACCATACGAATTGTTAATGCGTTGCTGTTGCTTATGAAGGGAGTTGCTACGTCCGCTTCTTGAAGGTTAGGATATCTTTTTCGCATAGTCTTAAAAATAGTCGTTTATTTAAGTTTCCCATAGCCGCTTGGGAAACTTAAAAAAGTCTGGGAGCTACCGCTGATGATGCAGATTATAATATTTATTTGTTAGATCAGGCTTAGACCGCGCGGTCGTATAGCGCTTTCATATTCCTGTGGGACCGATACAATGTGTTTGTAAGAATAAACAGTAAAGAGTAGTCTTATATTCTTCAGTCCTCCAAGATGATATAAATAAATAAATAAATAAATTCTCCAGACTGACACACAAATTCCCTAGTTCCAAACTAAGCTTATGCTTGTACTATGGATACTAGGCGGACGGATAGACATACTTAAATACGTTTATAAACATCCATGACTCGAGTACAAATGTCCATGTTCATCACACGAAACATTTGCCCCTAGCGGGATTCGAACCCGTGACCCTTGGTTTCGTGGCCAGGGTCTCTGACCACCCGACCAACGGGCCAGTCGATATATGTGGCTCTACAGCGTAGGAAATGCTCCTTACCCGCAATGTGCTGCTGCTTGGGCGCCTTATCAGGCGCGTGGTTGGCCATCGCCTCGGCGTCCATGCTGCGCACGAAACGCGCCGTGATGCTGAAGTAGCTCTGCCGCGACATTTCCATATACTTCTTGCGCATTTCCAGCGCCTGCACCAGGAACGATGACGCTTGCTGCAGGTCTTCGAGGGGGACCTGTGAGAGGCAGACAATGAACAATTAGGGGAAGAACCTTAAATTATGCTTTGGCCAGCCATTCCAGCATAGTGTCTTGGGTTCCTTACGATGATAGCAAGATCAATTATAACTACAAGCTGCCTGCAGTTGTATACTAAAATTGGTAACGATTTTGGTATCCTATAATTGGTAACGAAGACAAAATGTTGCTACAAAAAGTAGTTCATCTAAAAAGGAGGTAAAAGAAATTAGCTCCTACTTTTCGAAGGGACACCAAATAAACGAGCTATTGAAGTTATGTAAGTATCAGAACAGCACTTTATTTAATAGTGATATCCTTGTCAAAGTCAAAGTCAAAGTCAAAGTCACAATAATAAGGAATTAAGAAAATAGCAATGACACTTTCCATGAAAGGTGACCAAGCAGCTGATACACTTTAGTGTGGCACTAATGAATAGAATATGTAAAAGGGTCCTCGTCTGAAATAGCTCTGCACATCAAAAGTAAGCATGGCTACTGACCCCGGAGGTGTCCTCGCCACTGATGGCGACGCGCTGGAAATGCGGCAGCACCGCCTCCTGCTCGTCGTCGTCCATGCGCAGGCGCACGGCCTCCTCGAACGCGCCCGCCTCGCTGCCCGCGAACGAGCGCACCGACTGACCGCATTCTGCTGCCCTGATACGTGAAAAAGTGCTCGATCATCATTGTCCTTCATGAATAAGCTGATCTGATGAAGTAAGAAAATGAGCCTAAGTGGTTAAGGCAACGAGCAAAAATTCATAGCGAGTCGACTAATCTGATCTGTCCATAATCGGAAAATGTTCCTCCCCGGTTATCAGGAAATAATGTACAACTCAAGAATGTCTGCTTTTAAGAACTCCAACATAATCAGGATTTCAACCAAGAGTGTAACAGCCGTCATATTATCAGGTTTTAAGATCTTGTCAGCCTTGTTTGTAAAAAATCGGAATATGTAAAAAGTTATGCGTGGTCTTAATAAAAAAAAATATATGCGTCGAATTGATAACCTCCTTCGTATTTTCGTCGGTTAATGATAACCTTCACCTTTTTTCGTCAAAAAATTGCTACCGAAACGTTCTTAAGTAAAAAGTTATTATTAGCAAAGAGTGATCTGTAGTTGGTATCTAAAACGGAGTTGGTATCTAAATTTGGTTCTTTCGAAGAAGACTTACTTATATGCAGTAATAAGGCTAAATTATTAACATCAGATTACACGACGTTTTAACGTACCAAAAGATGTAGTAAAATCTGAGCTATTACAATTTCATACATACATACATCTAAAAAAATCACACTCACAATCCCCGAAGGGGTAGGCAGAGTCAAACAAGCAGCAGGCCCCTTTAACCACATTCAGCCATAAATAAAACTGGGCTGGGTTAGATGAAAAATTGTGAAAAAGTAGTGACAAGTGGCTAGCTCGTCGCCTACACAATCACATACCCAAAACCCCATATACCATTAGTCGCCTTTTACGACATGCTAGGCAAGAAACACAGTAAGCACATTATTTTTAACTCCCAGAACAACATGGCACAATGGCCAGACCATTGTACCACGTTAGTTAGATGCAAATATAAAAAATTTAATAAACTAGCAATACCACTGATAGGTGTGCCAGCTGTTGACTGTAATTGGTGAAAGTGCACAGTTTGAGGAGTAGTCACTACCGTGTTTATTTCTGGAATCTTCTCGTTAGAATAAATATTCCGAACTAATAATAAAATCATATGCTGTGATCTTTTGAGTTTAACGAAGTCAGAGGCGTAGCCACCGATTTATCAGCCATATCAATTATTTATAACATTTATTCATATTAATTGACTTATTGGCTTACAGAAATGTCCAACACGCCAATAAGCTTAGCACTAAATTATATAGATAGATTTAATACACGAAATTACAATCATGCCAATAATAAAACTAAAAAAGATTATATTAAATAGCCCATGAATCTATTGGAGCTACAATGATTTTTAAGAAAAATATTGTATAAGTTGTCCTCAGTTATATAGTAAACTGCTTCTCCACTCAACGAGCTAAGTAAGTGTTTGTTCGAAAACCTAAAGTTTATTTAGGTAATTCTATAGCATTAAATTTGACAAGCTTGAATAGGTATTATTTGTTTGCATGCGGCTTCGGCATCGAGACGGCTCCGAGCCCCGAGTACCGAGTGCGCGTGATTCACCGCTTATTGACCGACGCGGCGCGGAATCAAATATTTTCACAGCAATTTGCCGGCGTAATTACCGCTCGCGCCTGACGCCAAAACTTGCGCATCTAATTGATTGATTTAATTGTATTGACGTTTAATTAGTACTTTTAGTAATTAGCAAATGAAATGATGGTCCTCGTAATTGATTACTAATTATGTCTGTAAATGTTCGGAAGGTGAACTGATCTGATTGGCAACCATAAATTGCACAGAATTACTTAGTTAATGAATTACTTGATTATTATATCAGGATTGTGCAGGTCAGATGATGGTGACAGGTCCAAGCGGAACCCCACTTAAGAACTCGAAGAAAATGAACAGAAGGATAATATTTTTAATTTAGTGACACATAACATTTCAGGGAAATATTTCAACCTTCAGTTTCCTCCAAGGAAACTGAGTCAGGGTGCTGTTCAGGTCGTTCCGAGAAGCTCGTTATCTTACACCTAGGTGCGCATCTTCTCTGATTACATACCTACTCGTATACCAAACAAAAATAGGTAGGTGGACATACCTAACCTACCTATTTTTTATAACATCTCGCCCGTAATCACCGAAGGGGTAGGCAGAGTCAAAGGAACAGCAATCCCCTTTAACCACCAAAATAGCCTTCCTATATTTATTAATATTGCAGGGCATAGATTCAAAGAAAAATTAATGTAGTAGCACCATTCACCCGCGTAGGTCCTTCTCCTACGGAGACATCGGGATAGGAAGTAGCCTTTGTTACTTCTGTTGGATAAAGCAGATTTCTCATTGTAAGAGATTTCTTGAAATCGGTCTAGTAATTTTTATTACATATTTATATATATTCATTACAAACACAAAAAGTCACAAGCTACATTAAATATTTTCTCTTTATCTCAATACTAGCTGTATCTGCGGTTTTACCCGCATTTATGGTTAGGTAGGATAATTAACTATACTAACTAAACTTCACGCCACTAAATTAACTATACAACACAAAAAAAAATTAATCCTTACCAGTTCCTAACACCTAAGCGCGTTTAAGCAAACAAACAAACACACACTTCGGATTTGTATATTAGTACTTATAAGATTCCAAAAACTATCTTCGTTCGTATTGTCATGAATTAACTAACTTTTAAAATCCCTAAAATTACAACTGAATGTTTAACAGCGCCTAGGAAAAAAAAAATATCATTCGTATTCGAAAAAAAAATAGGTTAAATGTTTTATTTGTTAATAACATCTATTAAATTAAATTAGTCTACACATTCCTAAACTAAACTAAGTAATGTCTGTGAAGTTTATGTTGATCTAAAAAAATAACCAATATTAATTCTTGGATATAATACAAAATCTGTATATTACTAAAATAAATCTGTATATTTCTTTCTCATTTAAAATTGGTTGTTTGAAAACTTAAGACTCATCTCATCATCAACTTGTTACATAGATAAATGGGAAGTTCAATAATATCAGCAACTTATATACCTAGTATTTCTGCTTGATGTCCATCTCTTGCATTCAACTTTGCTTCCAAACATTATAAAATACTTTTATTTATTTTCAGTATCTTATTTTAATCACACATCTAAAAAAAACTAACACATACAGTTTTTAATAATCACGCACTTATTTTTTTTTTAAATAACAACACTGATAAATTTTCTTAAAAAATTACACCCACACAATTTTTTTTTAATTGATCCTTTTCCATCTAACATTCGAATTCCTTTTTCAAACCCGCTCGAAAGCGCGCCAAACGCACTGGACACGCGCACCGAATTGCAGGCTCCTCGGAAATGGCTAACATCCCTCGTGTTAGGGTTACTAGCGGCAAGGTTGATCCAATTACTTGACACTAATAATATCGGCTCGCTTAGTGGTTTATGCCTGTCTCGTGTGCGCCCACACGCGAAACACGGAATGTCGACGCTATGCGGAGTTTAGGCTGTATGTTATGCGATTCCATTTGCTACTACATTATCTAAGTATTACATTTGCAGAACTAGTAACTGTATAACTTATAAGATTGCGAAAGTCTTATTTTTTTGCAATGAGGTTGACCAATTTTATTATCTATCTATACATAGTAGCTATAAAACAAAGTCGCCGCTTCTGTCTGTTCGCTTAGATCTCTTGAAATACGCGAGGGATGCTGATGCGGTCTTCACTAATAGATAGAGTGATTCAAGAGGAAGGTTTATATATATATATATGTGTTTTGAGCTCACCGTGCGAGCCGAGCGCAGAGTGCAAGCCGAGCGCAGTCGCTAGTGTGATAATAAAGTAAATATTACAATAAAAACCTAGTCGGTATTTCTTAATTCCCTAGATTTTCTTCATTTGTTTATCTTCAATGAGATTGGCAAACTTGTTTTACAAAACAATAAAGAATATGTTACAATAAATACCTAGTTATCTCTAGATATTTCTTAAAAAATACTACGCACTAAAGCAAAAAGGATAAAAAAAAAGTTCAATACCAGCTTATTTATTAAATTGGTTAAAACATGGAAATAGTAAATACATTTATAGCTAGTAAAAATCTACTTCGTTTTAAAAAGTCAACATAAAAGCTAAAGATGGTAGTTTAATTAATATATAACAATTAGACAATTAAATCATTAATGTAATAGTCCGGTGTAATTCCCCAATTTATTGTCAGAACTGCGCTTTGGAAGTACTAGTCATTACAAAGTGTTGTGCAACAGTATAGAAACCGGACATCACAAAATTGTGGTTGTAATCGTCAGTAGCATTTGAACTTTGAAGGGTAAATAAAGAAAGATCAGCAATAGGGATATTGACTGGCTAGTCAATTGAGATACTTTTTAAGAGCTTTCAAAACGAAATCACTTCATAGATTTTGTATGGGCTTGTCAACGTGTGACGTCACTAGTTTGTATGGTCAACTGACTCAATATTAAGCAGTTTTTGTAAAATTAAAAATCTTAGACTTAATATGATTGAAAATCAATAAGGCTTAACAGCATACTACGATACTTTCTTTTTCAGATTTGATATTTAAAAATTAAATTTAAATGGTGTCAACATCCCAATTACAGTACTTATTATGCCAAAAAGTATTTGTCTTGACAGTGTTTAAGAAATCGTCGTACCTATTTGATCGGCGGAACCGAAATGTTAATGTTAACTTTTAGATCTACGTCCTCTCTTGCCCTTCTCCCAGTTCATCTGGGGTCGGCGCAGCATGTCTTCTTCTTCCATACGTCCCGGTCAGCCGTCATCAAGCTATCCACTTCCATTTTACTCATATCAACTTTTATGTCTACGTCCATAAACATAATAATACAGTGACATCTCTGACAGTAGTACTAGGTAGGTAATGATTGTTTGACAGTGCCCTTGAAGTGAATAAGGTCTAGCTGTGACGTACGAGCACTAAATGTTATAGCCGTCTGGTGAGTCGACGATGTATTAAACTATCGACGACATTAATCCTATACGGAGCGTTTTGTAGGTGAATATAATGCAACCTAATAGCACGCTATTTTGGATCCTATTTCGTTATGACAAGGGGTTGACTTTAACCTGGATTACCTAATCTGCTAAATTTATTCAGGCCGCTACTAGAGTGACATTAAAGACAAATATATATTAGACTACATCACATACATCGATCTGACTCCGAGGTGAGTAGCTTAAGCACTTGTGTTACGGATATCAGAAACAACAGTGGTATTACAAATATATACTTAAATATTAGATATTAACACCCAGACACAGAACAAATACAAGTCTTCATCATACGAATGTTTGTCCCGGGTGGGGATCGAACCCACAACTCTTGGCGCATGGGGCAGGGTCACTAACGAATGCGCCATCGAGCTTATCAACTACAATAGTACTAAAGTTACTTGTTGGCACTACTGTCATACTCAGTGACTTGCAAAAATGTGTGGGGATATGATATTAGCTCACTCATTTTATTAATAGAATTAGGTACTGCTGCTATGGTATCAATGACAAACAAACAATTCAGTTAACGCTGTCGACTAGCGTAGGGTAGTGTTTCGTCCCACGTTCGTCTCAATGGGACGAATCACTGAATTCAAAAATATATTAAAATTCGTTCTGCGGTTCGTCCCATTGTTGTATTTTTCGCATTTTTATGCAATTTTTTTATAAAGAAGATAATTTAATATCAGAAAATAAATATATAGTAAATAAAATTGTACTAATACAAGCCTTCGCTACGGATTTGCCCGCATGAAACGATACTCTTAGAATTCCCTCAATAACACAATTTAGTTTTTTTTAAATAAGTATGTCGACTAGCTGTAAAAATTTCAATCAATTCGCCTGCTAGTATTTGTATTCATATTTACAGATGATATTCTTATTTTTAAAGTAGCAGGTAAGATGTACTTTGGGATAAGATCCACTAAATCTACTATACTCGAAGTGTTACCTTGACAAGAAATGGGACAAAGTGTAAGGGAGGAGATTATCTCTGTTGTACAGGTACAAGCTCACTCGAGCTCGAACTGCCGTCTCCGAGCGGATTAGCACTCTACCCGCCCAAGGCCCTTTAGCATTAGCCACTTTCCACGGTAAGTAGGTATTCGCCGCACTTGTCCCGTGCATAGTTAATTGGCTTGCAGATTGAACCAGCGGTTCCTCCTCGAGCCAAGGACTATGATCAAATAGAGCACTAGAGAGGACGACTAAGACTTAGCTAGATGACAAATAGCCCTGGAGAAAAAAAGAAACTGGGCCCATGGGCGTACACAGCCCCTTTTGGTCCAGGGGTGGGCTCTTGTATTTTTCTTCCTACGGAGGGGCGGGGGGTAAACAGAGTCAAATAATGGAACAGAGGTTTGCTAATCAGGTTTTCCAGCAGATCAAGCAATCTAGCTGGCTCTAGCTCAATTTTACCTCTGCTGGATCTGGAGGGATTGAAATCCCTAGTAACTACGTCACTGAGACTAGACAAGTCAAAGCAGGGAAGAAAGACACTTACTTGACGTTGAGCTGGCGCTGGATCAGCAGCTTCTTCTCGATCTGCTCGATGGGGAACTGCGGCACCTCGTACGGCGCGGACAGCTCGTTCGGCAGCTCGCGCGGCGCCTCCGCGCCCACCGCGCTCGTCGGGCTCTCGCTGCCTGCGACAAACACCACACATTCAGTCCCTTGTGCCACTTGACAACTAACAATCAATTACAGGAAGCACAAAGAACTACGGATCACGGACTTAGACCCTCCTAATGTGAGAATCAGAAGATCGGATACTTCTTTCTTCCCCAATCATCAGCTTCTGTGCTATTTTAAACAATCGGGCAACTCGTTGAAAACCAGTATCGAGAACTGCCCGACCAATCAGTCCACTTACTATGTTACTTAAATACGAATTCAATGTTTAAATCAACACCAATAAGCGTTCTTCTTACCGATGCCGTACTATGTCTGCCCAAATGTAAGGTTATTATATAGAAGGCTTATTATATGTTGGCCTCAACGCTTTGTCTGTACACTACCGGATCTATTCTTGAAACAGCCACGTCTAAATAAGACTTGATACTTAATTGACAGTTGTTTTGAGTTATTATGCTCCCGGCTCCCTGTTGTCAACTCGACACGGCCGCGTCACTCGTGTGTACAAACAGACGCAAATCAGCGCGCGACGTGACCTGCGTCGCTGATGCTGTCTTAGCTAACTTAGCTACGGCTCTTGAATAGAATATTGTACCTTCTTATTCTTTTAACCGACCGCGCTTGAAAGACAATAGATGATTCTCTCGATTGTGAAGTGGTTTAAGCGTATAGCAGGATTCAGGCATATCTAAAGGATTCAAGGCCTTCCCATTTCCTTCTTCCCTTCCTCCTTCAGATTGCGTTCTAAAATTTATTATTTTTTACTATGGACATGGGAAAAAATTGAGGCTCTAAACCCAGTCAAAAGCTACAAATAGCATCACTACTTTCGGTTATATTGACGACCGCTTAACGCTACAGGACTGGGGGCGACATGTCTGGTAGCTCGCTGGATTGTTGCGGACAAGTGACTCATAGCATCGAAGTCGAGCATACAGCCAATAGATAAAAAAACTTAATAAGTTTATGGGCGTCTAACAGCGCACACAGTTTCACCCGCGTAGTTTCCTTTCCCGTGGGAATACGGGAATAAAATATAGCATATGTTACTCGCTGATTAAGTAGCTTTCCATTAGTGAAAGAATTTTTCAAATCAGTCCAGTAGTGTCGGAGCCTATTCAGCACAAACAAACAATCGAATCTTTTCTCCGTATAATATTAGTAAATATGATTATTTCTGATAAATCTCTCACATTGGCTTACAACAGTTGAAGAGTTTATATCATGATAACGATTAGTCGAGATTTGTTTAAGTTCCGGTTGAATTTTAGTTGGTATTTTGCTGATGTACTAGCAAATCTATACTACTTATAATAAATCTGTAGAGAGGTCAATTCTGTGCATGAAATATATTTTCAAAATAACTATCAGGGGGTGATTAGTAAAATTTTTGTCTGTCTGTCTGTCTGTCTGTCTGTATGTTCCTTATAGAAACAAAAACTACTCGACGGATTTTAACGAAACTTGGTACAATTATTCATCATACTCCTGGGCAGGTTATAGTATACTTTTCATCACGCTACAATCAATAGGAGCAGAGTAGTGAAGGGAAATGTTGGGAAAACGGGAGAAGTTATTCCATTTTTTTAGCTTCCGTCGCGTGTGCAGCCTTAATGGTTAAAGTTACATAGAAATCATGTATGACGGAAATAGTCTTTATAATATTAACCATAAACGCGGGTGACACCGCTGGCACAGCTAGTCACTAATATACTTGCAGAGATTTATTACCCAGTCGATAGTTTATGTTTGGCTAGTGGCACAGACTGACCCATATCATAGTGTAAACAAATACTACGCACAAAGATTACATTATATTGCGAAGGGAAGGTACAAGGTTACAAGTCATGATCTAGCGATTTATTCCTTTTCTAAGTATGGTGACCGTCGCTTAATGCAAATTTAACGATTTGTCATATTTTCTAGGCGTAATTTTAGTTAACATTGAATGTATATTTTTTTATAAGTAGGTAATTTAGCACATTTTTTATTACAAACACCATTTTCATGTTTCAAAGTGCCTTATTTGAATAAATGTTTATGTAGTTACGAAGAATTTACATACAATAAATGTGAAACCCCAACAGTGATAGATATGTAAATCCAAATTCTCATATTGTAAAATTATTAAAAAAAAATGTTTGAGAACGAAATTTATCACGGATTTTATGACAAAAATTCCCATAATATCCGCTCACTGACATCTTCATTACAGTCTCGCCTTTGTCCCTATGGGGGAAGGCAGAAATCACATCCTCCCACTTGCTGCGATCCTGCGACCTTTCGTTTATTTAACACTCACTAATCTATTTGTTCACGTTCGTCCGTCGAGGGTACTTACTTTGACTTGAATTTCTGGTAGGTAATGTTTTTCCAACTAGCCATGGGAGTCTATCAAAATCGCCCTCTCAAAGTGTACAAATTTATTCTTTCACAATATATTTCTTTCAAGAGACTAGGTTTTTTTTTCACATTATAATTACACAAATAAGATAAGTACTTCTTTGTTTGTTTCGCTTTTATATTTTAAACTATTAAACCAATTATAATGTTTATACGCCAAAAGCCAACATACATACAACATTTTGTACCTACCTACTCAATAATAACTAAAAATTCAGCAAACTCATCGAAATAGTTGTGCGCCATCAGAAGATAATAAGTCGCCTACCTACGACTGAGACAGCAGTGCGCGCTCGCTAATTCATGCGCGTTTAGCGCAATAATAAAATGATAAGGCGGAGTCGCCGCGCGCCGCCTGCGCATAGATCGCGGCGAGTGACGCGCAACGGAAACTACTGATAACTTTCACTGTCTTCTATATTAGTTTTTCGACTTAAGACTCCATAAAAGATAGACCAGACCATTGACAGGTCTGGTCTATCTTCTACTTTTATGCACGGACTAGTAAAAAAAGGACTCGCACCACTAACTAGATAATGAAGCTCCTCAGGTGCTTTAACTTGACACGCAACTTACGTCACACATTGACATAATAAGCGCTCCAAATGACAGATATCCGATATCTGGTATCATAAGTATCACATACGTATCTCACTCACACATGCATAAACGTGGCTTCACGCTATAGTATGCCAGCGTGGAGTCTTTCTTTTTTTACTAGTTCGTGATTTTCTCAGACTATCCTTAGTCTGAGGTGATTTTAGGTACATTATTTTAGTTTTTAGTCGCCAGTTCGTTAAATATTACATAGTCCAAAGTTAAATATGATTTATAGGTAACTACCAAGTTTCTTGATAGAATATTCTCGGTGTAATCGTAACCGGTTGTAGATGATATTGTCTTATCATACGAGTTGTGGATTGAAACGTTTATTGTAAAAATAAAACAAATTTCGTGTTCCACTTTGATTTTTATCAGAACATTTCAGGCCATTATTCCGACCTTTGACATGACTTATTTTGGCAACTACCTACATATTATATAGACTTACATCAACATTACAATTTGATTTAAACACGAAGTCATGGTTAAAAGGTACTTTTGCAATTTAAAGTTAATTAAACACGTTACTGCCACTAGGTTTGTATTGGCCGATAACACGAAACATCGCGAAAGTATGGACTAATTAATTAGCACTTGGAGCGGCGAGCAATTATCGAAATAATCGCATTCTCATTCGGAGCTTGCCTACGCAACGTTTCTCTTTGCGATGGCGATATTTGGTCGCGCAGCCCGATATCGAAGTATTATTAATTTAATTATTTTTTGCTATCCGCCTGTTAAAATATAATTTATAATGTTCACTTTTGCAAAATGTGCTGAGAATGCTTTCATTAATGTTGAATAATTTGCAATCCGATTGACTAAAACTCTGGTTTACATATATAAACAGTTTCACTATATAACCCTTTAAGATTGAGTACCTACTTGTAAATACGCAAAAATATAAGCCCCGTTTTACGCGGAATCGTATCATAATACAATCCTTTATGATCATAAAATACCTAATCTATTATTGCCGTTTAAATTCGCCTCACAATCGCTACATGATTGTGTCGCTATCGCCATGGGAACATTTCGCTCCGTTCATTTCCAATGCACACCTTCCATCGGAATATTTTCAAACATCCGTCATCCGGATGACGTCACGCGGACGACGCGATTAACATCGCTGCGTCGCAGTGGCTAGGGCTGACCGCTGCGAGTAAGACATACAACATTCAGTTCTCATTACGGCCGTAATATCGAATGTACCTACTTTTCTAATATAGTAATTCAAATTATGATGTCATGAATTTATATATCTATTATATAAATGTAGAGCTTGTATGAAAAGGATCATGAATGTGGAAGAGGCGAGTGAGTAAGGATCGTGCCGTTCAGTTCTCTCTGCTTACCCCGCTAGGAAAGTGGCGTGAAGTTTAGTTATGTAGTTAGTTATGTTATATAATGTTCTTGACAATATAGAACATTTCGGTGTACGGTATTTAATGAGTTTAACATAATTTAGGATTATGTAGTCTTGAAGCTACTAGGCGAAACTTATCAACTTGCAAAAGTATATTTCGAGTAACATTTATATCCAGATTATTGGGTAGTAAATCTTTTCTAGATCACTATTGCTTCAGTTTGAACGATACCTATATTTAAATGTTCACAGAGTAGATACAAAGCGTTCGGCATCCCTCACAGCTCAATTCGCTCTGAACTGCAGCCGTGACCGTGAACGGAGGGTGCGGATCGGAAGCCGGCAGTCACGGCCGAGCACTGTCGACGACCAACTAGGCGAGACAATGGACAAACAGACACATCTCCGTCGCAGCTTCAACCGGTTCGCATCACCGATTACAACAAAGCATTGTTAATTTGAATTTTAGAAAAATATTCAAATTTATATATTAATACTCGTACCTCATAAACGCTGTGTTTACTTATGTATGTACTAGTCTACAAGAAGTAATTTCATAATGTTTTGTTTATGGTCTAAATATAGCTGTAGATCATATTTTATGATCCTAAAGCCTATAAATTCATGTGATCACCCTATAAAATATACATTACGCATATAAAATATTCATATATCGCAACTATTTTTTATCTACAAGACAGTACATTTACTGTTTTGTGGAAATACTAAAATACCTACATTTTCATTGTTATTTCATGACACATTCAAAGTAGATAGGTAGTCGCCTAAAGCTCTCAATCCGTAGCTAATCTTCTCTCGCATCTTCGTAAAACATTTATATTCGAGAAGCATATCGACTGACCTAATTTTAGACTTTCCATATAAAAGTCTCCAGGGAAAACGTCACTGAAGGCTTAGGGCTGCTTCCTCTAGAATTCTGATTTTCCAATTCCGCAGCGAAACACTAAAAATCCATTAAAAGAGTCTGTGCTGCTTTAGCAGAAATAATGTCGCCTCGATGCCAAGCGGCACGAGCCGACTAGGGGTGAGGGACTGTAGGGGTTCCCAGATTGTAGATATGCTAATGTATATAGGCTAATATAAAATTAGTCTACTCACCATGATATATTAGTCTACTCTGCTATGTATATCCTAAAGCCGCATTATTTTTATCCTTGTTCCGATGGGAAGGTATTCTTTGATTTTCCTAGATTTGATGTGGTTTATTTTACCTTTAGGGGTTAGAGCTGATGACCTAGCCTTTAACTCTTTATCAACTTTAGACGAGGAAATCAGATATATTGTTCGGTGTAAACAGGTCCTATGCTCCTGGTAGTGTATCTCAACTAAACATAACAGTTCCCTTCAGATATTTTTCATTCCTCCTCGATATATTACATAATCGGTAAGAGACGCTAATTTGCTCTTAAGCCGCCACCGTATTATTTGTTTTGATAGTTCACTCTAAAGCCAGCAGTGCATTATTAATTTGGCTAGTTCACTCTAAACCCGGCGCTCGAGACAGCCCTACACTGGTGGCGGAGTGGTGTATAAAAACGATTTTACGCATTGCGGGTACAAGTTGCAGACCGCGCGCGGCACAATTATTTGTCGGACTGCACTAGTGTCGCCAGCTCCAGTGGATTAAATTCGGGACGAATTGTGAAATCGATATTTCGGATTCTTGATCCGGACAGTAGTGACTATAAAAAAATACAACATATGCAATTAAATTTTACTGTCAAAATTATCGTATAAAATACTACCTAGTTAAGTAAGTAAAAAATCGATACATTTGCGTTCCGATCGACAGTAAACCGGGATGGTTCTTTAGACGTCTAGAAATCGGGATGTATGCGCAAATCGGGACACCTGGCAACACTAAGACTGCAAGGCGGCCCGCTGTCGCCGAACTCGCGGATAAATATGGCGCGATGTAACCGTTTCATTTGAGACAGTCACGACGATTTGTCTATTCGTAAATTTATTTTACGACAGTTCCGAAGATTTAGTTGTAATTTATTCTTTAACATATTACATTCAAACTCGATTGTCTATTTTGTATTTTTATTACACAAATAAAGAAATATATGTTTTGCTAAAGGTTTCTATTTTATGTCTTAAGATACCTATTTACATAAAATATCAATGTTTTGCGAACTTCTGTTGTATGTAGATTCCTAAGTACAATACCACTAGCTGCTAACAATTAATGTAAAACTTGAAATTTATTCACAATTAGGTAACACATAAAAATAAATAATTATAAAATCCATATTTACTGCTCCTGTCAGCTGTTGGCACCGTCTCCTCCTGGGCCTCAGAGGGCCTCCTCACGTGCCACAGGTCTCGGTCGAAGCTGTACATCTTGACACATACACGCCTGTAGGCGAATACCTACACCAACCGAACACCGCACCAACTACACGTCTACATGCATTACAATCCACAGCACCAAGACTGATCACTAAACTTCTTTTACTCGTTTAAGTCAAAGGTTATCGGCGAAGATAAGCTAAATTAAATAACAACTGTATTTTAACTTCAATTACACTGTGAATACGAGCATTACTTTAGATATGATGAACTGTTGTTCAGAAAAGAGTATTTTATAATTGTTGTTTTGCACGTGAGTGTAATAGATAAACGTTGCGCAATTATTAATGACACAAGCGATGCCCTTTAATGAGCTATTATGAAGATATCCATAATTTATTTGTATACTTAATAAATAACTTTATGTTGGAGTACAATAAAATTGTATATACCTTCTGATCGATAATTATCTTTTGTACTGCCCATTTCCCGAATTTATAATCCATTTTCAAATATTTAAAACGTTGTCATATGCAGGTATTATTATACCAGGTAGGTGTTAAGTCCTTGTAAAGTAACAAGATAAATATTTGCTTCTCATTGAACATCAAAATTGTGGTCACATTACATTTTTAAAGACTTTCGTTGTAACTAAACCTAAATGATTCTGTCAATGTTTTCCATCGCTACAAACGTATTTAGCAATTGTTTACATACATATTTCCTTCTAATATTTGAACCTCAATTTCCTGTTATATTTTGATTTGCCAAACACGTACGCTGGTGATAGAGTTATCGATAAAATCGTATGTATAGAAATTGCAATTTAATCAATAATTCGTCTGAATAGTTTATAACAATACGAATAGGGATGAATACTGTATTAAAAAACTGTAGTTCTATTTGGTCCGTCACTTAGTTTAAAAAGTTAAGTTAGTTAACAATTTAAGTTAAAATACATCACACATATTTTTTGCTTTCTCAAATTAATAAAAAAAAAACATATATAAGTACTTATCAAAGTTTTAGAGTGAGGGCTTGTGACGTCACTATCAAGTAAACATTGTATCTAGGTGTGACGTGACGCGCAACTTGAATGCACTGTATTTTCGCCAGTGTTTGTTTGACAATTATATGAAAAAATACGTGTTCAATATTTTTTTTTAATCTTACTGACGGACTAAACAGATTTTTTTAGTTGCCCAGCCTATTTTGTTGTTCTCTGCGTAGGCTGCCACTAAACGCAGTAACCATGCTATTTATAAGATCTCGGACTTGACATAAATTAATTTATTATAAATAATGAGGAAAAAAACTCAAAGTTTTCACGGAAAGTAACTAACTATTGGAATAAATAATTAAAATAGTATTTGCTGTATATTTAATTTGTTGCATAATTTTATTTTTAGTGTTTGTCACGATTTCATCTTACGGGACGTTGTGCACGTTTACTCCTATTTGCTCTACTAAAGTAGTATGTGACTGCAAAAGTATTTTGACCGTATATTATAAATTATAGTACCTACGCTAAAATTTTAAGGTACTTTGAAATTCATACTTTTAATATACTTTTAGTATGATTTTTCAAAGTTCTTTAAATTAAATGAAAATTCATGTAACTGACGGATTCTCTCGAAGGGATATCCGCAAGAATACGCTAGTATTCGTATAAAGAAGGTTATAATTGGATTATTTGCTCATTATTGGTTTTATTTACGACGTAAACGCGTCGTAGCCGCCAGCGCAGGGCAAGCCGCGCCACTTTAGTACCAATTTACGGGCTCATCACTCGGCGCAATCACATTACACCCAATAGGTGCGCTGCGTAGCTCCATAATCGATTCAATTGAACTAGAGACAGTTTTAATTTCCTCTTTTCTAGAACCGCTGCGATCCAGCTTTTCGTGGAAGCTATTTTTTTTTCCTATACCGGCAAGGCAATCACTTAAGTTCACTATTTGCGCACGAATGTAATTATGACGGACTCTCGCATTTAAGTTGCAATCAAGACGCATTGTTTAGGGTTTAAATAGCTATGCTTCTTGCGTATCTTGTTGAAATACTCTTTTTTTCTTAGTACGTTTATTTGATTTTTGTCACCCTTAATAGTTCACATTTTGAAAGTAATTGGCGATTTGAATTGAAGTAATATTTCCGTATAATTTTCCACAGCTTGCCAAATTCCACCTGCTGGAGATTTGTACGTAGTTATTTGCATATGATTAATTCTGGTTTGGCCGTACTTTCTAATTTATGCAAGTGATAACTAACAATATGTCCGTGTATCTTTTTTAGAAGATGTGCGTACATTATTTTGATTATTAACAAAAAGTGTTTATCTATATTATGATATATGACGAAATAACTTCAGCTCATTTCAATGTAGTCTCATTATTATTCCACAATCTTTCCACTTACTACTGATAAAGAGTTCCAATTCATGGAGTCGCTGTTAACGTATTATTATTACCTATTATGACAATTTATCAAAATATTGTATCATTTGTTTATATTGGTCCAAAATCTCCCAATATACAGTAAGATAATTATTTTTATTCTTCGTCGGATGACATAGCTAATTTCATAATTGGGTGAAAGACAACACTAAAAAGAGAAAACTCAAAGGAAACTAATTAAGTACAAGTATATATATTATTTAAGACAAACGAATATTTTGGAACAAAATGTTATCTCTGAAAACACGTCTTTTCATTATTCGTCTTTACATCGCGACGTATTTACATTAATTATTAAGTCAAAGTAAAATGCGCGCCAGTACGCAGGTACGACGCAGCACAAACAGCACGGTTTCACCTCAACAAAGAGGCGGAATGACACACTCCAAGCCGGAAAGGAGCGCAACCGCAACAAGTCCGCTAAGATACATTAACAGCATACAGTTTTAATAAGCGAAAAACTTCACAACTGTATGCCAGAACACCGGATAGTAACAGACAGACCAAATGAAAATGTGTGCAAATATCACCTTTGTTAATCAAATTATATTAAATGGCATTCGTTATCATTGCTAAAATATTCACAGTGTCATTGAAATTGGTTAGAACACGCGAGTTACGATTTATTGTTATCAATATGGTGTGTCGCGCGCGTGGCGCTGGGCCGCGGGTTGGTACGAGCGCGGCGCGGGTGGACGACTCAGCTGTCGGCCGCTGACTGTCGACGTGGTCCCCGACACCCGACGCGAGGCCTAGCCCCTCGCTGCACTCGGCCGGCAGACCCCCGTTGTAAACAAAACCCGGTCAAGCGAGAAACGGATTAGTCCGCATCGAAATCCGTCTAAAAATGTTTAGTCCTAGGCTGGGAGAATCATTGATCTAAGCATGTATGAAAAAATATTAAGGCTGGAATAACGCAGCTTGCAGCTGCATATTATTTCATTGCATTTTCTATAAAGTATGCACTATAGCTCCAGATTTAGATCTTATTTTACTTTCCATCCATTTCCTATCTATTTTAGCAAAACTTTATAGACACATATATTTGAGTAAACAAAATCAACATTGTTGTTCACTGCAAAATATTATTTTTATTACTAACACGGGTACAGAGTCTCGATTTTTTTAAATATCTTTGTTAGGTTAACCCTAAAATGATGAGGTAAGAAGCAGAGTCAGATTGCATAATTGGACTACACTACAACATGTTATTATTACGTATATTGTGCTCTTGTGATGCTGGGTTTGTGCATTGTTGTATTCATCGGGTTGATTGAATTGTCGTATTCAATTTGAGTTTCCTTTTTGTTTAGCAGTATATCGGCAGTATTAGATGAATAACGTCGGAACTCTCAAATGCGCATTCTAATTAAATTTAATACTACAACTGGATATGTGATATGTGCTCACAATACTGTAACGTTTTTCCTGTTAATGTAAATAGCATTATTTTTGTATTCGTGAATCGTCTTCTCAACTATGAATCAATACTATTTTTTATAATAAAAATTGCTTAATTGATATAAAAATTTTTTCTTTGAAAGGAAGACAATTATAGGAAACAAACTAAGCAGTATCTAATAGAAAAAGATACCATAAAATTTATAAAATTTAAATGTGATTAAACGTCACCTGTTATTAATAATATATCATTAATGTACGTAATATCGACGTAACCAAACGCACTGGAAGGAAATTATGTAAGATTTTAATGCATTATCCTGTTACGACTATAAGCGACTCGTAAACAGTAATTAACAGACAATTGTTTATTGTCGAAGTATCTCCGTTGCCCATAATTAACAGATGTAAGTAAGCCATATTAATCAAATCATAATTCTTCAATTTTAACATTCTACTGCAATCTCAATATATTATTATGTTGTATCAATCAAAAGATTTCTCCAACCCTAACAAAGGCAGGTATATTGCACTATGACGCGGACCTCAGTCATTTATTATTATTATTATATCAACATTTTCTAACTAAATAATATAGGTATAATTATCACGCAAATATGGCAAAAATTAAAGAATATTACTTACATTACATATACAAAACATCTAAATCTTCAGAAATTGTTATTACTTTTACTTTATCGGCCGATATTTGGTGTCACTTCTTGTAAATATTTTTATTAGTCATAATTATTATCACAAAAAAACATCTTACAACAATCTTGTACTACGCAACAATATCATATAGTCACCCTAATCAAACTACATACTCTCTTTTTCTTACAAACAGTTATACTATTTCACAAAATATTCTACACCTTCGATAGCTCAGTTGGTAGAGCGGTGGACTGTAGTTGGTAAATCATAATGGTCATCCATAGGTCGCTGGTTCAAATCCGGCTCGAAGGAGTCTTTTTGTTTTATATATTTTTGTTTATTTTTATTTAATTTATGGTAGTTTATGAAAGAGACATATAGTAATTAAATTTATTAATCAATTTTAATGATTTCTTACCTCCATCATCGAAGAATGAGTCGGTCATGATCCGAGGCGACCTGGAGCCATCCGGCACGCCTCTTATCGACATTTTCAGTTTTTCACTACATATAACCTAGTAAATATTGAAAAATCACTTTTTAAAATTAAATCCGGTATAATAACAAAAATAAGAATAACCGATGCGAGTTCGCGTTACCTCTGTAGCAAAATAAGTACTGAAAGATAACTCGATATCAGTCTATGGCAAAAGTTATAATGGCATTACGATGCAGACGCGATAATGTGTGACAGTGATTGAACATTGCTGCGATATGCACAAATTCGTTGTTAAAGTATTGTAATAACAAATCAAAACAAAATAAATTATCGTAATTTGAATTAGGTCATTGGTCTTGTTATATGTATTCAACACGAAATAAACTGGAAAAAAAAATCAGCATATTTCGCCATTTCAGAAATGAACTTTCGGTGGGTAATTGGTTCTTTACAATAAAAAAGGTCATCACATCTGAAATTGCGTGAACCTAGTTCTTTGCGTAATTGATCTACATACTAAGTCTTTGTGGTGGATACATATTTATTAAAAATTCTCGTTGAAATAATAGCTGAGATTGAGTTAAAAGAAAAATCAACAAAAAATAATGTTTACAAACATTCAGTCACCTTGCCGAAAGAAATATTAAACCCGACATAAATCCGTCCACATTTTCCTTACCGTCGTAATTCTTTACGAACTTCAACGAAAACATTGTAATTGTTTTATAAATAGCTCGCGTAAACAAAAACTTCTACTTAATTTGTCTTCAAAACATTTCACTTAACGAATATTTGTTTGAATTATGTAACTCCTGAACGTAAGATTTACCTAGGTACTGTATTTCTTTTAATTTGTTGGCTGCTCATAGAACTTCATGACTAAATGTTATAATATGTAGTTTTATAATTAACTAACTAAACTTCACGCCACTTCCCTAGCGGGGTAAGCAGAGAGAACCGAACGCCATATGGCTCGATCATTACACACCTCACTCGCCTCTTCAACATTCATAATCCTTTTCATACAAGCTCTACGGTTTTTTTTTCTACGTTTTCGCGCGCATTTTAGATGTTTTTATTCATCGGGACCTATACGACAGATTACTGAATAGTTACTACGTAATATATATATAAATATATTTATTACTACGCATATTGAAGTTAATTTTTCGTCATCTGAAACTGTTACGTTTATGTGTTAAAAATAAATTCTTTAGATCGACAGGGTACAAAAAAAATACGTAAATAACAAGCGTAATTAAGTGTAGAAGGTCTGCCCATACTCTTTTACTGGGTAAAAAGATCTATATTTTTCAGTACTAATGTCGATATGGTGTAATTGGTATGCAAAATATCATAATGAGCGGTTAACTTCTAAACGAATACCTAAAACTTACTAACGCATTTATAATATTAGTTAGGATAACCACCCAAATTTGGAGTGCATGGAAGGGAATGGGGGCAATACAATAGGCAAGACACAGTATTTCCCTTGCCAACATGGAATAACATAAAAAATGTTTAGATGTACTTACAAGATACCTAGAGATACATTTATTCCAACCATTATTTTATCAAATCACGTTTACTCGCATTTCCAATGGAGTGTCCAATTCCGTAGATTCAGAATAACTTATTGATTTGGTATTTTTAGAACCGTGACTGTTTATTTTTTTATACTATAAATATATTTTTTGTGTACGCTGAAAGAGATCGATAACTCTAAAGCTATTTTGGCAGCGCAGAGATAATAAACACGTTGGTCTATACCACCTAGCTCTATCTACAACTACTATGAAATTTATCTTTTATCTTTTGATCACTTCGGCCTTAAAGTGAGCAGACTGTGTTGCCATACTATATGTTGTGTATAGGTGCACCCTAAAGGTCATTTCAGGTTGATTGAGACAACGCTCTTCCATTTCAAATTACATGTGTGTCAAAGCGACGCCTATCTTACTAATCAACGTAACTAAAATTTTTGGCGAAATTGACTTAATAATGGGTTTTTTTTTCTACATTCGATAACCCATCGATCTGTTTAATTGGTGTATCTGTATCTTCTACCATTGCTAAAAGAACATGATAACTATTTGAAACGTATCTGCTTTTTGAAGAAAGAGACTGATTTATGATTAAATAAGTATTAAATTTAATTAGAAACGCACAACAAGTTTAAAGCACATATTAAGCTCAAACCGATTTTCAATTCACTTGTTTTATTTCATTGCTTTAGTTCCAAAATGCATGGACCAATCTGACAACGCATAACTCATATGCAAAAAAAGTTTTCAATAAGTGACGTAGGTATCTGTTTTAATTTTTTTTTTTTTATAATTTTTAATAAAATTACACAGTTCCACAAAATAAATAAACAACGCATGGAAAAAAATCTCTAACCGTACAGAATATAATAAGCTAGTTTTATTTTAATCATGCCCATATTGAGTCATTTATATGTAGTTCCAAACCAAAAAATGCTTCTACTGAACATTTTGCTAAATGTCAGTTAGGTACGTTAGTAAGTAAAACAAGCGACAATATATGCAAGCACATATTATTAATAAAGTACTTTAAAGTGGGCAAACGCTGAGGCGTAGCTATCAAATGGCGAAGTGGTCCCTATCACTGGGCCCTCAAGCTCATAAGCCATGGAAACCTGGCATCTTAAAGCTCACCCAAGAGGAGCAGTAAGAAGATTGTTTTCTTCTACTTCACTAGAAACAATATTAGGATATTCTAGTATACTATTAGAGTATCAATCAAGTACAACTTTGAGCTGTAGTAGCTCAATGGTAAGGACACGCGCCTCTTAACCGATGAGTGCGGGTTCAAACCCGGGCACGTACCTCTAGATTTTTCAAATCTATGTACGTATTTATACCACTAGCTCGACGGTGAAGGAAAACATCGTGATGAAACCTGCAAATTCAAAACCACTTTTGGATTTGTAACCATGATCCAGAAATTGTCTGGTTCCTGTATCTTAGGGTTACAAAGGTCAGATCGGCAGTCCCTTCAATGTAGGTAATTATCAAACTCGCTTAAACTCGTCTAAACACGGGACATAAAGCTAGGTAGATGATGATATAGAGTATCAACGAATTGATAAAGACCAAAAGATGGAGCCACAATAGTGCAATATTATATACTCATTTGTAATCAAACATAAATTATACCGGTGCATCTAATCCCATACTATATATTAGCGTATGGAAACCGCAAATAACGATTCGCCAGCGAGTGCGCGTGCGCGCGGCTATTTCCGTCCGTCACCCACTCGATCGCGGCTGGCGCTCGCCGCCCAAAGTCAAAGACCTGACCCGGAAAATTGTTGACACTGCCGCCCTGGACTCCACTAGCACACGAAGGTCCCTCTTTCCCAGTGTTCTCGCGCCCAGAACCCCGCGATCGTGAGGGCTCACCTAGTTCCATGACAAACCTAAAGATTTTCTAAAAAGGACCAATGGCACCATTAGGGAATCCTAATGCTGCAAAAAGTAGGTTAAATTTTAGGCCGTTTTATATCACAAAATAAAAAGATGACTAAACCTCTGAAACATGATAATGATTGTAACTAGTTGTATACGTATGTCATTTTCACATTTTGTTCGGGAAAACCGTCACGACACTTTTTACAGCCCACGCTTCTGATGCACACAAAGAAAAGTCCGGCGAGATGTCATTGTACTCGAAATAAATAATGTTTACCCGTGCTAACATTTTAAAGTGTACTTTGATTTATCACCAGCCAGGTTCTAAAAAAAAAACAACCTGATAAATTACATCAAAGAAGATTTCAAAAAAGTTTTATGCTATCGTTATTTCTTTATTTTATTTCTTATCTGGCTATTAAAAAGATCGCAAGACCATTACTTTTTAATTTACCACGAGCCATGTGGTTAGAAAACATAGATTCTTACACATAAAGACCATGTTACAGGTGGTCTCATTACACTTGGTAGTCATGGGCGTTCGCATAGGGGGCCGGGGAACTCGTGTGCTATAAACTCTATTTACTATAAGAACCTATCAATAATATTTTATATCAAGGGGGGCACTTAGACCAAAAAATATTGCGCCTTGGTCGTTTTGTACCACTTACAAGACGACCAAGACTCTGCACATTACATCAGTATAAAAAACTTGGTAATGTTATGTTCAACCGTTAGGTCTAATTACTCTTAGTAAGGTGAATGCACTTAGAGAAATTTACCACACAGTGAGTAGGTACAAATTTTATTTACGCTCTGTATTATAGCTTACTGAATTTAAAGACACTAACTTAGTGAATTTAAAGACACAAAAATCTATGATGTCTTGAAGTTTCTAGCCGAACTTAGGCAGAGTCAAAGAAGCAGCAGGCCCCTTTAATCACATTCAGCCAAAAACAAAACTGAGCTGGGTTAGATGGAAAATTGTGAAAAAGTAGTGAGAAAGCCACTTCTCATTACTTTTTCACAATTTTCCATCTGTCTGTCCTGTCGCCCACACAATCACATACCCAAAACCCCATATACCATTAGTCGCCTTTAACGACATGCTAGGCGAGAAACACAGTTGGCACATTATTTTTTAGTCCCAGACCAACATGGGACAGTGGGCTGGGTTGGATGGAAAGCTGTGAAAAAGGAGTGACAAGTTCAAGTTCAATCCTATTCATACTATACATACACTTTTGACGCGAATGAACATTTTCTTTCATATCTATACCTATGTATGTATATTTTAATCAGCTGCACAAAATCCAAATAGAAAAATCCGTGGTAACTACCTACTCAATTATTTGAAATCTTTTTACTGTCATTGAAATTGAATTCATAGAATTTCGCGGTCGTTTACCGAGCCAATCTATTTGCTGAATGAAACGCGATACTCAATAAATTGCAGTTGCCTTGAGCGTTAGTTCTGCTTGTTTGTTATCCAAGTTATTGCCGGCAGTCGCGCCACGTGATTGCCGCGGAATAATGCCCAAGCATAGGTACCTAGCGTCCAAGTTAGTAGTCCTTAATGTTATCAATTCATAAAAAGGTCTTAAGTTTACGATAAACGTTTCAACCTTTATAGGACAAGCTGCTTTCTTCCCGTACTCCAGATTCTCTCCAGAGATGACCAAACCCGATGCTTTTGGGTACGGATTTGTAGCGGCAAGTGCAATGGCCGCCGAGGGCTTGTATTAAGCAGCTATTTAATTTAAAAAATTACTCCATTAAACGGTAAATAAGATGTAGGTAATTAATAAATAACAATTAATGTAGGATTGATAGATGATTTATGACAGATACGTAGAACGGAATGATGTGAAGTGTGTAAGAAGGAACGTAGTAAAGTAAGAGAGACAATAGATATTTGAAAAAGGAAGGAGGCGAATGGCGGACGACGTTTAAAAGAAAAGATTTTATTGTAAAAGCTTAAAGGAGAATAAACCACCTACTAAGAATAGTGTTTCATTTGCTGTTAGTCAACCGTGGATATATACTGCACACTACATAGAATTTCATTTCATTTTCCATCTAACCCAGCCCAGTTTTATTTTTTGGCTGAATGTGGTTAAAGGGGCCTGCTGTCCCTTTGACTCTGCCTACGCCTTTGTGGATTATGGAAGTGATGTTATGTTATGTTACATAGAAAGAAGACCGATATAGAATATAAAACATAAAAACAAAGTAAATAGGTGGGTACTTTTACACCTAGGACGTTTTAATCCTTTGGTTCTTCGTCTTTGCCACGTTGTTTGTGTTCTTTCGGACTAAACTCACAAACAAATTGTTATGCTGTTATGACTAGGATAGAAAATTTTGGGGAGGTCGTGCTGTAATTTTCCGACTGAAGCTGAATCACTATTCTAACAAAACAGAGATAATGTGTGGCAGAATATCCACCTACTAAACAAGATAACCAATAATAAAACATATCTGTTACTACAACGTATGATCTCATTACACACATCTTAATAAAATCACAACATGTTTCGTTAAATAAAGACATTTCCAAGAATGTTGCTATATAAATAATTTAATTTAATTAAGTCTACACTTGGCACATTAAGGTCCTCAGTTAGATACTGTAGCTAGCAGTACAAATTTCTCGAATGCTATAATTTAGAAAGCAGTTTTTTTGAGAATATTTAATAAAATAAAGACGCTTGTTTATGAAGTACCTACTAACTACCAACCTACACATAAATTTAACGTTTACATCTCAGTTTCCAAAGTGCCTACGAGTTTTATTGCGACACTTTGATTTATTCATAAGCTGTGGTCCAATTCCTTCAAAAGATTCCGATTCGTGTCGCAGAAACCAAGGTTACCAGTTCTAAAAATATCCGAATTTGGAGCGGCGATACTCTCGACTCAAAATCAAGGTGCTCTGTAAATTTCATCTGAAAGGTCGCCGGCGGATCATTACCGTTTATTTTGGCCATACACGTGATATAAAGCAGAAGTTTGCGTGCCGGTTTAACCGGAAACCTCAGAGTCTCGCTCAGACTCTTTCATCCCTTCGTCATCACTGTGAGCCGCGAGACGTCCATTGTTGGAGATTGACCTGTTCTCTTTCAAGGTTAACGAAGGCGACTATTCAGGAAGATCCAACGGTCTTTACCAAGTCGTTTGTTCTACTTTCACACAAATTTAACTACCCACAAAAATATGCATTGATATTATTTGTTTGAAGACTCAAAACGGCGGAATCTCGGTACCTAAAGATGTTAACTACTTAGTTAATCCTAAGTAACTATCTAAGTATTTAATGTATCCCAAACTCGTAAATTTTTCTTACACATAAGAACTACTTAATAAAATAAATAAACTTGGTCTTGGCCTTGATCTTGACTAGCCTAATATAAAACATTTAGCAGACTGAATTCTACAAGAGTGAAAAAGCGATCGGAAGCCAGTGGCAATAAGGTCGAGGGCAAAAGGTAATTAGAACTGAGTAGATAGGTAGAAACCTATGTTTCTTGAAAGAAAGCAAATTGTTCCACTGAGCGACATTTGTCCGCCTCACGTGATTGTATCGTTTCTAACACTGGATCGATAACGAACCGCGAAACCTTGGGTTTACGTAAAAACTGTCTCGTGAGTCATTTTCACTAACCGCAGCTAAGTATGCGAACCCTACGGACGTTTGTCTTCATCTATAAATAAAAATAAATGTGAAATATTACGAAAACATTAAAGTAGAAGGTCCTTTTGATAAAGGTTTCGGAATAGCATTGTTTTGTATTAACAAATATTGCTTGTGTTAAAATGTCATACATTTTGAAATCTTTAAGTCCTAGTTTCAGATACATGACTTCGATTAAAATTACTTGATTCACCATAATGTTTTGTCTGTTTATATAAATGCATCAACACACTGTATGTCATGAGACGTGACTAATACATGCTTAACCACCGTCGACATTTCAGAGTTCATATTGCATTACCTAAGCATATATACTTCTCAAACGCATGCACACATCAATTACACTCTCCAATCCGACATGAAACGGCACCTGTGCTCGTAAATCGCAAGCTGGAATTTTCCAGCGTAAATCGGAACGCGAACTCGCATCGAAACGTCAAAACTCGCGCCAAAACTAACCTCAAAAAGTCCACTAATCTATTTTTCCACTTTGGATCGCACTTTTGAATATTTCTACTTTTAAAATGGCAGAGAATGTTATTGTACGAATGTTAGGACGTAGACTGAGCGCGGGCTGGCACGGGCGCGCACGCTTTGTGTTCAGCACAATCATGTCGCGGTGTCGTCACGCAGTTCTATTATAAACATTGTTGGTCGTGAGATTAACGTAATTCACGTTTGGCTACGCTACACTACGTTATGAACATAGACAAAGGATTTGGTGATTAGAAATACCGATTTCCGGAAATTTTATATATTTTTAAAGACTATATTAACGTAGCTACAAGTGAACGTAATCCTACTGATATTATAACTACTGATAATAAAAATGCGAAAGCTTGTTTGGATGTGGCGATGTTTGTTACTCTTTCACGCAAAAACTAAGGATTTTAGTAAAACTTTAGAATAATGTAGATATACACCCGAATAACATAATTATAGGCTATGTTTTATCGACGTACCACGCGAGCAAAGCCGCGGGCAGAAGCTAGTATTAGCTAAATGGACGTCCTTTTAGTGAATAGAGACATTCATGTTGAAGGGGGAAGAGAAATGAAATCAAATAAAACATAATTTTGTAAAACTAATATTATGTATATACTAAAGAAAAAGTTACCTATTAAAAAACTTTATTCTGCTAAAACAAAAAACACATACAAACAGCACTGACGCGTCCAATTTGCAAGGCGTTTTATTTTCCCGATAGCTGCTTAAAAATCGGAAAAATGCGCGGACCGAAGCCAATTCAAGATGTTGATATATTTGCAAAGTCAATAAACTTTCTCATGAAGTATTAAAAATAAAACATTGTATACACGGTAACGTGCTGCTAAGTTTTAAAAAAGAAAGATGGAGATTGACGATTTTGTAAAGAATTAACCAAACTAGGAGAACTACAGAACATATAAATATGTACATACGTACATAATACATACATAACATAACGCCCATAATCCCTGAAGCGGTAGGCAGAGTCGGAAGGGCAGCAAGCCCCTTCAACCACATTCAGCCAAAAATAAAGTCGACCTGGGTAAGATGGAAAATTGTGAAAAAGCAGTGACAAGCGGCTAACCTGTCGCCTACACAATCACACACCCGAAACCTGATATACCATTAGTCGCCTTTTACGACATGCTAGGCAAGAACCACAGTTGTCACATTCTGTAAATAATATTCTACTTAAAACTAAAACATAGATATAAATAAGTTTAGTATATAAAAAATACATCATTAAGGGTAGTTATAGGGTAGAAGCGTAATCGTTGAATGAAACCAGAAACTTAAAGGTGTAATGTAGTCGCTTTTGCAAACAAATGTTCTTCACTAGTTGTTGGCACTGGCAAGAATAAGTGCCTGTCTTTTGAGATTTTGTTGAGTCTGTAGCGACCGCGCTTCAAGATAGTCAAGATAGCTCTAATAATATGTAAACAGATGACGTCGAACGAACATGCAGAAACACCACACAATCCTGCATCGCGCTGACGAAATTATTCTCTATACAATACACCGAGACGGTTAGTCGGACCTAGATCCCCGAGCAAGCAACACCTAGCTCGGCGGAACTACTTCCACTTTTAGTGCGAGCGCGTAGTTCGCACAAGCAGTGGCGTAGCTAGGTGACAAAGGGCCCTGGGGCAAAAAAGAAACTAAGGCCCATGAGCTAACGCAGATTTGGGTCCAGGCCCCCCCTACTGCAGGGAGGGCACGTACATTTTTCTTCCTACGTTAGACAGAGTCAAATGAAACTCAAATGAAGAGGTGTGCTTATCAGGTTTTGCCCCCCCCCCCCCCCCCCCCCTCAAGCTTAGGGCCCCGGGGCACTGCCCCGCCTTGCCCCTGTGTAGCTACGCCACTGCGCACAAGTGTATTGCTTAATGTAATTGGACTACTTAATTATGTTCGACCGATCTTAACTTAATGGTCTGCTCTGGTCAGGTCATATTTTTATTTTTTCTTAGTAATTATAAATTTTTATTATCTTATTTCACACCAGGCCCACTTTGAAACATGGTTCAAAGTTAAATATATTTCTTATAACTTTGTTAATACTGTTGTTGAAAAAAGTAACTACCGGGTTTCTTGCCGGATTCTTCTCTGTAGATGCAACATTCCGAACCGGTGGCAGAATCATATCTCTTTCAACTGTTTTTGACGATTTATAAGTGTTTCTTTGAAACCTAAATAAATAAAGAATATTTTGACTTTGACTTTGACTTTGATAATCGAGCAAGCACATCAAACTAGACGTTATACAAGATACTTAATAACAAATAAAGCTACAAAGTTAGTCATTAGATTTAAAGAATATTCCTACCTACCGCTTGCTGCACTATTCCTAGGAGAGTACCTATGTTAAATTTTTACAATAGATAATATATTCGAATCGTCGAAAAGCAAAGGCTACGATGACTGCTTGGAAACGCTTGCATCATTTTTTTTTAGTTCATTTTTACTACCAAATACAATAGGAGTTATTTCATTAGTTATCGAAGGGAGTACTTAAAAAGGAAAGTATGAAAATAAAATGCCTAACTAGGTGCCTAGACTGGGACCATAAATTGAGGTGGATTTCCATGGCGACCGCCTGAAATAGCATCGCCCTGCAGCGAGGTCGACGGGGCGACGACCGCAGGGTCGTGGTGCCATTTACCAGTCATCCTGTAGGTTCAAAAATCTCTTGGAAAGATTTGGGGGCATGTCAAATGTTTCTACATAAATTATGTTAAGTACATAATGGTTATAATATCTTATTAAATCATTAGTAACTTTAACTCAATGGGTAACAAGATAGGATAAGAAGGTTTAACAAGATAATTCTAAATCTCCTGCGTTATAAAATAAAGATACTTACCTACAATATAATATTATTTAAGAAACTGTTTATAAATCTATGTTTTAGTTTTTAGTAGAATATTCAGTCCTTTTTGCATGCGGAACTGACCTTAGAGTATCTGTTACAAATAGTTTTAAGAACATACTGTACTTATATCATAATAAACAGATGTTGGTTGGTCTAAATAAATAAATAAAATAAATTATAATAAATTAATAGTTACAATCAAGAGATGTAATAATTTGTGTGTTTACCGCAGATTTAACTCTATTGTGGAGTGCTCGTAGTGTCCATACCTATATTATTACAAGTAATTTAAATAAGTGGTGGTAATTGCAGTTTTTTAAAAATAGGATAATAAATATCCAACTTCTCCTCAATACAGTGAGTTTTCTTCCACCTGGATCTTTCCTTTTGCGTTTCCTCTGAAGGTACTTACATCAGAAGAATTTGTGAAGATTTAAAGTCAATTTTTAAACAGTTAAATGCGCACTACAGGGTATTTGAGAGAGCAAGAGTGGCAGGCACGACCGCACATGTCTTTCTTTGTGGACATATGTCATGTAAATGCGTGCACCACGCACGCACAAAGCGCATTTGTTCATTCGTTCATAATTTATAAAAGCAGACACTTGGACGATGGAACTGGGCCACGTGTTTGTCGTCAGTTGATGTCAAGGGAAGCGTCTCATCGCGACTGCTGTCATTACGCGCGATTGCGATAACAACTGTTGCGTTGTCAGACCGCAACTGGGACGCGCAACAACTCAAATTATAATTGTTCCTGGTAATATAACAATCGTAACATTCGTAACATTCTGGATAACATTCGTGGAGATGAGGGGCCAAGATACTACTGTGATCTCGTCTCTTCGGTGGAGAACTTCCTGAGGCTGCGGGAATTCGCGCACAAGTGGTACAGGAGGAGGAGCGTGCTGGAGCGCGAATAACGAGGAGCTGCATGGAGAGGATGGGGGTTATTTATGCCCCGACAACGAAGGCGTTGCTGTGGCGTCATGCCCCAGAAGGGGGAGAGTGACGAATAGGGACAAGGGAATGTAGATAGAAATAATATGTAGAGAGCGAAGAATTGCGCGCGGTGGAGTGCGAGAGTCCTCAGGACACGCAATATCCGCGCGCATCTCTCAGATTCGGCCAGAAAGACAAGATCGTCGAAGTGGCCATGGGAGGTGGTGGGCTTGTTCCTGGTTATATGTTTCCTGATAGCTGATGCCCGTGGCAATTCGTTTCTTACAGACAGACAGACTCTATTGTACGAACTGAGGGAATTTTTAATTTATTCCAGGATAAAAAGTAGTCTTTTTAAGGGTCAAACCTTTGGCGTAGCTTTATATAAAAAGGTGCGAAAACGATAAGACAGACACTAGTTATTATCGTATAATATGTAGGATTAGAAACGATAGGTATTAAGTTATAGATGTTGACACAACAAGCAAATTTAGTTACGTGTCGGGGCCCAAATCAAGCTTGAAGACCAAGAACAAACTGATTATTGTAAAAATTTAAAAACGTGTTAAAGTTGAATACTTTCATCTAAACAATCGGAAGAATTTATTTTATACTTTTTAGTGTTTAGGTATTTAAGTATTTAGGAAATTTCTATAAGTAATTGTTTTTTTTTTCATAAAACCTGATTTTTATACCTTCCGATTAGATCTATATTTGGATTGAAAATTGTGTATGCTTTTTTTATATGGAATGCGTTGTCTGCTTCAATGGCGGCAGATAGTGTTATCTTACAAATACCTATTGCATTGTATCGATTAGCTGCCGATTGGGTGATCGATGATTTATTGACAGTCACATAATCATTGACTACTGATAGTCATTTTCGTTATATTGGAAGTGTGGTCAATATCAGAAATAGCTAAAAATACACATACCCCGTTCTTTTGTTGCTGTGTGTACCTACTATCTTTTCTTGCGTCAACAGAGATTCTTTTGGTTTATAATCACATAATCTAAGACTTTTAGTACTGAATATCTTGGTATGGTTGTTAAACAAAACATAAAGAAAGAAAAGTGGTATATTTTTGCGCCCTCTTGCCACTAGGTGGCGCCTGGAGAGACTGCTCTACTCGCTCTGCCCCAGATCCAGAACTGGCTGGTAACATGTTCTTAGTGCTATTGGAAAAAAAAATACTAAAATTATGAAAAATTATTAATAGCAAAGCGGCACGATACAGTAATGTGCCGGCTGATAGCGATAGCGTATCTTATCTGCGTCGGCGCACAGAAGCGAGCTAATACACGTACAGACATGCCTATCTGAACAGTAAACCATTTCTATTGACAGCCTCGTAGATTTCGCTTCGATCCCATATCGCGAGATTGATTCTGATAGATAGACAAATAGTTGTTGAAATGTTATGTAAAATATGCATTTTTGTTAGTAACGAATCAACTCAAAAACTACTAAAGAGTTCTGGGTGCAATTAGGCACAAACATATTATAGACTGGAATTGCACAAGGGCTATATTTTCACGATTTACAATGCGAGCGAAGCCGCGGGCAGAAGCTAGTTTGAAATACTCACTTTGCTTACTTTCATTGATAAGGGTGAGAAGGACGAATACTTGCTTGAACTGTTATTTTCATTAAGAATCGAGATAATATAACGATAATAAAAATACACAGCGGCGACCAACAGCAACAGACACAATAAAAACTCACCTTCGAATTTACTTGATTGTTACTATGCAAAATAATAATTTTCTTGATAGGTTTAGCGAACTAAGTTCAGCCATTTTGAATTTTTTTTTTTGCCATGTCTAACAGTTTGAACCGCTAGAAAAGGCAAGCTTCTTTACATCCAGAAAAAAATTTAAATTCCGCGGTACGAACGATAGTCTCTATTACTGATCGAATTCCAAGCAGACAGAACACATAAATAACTTATCATCACGCCCGTAATTCCCGGAGGGGTAGGCATAGTCCAAAAGGACAGTAAGTCCCCTTAATCACATTTAGACAAAAAATAAAACAATAAAATAAATAAAAAACAATAAAACAGCCTACAGAACAGTGAAAAAACAAAAAAAAACATTCAGTCGAATTGAGAATTTCCTCCTTTTTTTTTGAAGTCGATTAAAAATGGCTGGTACTTTGTTTAAAATGGTTGATAGTTTACTAGCTTCCAGAAATGTATCAGTAGAGTGCTAATAAATGTGTAGTTGTTTTTAATTTAGTTTTTCGGTGACAAGTCACAAAATTCCCATGTTGGTCTGGGACTTGGCCCATATTGATCTGGGACAAGAAAACAAGAATAATATGTGCCAACTGTGTTTCTTGCCTAGAATGTCGTAAAAGGCGACTAATGGTTTACGGGCTTTTGGGTATGTGACTGAGTAGGCGACGAGCTAGCCACTAGTCACTCCTTTTTCACAACTTTCCATCCAACCCAGCCCACTGTCCCATGTTGGTCTGGGACTTAAAAAGAATATGCTAACTGTGGTTCGCGTTAATCACAGAAATTACAAAGGGGATTATCGTGCGGTTTTAATTTCCATTATGATGTGAAGAGAATACCTACATACTTAATTAATAATAAGATAAAAATTGAGATATCTTTATTACTAATGTAATGTAATTAGAATTTAAAATACCTACGCGTTATAAATGACAACATGTTGTTTGTATTGAATAATTGAATTGGAACTTATCATCATCATTTTTTTTTTCAATTAAGGGCAGCAGGACCAATGCAGGGCACCATGCCACTATGAACAGGCTCCAGCGGCAATATAATAAACTCAGCAAATTATGTAGCATCGACATCTTTGCGGATAAGCATCATAAATTTAGGTATCACATATTGCAGTTCCTAGACAAGGCGCTTATTGGGTAACTGAACACAATACCATTTTAATCAACTCTTACCTTATTGTTATTTAATATTTCGGTTAATTATATTTATGTTAAATTTAATTAAAGTCCACATAGCATGCCGTGGCAACCTCTAATTAAGGTGGCACTTAGCTATAAGTTTTATGTACCTTTCTTTGTCTGTTAGATTATGTTGTTTAAGTTTTTATCTTGTTGGTTGTCCTAATAAATAAATAAAAAAAAATAAACATAAAATCATCATCGTAGCGTTATGTCCCATGCTTAGACGGGATCCGCTTGGACCATAATCCAGGATTTAGCGAGCCTGATAATTACGTTGAAGCGACTGCCGATCTGACCTTTGTAACCCGTATATAGATGAACCAGACAATTTTTGATCATGGTTACACATCCGTAGCTGTTAGAATGTGCAGGTTTTATCACGATGGTTTCCCTTTACCGCCAAAAGCCTGTAAACCATTAGTCATATTATAATTTATTTGCATAAAATGTTAATGTAATTTTAACTAAACTATGATTTTCTTTTATGTTAATTAAAGCTAACATTTCAATATGTCTCATAAAATAAGTAATACAGAAACCTATACTTATAAAAATATACAATTAAGAATATAGGCTAATTGATCATCCTGAAGAATCGAAAACTCTACATTTAACTGACGAAAGTCTGGTACATTGTCTAAATAGTTGGTTACCCTATCCTCTGTGTACGCGGAGGCGCCCGGCCCGCACGCGCGCGATCGATACCGCGTCAGCTGACGACTGCCGCGGCGGAATGTAAACACTATACCGACAGTCCTCATTTGGGCTCTTAGCTCTCAGGTACATGACCATATTGGTCGGATATGAAGAGAATTTGTGTACTAGTGACAATATTACATAATTTTCTATGTAATTCAACCCAATAGACAAGATGACTAAAAAAATCTGTTCAGTCCGTCAGTTAGATTATAAAAAAATATTTAACACGTATTTTTTCATTTATTTATCAAACAAACATTGACAAAGATACAGTGTATTCAAGTTGCGCGTGACGTCACACTTTCGTAATTTTTTTACTAAATAAATAGTGACGTCGCGAGCCCCCACTCCAAAACTTTGATGATCTTTATCTTTGTGATTTTTTGTTAATTTGATAAAGCGAAAAATATGTGTCTAGTATTTTTGTATAATCTAACTGACGGACTAAATAGAATTATAAATTTTTAATACAGTCATAATCCCTATTTTGCTTAATTTTTCATGTAATTCAACAAATTAATTTATTGCTGCTGCTGGGCTTTGTCTACCCTTAAGTGGATCGCTGGCAACATCAGAGCCTCTGTCACAGTGCAGCGATGCCCAGACACAGGGCAACCTGGAGAGGCGTAGAAAATACCGATGGAATACCCCAGTAGCAGGAGGCCGTAAATACAGGCCCGTACTTCAGGGGACCTGCGACACTTATAAAGGGAACCCATAGGTCTCTATATTGTGTTCCCTCTAAGTTTCTCCCATAAAACGCAACTCAAATCACCAGCTAACCCAAGGTATCAGGGTTTAAAAGGTGTTCAGAGGTCTACAAGGCTTTTTGTATTAATACATTTATTATTTTGTCCGAGCTAGCCACTTGTCACTACTTTTTTACAATTTTCCATCTAACCCAGCCCAGTTTTGTTTTCGGCTGAATGTGGTTAAAGGGGCCTACTGCCCCTTTGACTCTGCCTACCCCTTCGGGGATTATGGGCGTGATGTTATCTATGTATGTGTAGGAAGTAGGTCGGCCATACTGAATAAGAAGTCAGGGATCTCAGGATAAATCAAGCTTTTGAATGTCTAAATTAGGATTACAATTACTATCCAGAACTAAATCCCTAATACACCTTAATAATCCCAATACCCAATTATCTCTTGTGGTAAATACCTAGGGTTTTACCACAAGTGAATATTGTTTTATTAATTATAAATTGCCACAGGACACTTTTACAATTAACGATAATAATTAATTTCAAATTAATTATCCGAGAGCGTCTAGGATAAGCTAGCTTAGTACAACCAGTGCACCGAGCAACGCCAGAGCCAAGACTGCCCGCTCCGCCGCTGCGCGGCCCCTTTATACCCGCTGCAAAACAAGTCGAGTAGAGCGGGCGGTGGGGAGCGCCCGGTGGCGCGATCGGTGCACGTGATCGGCGCACGTGGTGCCTTGCCACACCGGTGCACAATGACGTCGCTGTCCTGCCGACATATGTATTATTTTGTATTCAAGTTTGGAATTCTAATTTAATTTTTGATATGATGTTTTATTTTCTATCAGTCTTTTTACGAATACACGTCTGTACATATTGGCTTGCAGTTTCTATCATGTATTAGCTATATTGTAATAATTTTTTACCAGTCCTCACGCTGACTGTTTTGGGTAATGTGTAGGTAAGCATCAAAAAGATGGGATAGATTATTGTATGTTCGGGGGTTGGGATGTTACACAGAAATTACTGCGACGATTTTGATCAAATTTTGTGTTTAAAAATCTACCTACCTGATAGATAGATACTTAAATATGTATGTTAATATCTAATAAAATGTGATAAACCTTTTTATCAAGCTACGATAACGGAAACTGGAGATAACATACTTTTAGGGGGCAAAGCCGCGGGCGGAAACTAGATAATCGTAAAATATACTTACTGTCTAAAAAATGTTCAGCGCCCAAAAAAATTTAATCACGTTTATATTGTTATTAGATTAGATACGGTTCGTCCAACGCATATAGAGATAATAAATAATTAGCGAGTCCCACAGCTGTTACCGAAATTGGCTGCTGCAATGAGGGTTTTTAAAAACACAAAAACCGCCAGGTGGCACGCAGGATTCTTGTGGTCTTATTACTGTCACTATTGGCTCTTGGTTGACAGGAAGTCAGTTTATTCTGAAAACTTACCAATGAGGAGGACAATGACAAGACCGTACGTCACAGTTACGCCATCTTTTAGATGCTTTAATTCAAAAAACCCTCATTGACAGGTACATACATACACATCACGCCGTTTTCCTAAGGGGGTAGGCAAGGATCGCCAATCTATTCTCTACTATCCAAGCTTCTTCCAAATTAATTAGTATAACATTATAGTGCAAGTTCGTCTGTTGTAAGCATTTATATTTTGGTGCAATGCATGCAGCTCTTATGTAGTTAGATGAGAGAAGGAGGACCGTCAGTCATGATTTTGTGCATTTCAGAAATATCAGCACGTATTTATTTTTATCAGCCGAGAACACTAACTGGATCATGTTTAAGGATAGCTTTTTTAAGATTATAATTTATAAGTCATCCCGTGTAGCGGTCCCAATACGTTTTTGCGTCATAAACATTTGGACGCACCGTTAGGCAGAATACTATAATAGATTATTCTAACTATAGTGCATCTGGAGAATTAATTTAAAGCTGCCTGTCCACCGGAGCGGAGAGAGCTAGCGGAGAGGTGAGCGAGTTAAAAATCCATCAATAGAAATCGTCTACTAAAGAGGAGCGGAGACTTTGTGCAATCCTATTGGTTAATTTCTCTCCGTTTCTCCGCTTCGCTGCGTCGCTCTGCTCCGGCGGACAGGCAGCCTAAGGGTACGCAAAACTGTCAAATCTAATTTTAACAAAATTCCTGAATAAAGTAGTGGCAATTTTAACTATTAAATAAACGTGGGTTACTGTAAGAATGAACCAAGTTGTGTAAATTAGAACTGCAGAACCTTTGTTTATAAGCTTCTTTTTATTTATAGGTAGACGTATGATTTTTATGGCTTAAGTACTATGTGTCTGTGCGCGTTCTTTTATAAATTGTTAATTAGCCGCCAACAGGACTTAATGCATATATTATATATTTAAATATTAATTAATCTGGGGGCACAGTAGTGCGCCGCCAGGTCGAGCAAAAAAGCGGCACAGCCGTATAGCTATTACTATTCATAGACAAAATACGTTTCGAAGCGGCTACTAGTAACAAAATCTACTACATACATTAAAGTAGGTAAGTAGTTATTATGCATTGAAATACGTATGTACCTATACTGAATTCAATAACACCGTAGAATTTATCTAATTATAGGTAGCTACACCTAAATTAAACGATCCTATACAGGGTGTTACAAAACTACCCGTAAAGCCCAAAGGAGGTTAAATGGGGCCTTACAACGAGTCCATTCACAATATTAAGAACTGTAGTAACGCTGTATAACATATACCCCAAAAAAATTTAAAATATTTTTTTTCTGTATTTGCCATCTAGAAATTTATTTATTCCAATTATCAGGTATCTATTTACCAATTTTTTCATGTAGTATGTAGGTACTTAGCTATAAGTGTACAAGTATAAAGTAATGTAAGAAGAGTGTATTATTTATATTTATCTGAGCACATTGAGCAGCTACGTAGTTATCAGTCATACAAGATTATTATAATTTCAGTCAAAAATACGAAAACAACGGAGCCTAATTCCTAAACACACGCAACAACCAGAGACGAGTGTAAACATGAGACAAATAGCTTGTTGCCACACCGAGTCGGCTAGTACTGACCTATTCTCTTGCTGAGGTGCGGCGTGGTGCGCCCAGGGTCCTCCTCCTCCACATCCACATCGAAGGAGAAGGGGAAGCTCTTCGTGGAACCGACGAAACTAGCCGCCATGCTGTCATCTGTCATGCGCGGTAAACGCGTAGCTCCTGCACGGCGTCGCGCGATGTACTGCCGCGCTGACTCACGCGGGCCCGCTGGAGGATACTGGGGTGACCAGGCCTTCCGCAGTCGATACCGAACCGAGTGCACGTATCAGACGTGCTTTACGATTCGTATCGTCACCGTAACACAAATGGCTGTTCGTTTCATGACTATGCGAACAAATTCCATTGCGATGGCGATAAGCTTATAAATACGCTTGCTCCGTTACCGAAGTGCGTAGATACTTTCATAAACATGCGCATATTTTATGCGTATGCATTTTGGATAAAATGGCTCTCCAGGGTGCTTAGACAAATGCGCCCCAGCGACTCGATAACGAACTTCGCTATCGCTCGTATCGCGCCACAGACTTATTCGAGTGAACAAATCGGAAACTAACTCCGCGTTCCGCACTATGAGTTCTTAGTACTTAAACAAGTATGTGGCGCAGGGGTGAGAGCTTCCCCCTCCCCCGCCAGCCCGGTAGGTAGTAAAGGCCGCCTTCGGCCAACTATGGATAGTCCTCTACCAAAAAAAAAGTTACGAGCGATAGCGAAGTTCGTTATCGAATCGCTGCTGGATGTGTAGCTTTTTGGCTACATATCCAGCAGTCATTAGATTTATTCGCCTCTAGTGCTCTTTATCGACTAGATAAATACTATTCATATTGCAGCACTAGGAGTGATTAAAGCATTACACTGACAGCAAGAATACAGATAAGTACAGAAACCTTGAATGTAATACAAATAATTTATTCTCCCTGTTTTGTAGGACACTTTGTAAGGTTTGATGAAAACTATGATAGAGCGAGATAAAAGAGCAAGGGCTTCGCGTTGCGCTGATGTGACACGCGCCGTCTACCTCCAAGTATTCTTGTTATTCATTAAATAATTTACAGGGCCGTCTTAATCAATGCTGGGGCCCTTGGGCACAGAAAAGAAATAAAAAAAGCGAATTATGCTAGATAATATTTTTCTATTATTTTATCTGTTGAGCCCACTCTTCTGTTAAACCTATCCACGAAATTTTTTAACGAAAATCAAACAAACTGCTGGTCCTACGGGGCCCCCTGAGGATGACGACCCTGGGCACGGGCCCCGTCTGCCCTTGTGGTAAAGACGGAATTGATAATTCACCTTGGTATTGAAAATGTTTACCGACCAGTTTAATATTTTACTTTTATACTAGCTGACCCGGCGCACTTCGTAACGCCCCGTTCTCGGATTTTCAATACCCATTTTTTTTATTTACCGCGCATCGTTTATATTTTTTTCTTTTATTAGAACCTTCACTTGATTATAACAAACACAACTAAAAAACCAAATAAACAATTAGCGAAATCGGTAAAGCCGTTCTCAAGTTATAGCTTTGCACCGTTATCACTTAGGGGTATAAAAAATAGTTAACATCCTATTCTCAGACCTACCAAGTGTACATATAAATATTCATCAAAATAGGATAGGCCGTTTCGGAGGAGTATGGAGTAGCAACTTACTCTGTGACACGATTTTTTTATATTTAAAAATATATTTTTACATATCTTTGTGTAAGTATTAAAGCCTTTCATCGGCAGCTTAATTTTTAGGTACCAATTGTTCATGTTCCTAACTAAATATTATTCTCTTTTACGTCTAATATTTTTAATTAAATAAATTACAAATTTAAAATTAAATTAATGTCCAGTATATTTTTTCTAGAACTAGTATAAACAAATTGCCGCTTAAATTAAACAGTAACATTCACATTTTACAAGAACGATTTTTGATAGTGAGAACAATTTTACGATTTATACTTAAACTATTGATACCTTTTAGGTTATCCCAATTTGTTGTCCCATGTTTGATCTGGAACTTAAAAAGAATACATACATACATACATACATAATGTCACGCCTTTTTCCCATGGGGGTAGGCAGAGATCACGTACTTCCATTTGCTACGATCCTGACATACACCTTTCGCTTCTTCTACATTCATACTTAAAAAGAATAATAAATAAATATCAGACTACATCACATACATTGATCTGACTCCGAGGTAAGTAGCTTAACTGTGTTACGGATATCAGAAACAACAGTAGTATTACAAATTTAAATGTATATATTGGATATTAACACCCAGAATGTGCCAACTGTGTTACTTGCCTAGAATGTCGTAAAATGCAACTTATGGTATATCGGGTTTTGTGTGTGATTGTTGAGGCGACGAGCTAGTCACTTGTCACATTTTTCACAGCTTTACATCTAACCCAGCCCAGTTTTTTTTTCTGGCTTAAGCTGGTTGAGGGGGGCTTGCTGTCCCTTTGATTCAGCCTAACCCTGCAGAGATTACAGGCGTAAAGTTATGTACGTATCTATCTTTTAAGATTTATTATATCCGACATCATACAAATACTGATACCGATTCATCAATTTCTGATCCGTTGTTAGGTAATATTAAGCTTGATGACGGCTGACCGGGACGTATGGAAGAGGAAGACATGCTGCGCCGACCCCAGGTGAACTGGCAGAAGGGCAAGAGGATGATGATGTTAACATTAAGCTAAGGTAATGATAATTGTATCTAATTAATATCTTATTGTGAACGCAACTATGTTAAAAAATAAAAGTAGATATTTTCAGCTAGTCATCATCCTAAGTAAACATACACTATCTGCAGGGAAAATACATTTGTTATCTATTATTTAAAATACCTATGTACTTAAAATAAGGTACGCGATGAACGTAGGTTGCCTGGTAGATGGAATACCTTCACGTAAGGTAAATACTTATGTTCTTTAAAGGTATCTATTAATCACTATCGTCACAAATCTTTACGTAACTGGTCTCTCAACTTACGCTAATAATTATAATTACACAATATAGATAACATAACTTCCACAAATGCATCAATAAGTTGGATGACCTTTTGACACGCGGAACATCGAACGTCAATTTAGATTGAAATAGGTAGATTAATATACGTTTCATCAATAGCCAGTCCCCTCTTTTCCACTGGGAACTTTTGGTCACGTGCCCAGGGCCCCCAAGAGCTAGACGGCCCCTTAGTTTGACTGGCTCGATGGCGCATTTGGTAGTGACCCTGCCCTATCCTATCCGCCAAGAGTTGTGGGTTCGATCCCCACCCAGGACAAACATTCGTGTGATGAATACTTGCGTTTGTTCTGTGTCTGGGTGTTTATATCTAATATTTAAATATATATTTGTAATACCACTGTTGAATCTGATATCGTAACACAGGTGCTTAAGCTAGCTTGGAGTCAGATCAATGAATGTGATGTTGTGGGTTATTTATTTATTAGTTCTAGATTACCAATGGATCATCGACGTTTGTTATCCACAAATATAATATTTACTAATGTGCCCAGGGCCTCCATTAGAGAAGGCCCTGTCAATAGCTTTGTAACTTAAGGCAAGTATTATAATGTTTGTGATACATATTGCTCGTACAGCTGGCCGGCGTTAGTCTTCAACCTCTCCTCCTCGTCGTCATTCCTTACCCAGGTGGCGCTCCAGACGCCGGTGTTCCCGGCTAGGCGCTCCGCGAACACGGCCAGTACCACCGCCAGCGCGTAGTTCGCCTGGCAAGACAGTTCTCTAAAGTACCCCGAGTGCAGGATCCGAGCCCAGCGGTACGCCGAGTTACGGGACGCAGAACTCTTGTATTTACGTAAAAATTCACTCAGTCTCCCCCAAGAGTCGCGAGTGTCGTCAAAAGTGGTCAATTCTACTATCCGCTTTACATCATCTATATCCTCAACTGCAGTATGGATCCTTTGCCACAGCAAAACCAAATTCAAACCGTAATCAGATGTGTAGTTCAAAAGACAGTTAGATAAAATATATTTTAAATACCTGTCTTTAATAGCTGAGGAGAGGCAAATGAGTTTAGCGAACATGATAGGCGTATTTTTATCTTTTCTGCAAAAAGTCCTAAAAGCTCCTTTTAGGCAGCGTTTATGGGGTGGTGAATACTGCATAGTCGGTGCAAGTTCCTGCATCTTTTGTAGGAAACGAAGAAATCTCTCACTGTGGAAAGTGGTAACGAGGTGCTTGTAACCTTTGGCAGTGGCGCGCATTAAAACAAGCGCCACGACAACGAAAAATGATTTGAGCACAGTCCTCGCCTGGCTGTCAGTTTCCCATTTGTCCAGGGTAGTGTCACAAAATGTTATGAAAGCGGCATTTTCCAATGGACCATAGTTTATTAGTCTATTTTCCTGTGCCTTTGTCTTGGGATCAAATTTTATATCTTGGGGGAATGTACTCATGGGAGTAGACTGTTCCACATCAGTTTCGCCACTGTCACTTGACACATCGTCTTGAATCATATTGTTATTATTAATTTTTTCTTGTAACAATTGCAGTATTTTAGATAAATTGTTTGAACCCAGGGCGTCATCTAAAAAGTCAAAATTGTCGGCCTCATTGTTTTCTATTGGCAAAGTATCTTCGATCTCTTCTAAGGTGTGTTCATCTTCCCTATAATCTTCTTGTTCTTTTGTATTTTCAACTATTTGTTTAATGTCGCCCGCAAGTTTTTCTTCTGGACTTAAAAAAAATAAACTACCATCGTCGCGAAACTGTTGATTGGCCCATACAATCGTCTCATTGTACGGGGAGTGGGGTATTATCGCCAGCACGGCGAAGACAAGGTCGTCAACACCGAGGCCTTTACTTCTCCTCCCGCCCAGATAGAAGTCTAAAAACCTGGTGATGACACGTTTTTGCACTAACATATCTTTTACTTGAGACGGAAAAAAGTCTTTGGATGCAATTTTTATGCATTCATCATCGGTCCACTCCAGAGGCTGCGGGTCGCGGCTTTCATTAACAGATTCGTTGTCCATCTTGCTCTCTGTAAATGTAAAATTATAAAAAATTGTTATAGTTATAATACGTTTCATGTCGTAAAAGGCGACTGATAGTCTATTGTGGCTTTCTATTGGGGTATTTTACTCAAAAAAAATGTTATAGTCCGTATGTTATATTATTATCAAACAATATTGAATACGTATTTTTTGCTTAACTAATACATATTGGTTACTTTTTGTTTTAACGAGTACCTACTCGAAATAATTACAAAGATACAGCGCTCCAAAAATCTGAAATTGGGCGCTTGACGTCACTTGGAGGGTAAAATTTTACACACCTAGTGACGTCACGCGGTACTTTAACGCGCTGTATCTTCATCATTTTTAGTTTGCTGTATTTTTTTTTGAGTAAAGTAGTTTATTAGTAAGTGATGAGCAAGTCACTTCTCACTACTTTAAACAATGATCCATCCACCCAAGTCGATTTATGGTTAAATGTGGTTTAAAGAGATTTCTCCGTAGACACAGCTTACCCCTTCAGAGATTGCTGGCGTGACGATTGTACTCCTGTACCTACATTTACTTCTTTAACGAGGTAGAGAACCAAACCATAAAATATGGATAAGTGCGTATCTATTAATAAACGACGATACCTACGTACCTACTACGGAGCGTCTCTAGGCGCCAGTGAACAAAGGTCTCTGATATTCAGTAAGTGAAAAGTAATAAAACTGAGCATAAATAATACCCCGTCGTCCCATGTTGGTCTGGGACTTGGCTCATGTTGATCTGGGACAAAAAAAAGAATGTGCCAACTGTGGTTCTTGCCTAGCATGTCGTAAAAGGCGACTAATGGTTTACGGGCTTTTGGGTATGTGACTGAGTAGGCGACGAGCTAGCCACTTGTCACTTCTTTTTCACAGCTTTCCATCCAACCCAGCCCACTGTCACATGTTGGTCTGGGACTTAAAAAAGAATATTAGTACGCTAATATTTTGTAATTTTTCTTTTTGGGAGCTATATTTTGAGGTAAGAGTTCAATTGAATCGTGAAAAGAAAATATATTTTACATATGAACATTTGGTATCTCGTACATTACCTACGTGTATATAATAGAATCTTATATATGTGACTTGTAGTGGTTAGCAGTTATGTATGTGTATATGTATATCTAAATACTTAAGTTAAAAGTTAAGTTTTTAATTTAACAAACATTTATACAAACGAGCTGTAGATAGAATTAAATCTAAGTGAATGGAAATACCTATCAGTTATATAAGTTACTCTATGGAAATACCCCACGCGAAGTAAAACTAACAGTACTTACATATAAATGCAACCAAGAAGGATTTAAACACAATAAACTTTCACATCACGCAATCTGTTGCTTTTTAAATATTTCTAAAACTATGTTTTAAACGAACGTTAAGCTCAATCTGCTTCTCGCGCTTAACTAAAACAAATGACCACTGTTACAGCGGGACGCAAGTATGTATGACATCATTGCAATACATTTCAACAAGTCGAATTGTTTTACGGGAAGTACAGAATATTAAGTATCCTTCTAGTTTGATGCACAACGGCGACATCTAGTTATTTGTCTTAGAACGGCGATTGCTTTTTTATACGCGCAAAAAACGGATTTACCACTTACGTACGGTACTAAATGATGCACGTGTTTATGTACTGTTTTACACCAGGTAAAGGTCTATATCCCGTATGTCTTGTGAGTAGAAAAGGCCATGGAGACTGACCATATCTTTACAACCAACACAAAGGAATCGAACTCTGAATACTTTATAATTCCTGGACTGTGTTTTATATATTACAAGTTAGTTCTATCTCTAAAAGGTAGATGGCAGCACGGAATGTATTGACGTTATTGTTCGCTTTTTTATATTATTACCAGCGAGATTATGTATCTACACCGGTAATTAATTTTTTACAATTTTTACAATTTATTTTGCAGTCAGTGTTGGTAGCAACATGTTTCTAAGCAACATGTTTACCACGAATACAGCAGTAGATAAGGCCATGACATGAGATATGATAGAAGAGCAGCGATTACTCAATGCTAAGAACAGGCGACCATGGTGGGACAAACTTTCGTTCAAACAGGAAACATAACTCCTGGCTTTGACTAGCTTTAAATAAATTATAATAAATATAGATGTGATAACCATTCTCCCATATGTATGATTCCACTACCATGGAACTCCACTAAAATGGTATCTAATCCATTATAATTTATTCAGCACATTATAATATTACGCCCACAACCCCCGAAGGGGTAGACAGAGTTAAAGGGGCAGCAGGCCCCTTTAACCACATTCAGCCAAAAATAAAACTGGGTTGGGTTAGAGTGGCTAGCTCGTCGCCTACACAATCACATACCCAAAACCCGATATTTTAGTCGCCTTTTACGACATGCTAGGATAGAACCACAGTTGGCACATTCTTTTTAAGTCCCAGTCCGAACATGGGACAAATGAGCTGGGTTAGATTATATACATTATAATTTATTTTATACTGATTCTTTAAATAAAAATAATAGACCCATGTTTCAGTTTTTATATATACAAAAAAAAAATTGTATATTATTGATAGAACAGTATTAGATTGTTGACAGTACCCTTATCACAATATTCTTGGTTTGGTTATAATAGATATGTACCATCTGGAATCATAACTAGAAAATTAACCACTAAGAGGTTTTACATTATTGATAAATTACAGTACACCATAAAAAATAATACAAATATAAACCTAATACGATAATTTATTCACCAGCTTTAAAGTAAGGATTACACATTCACTGTAAAAACTATGGCTCATTCAGTCCGTTCACTTCTTGGCTGCGGGGGCCTGCTCATCAATGGGGTCTCCAGCTTGGGCTCTTCGAACTTGAATGAAGGAAAAGAGGTCATGTCCACACCAGAACCACCACCATACTGCTTTTCAAGCTTCTCCAGCTCGGTCTTAAGTTCCTTTTCAATAGCTGGGCTGGGGTCAACCAGTTTTCCACCACTAAAACAGAAATTAAAGACTGATCTATAAAATAAATCAAATAAAATTACATTAATTGTAGAGAAAAATCCTATTATTACTGTCAGACCAGTTGGTCAGATGTTTAGAGATGCTGGCAAAAACCAAATTTTACAGGTTTAAATTCTGCTAGGGACCAATATTTTCAAAATTCAAAATTGTAATTGAGCCCATTTTATTATGGTAGTGAATGAAAGCATAATCATTCATTATACCGCAGATAAATAGCTGTAGTAAAGTTATTTTTTGAATTATTCATAAATCATAATGAATTCAATATTATGACGACTTAACTGGAAAGTTCTACCTATTCATTCTTTATTTTAGTGATAACATACAAATCTATTAAAATACAGTGAATAAAATTATTTTCCACAAAAATCCAGCTCAGGTATTGCAAATAGCACATATTCCAGTAGGATTAGATTGAAATCAACAAGGTCAATGTTACGAAAACTACTCACGAGCTCTTTTGCTTGTATTCACGAATTTTGTCCAGGAAAAGTTGTTGAATGGGGTCGGTGGCCTTCTGTGCCGCCGCCAAGTTCCTGGTGATGACGACAGAGGAGCGGGCTGCCCGAAGGCCTCCAAGGAGTGAAGAGGAGAGCATCTGAAATACGGTACAGAACTAACCTCAAACTTGGATTACATAACTATCACAAAAAATATCAAAAGACCTGAAATATCACACGGTCGTATAGTCACTTATAAAATTAGGCATTAATAGGCATTTATTCCCATTAAATTACATTGCTTTGAGTAAAATAAATACCTTTATGAAATTTCTGGTCTGCCTTCAATTTATTGACAGCAATTGACAGCGAATGTCAAATGTCACCTCAGAAAAATGTTAACACCTAATTTTTTTTATTAATCGAGTTCTTGGTCATTGGCCACCTAACGAAACAATAAAAATCGTTTCTCGAGATACGTTAGATTTTTTGATTTGGGTTTGTTTCCAATCTATTTATTTATATGAATATAAAATTATATGATGAAAGTTGAAAACATAACTATTACTTATCTTTTGCTGATTAAATAAAAATGTTATCTACCTTTGCACGACAAAAAAAAATAGGGCTTCCTATTTCTCATTTGTTTCCCATTTCCCGCCATTTTGTGTAAAAGTTGGCGCATCTTTCCATTACAATACTTGTGATAATTCAACAATAAGTTGGCTTTAAGTAAATTGATTGGGTAAAAACATCAATATGGATATCAGTGATATTAGCAAGGTAGCTAATAGGAAAAGACTAAATGTTGAAGCAGAAAAACTTCGAGAAAAAGTTTCACGTGAGACAGCAAAAATTATAAAATTGAAGGTAAAAGAAGTTTAGTAGGTATTTTTTGTCGAATTCAAAAATCTACTGATTGCAGCAACGATTTCACCATTTTGTTGGGAAACCAATACTTACGCGTAAACCAAACCATTTTAATAAATAATAGTACCTAATATTGAAGGAATCGGATATTTTGTAAAATGCATCCAACGTTGTATCGGCAGGTAGCTCAAGACACCGCGTACTGGGACTTGAAAGAGAAGCTGCAGCAAGTGGAAGGAAACCATGAGCGGCTGCAGCAAAATATGGTGGAGGTGCAGATGCAGCACGAGGCCATCTCGGGCCAGTACCAGGACGAGCTTCGTCTTCGCCCCGAGACCCTCAACAAGTACCTGTTCTTCTTTTATTGTTGCATTTAAAAAGGTGGAGTAGGTCTATAGCTAATTGTAGCTTTTCCATGCCATTTACAGGAAATATTTTGTACGATATAATTTCTCTACGTTCAAAATGAATGCTTTTTTACAAATACTCCCTGGGTAACTTTAAAATTAATAAATAAGTATATAAAACCGTTTACACCGAATATTTCGCTAAAATCTTAAGCGAATTAAAACCTACCCAAGTAACACAGATAGCAGTATAAGGTCTTAGTAACAGCAAACCCGGGAGCGATAAGCTTAAAAAGCTGTTGATTAATGTCTGAGTAAACGTGTACTCAGCTCTTATTCAAGCAAATTGGGCACACTTTTAAATGCTTTAATTTGAATAATAGCAATATAAAATCTGAGTAGTAGCAATGTAATTGTCCACATAGCTTAATAACTTCTGAAAAACGGCAGTCGTTACTTATACACAGATGTTTTATCATGTTTATTCAGATAAATATTTGTGGCTGTGATATTCAAAAACTACTCAGCTATAAGCACATTTGTACCACACTATTTCAAACAAAATGTGTGTTTCCTTCAAGAAATTGTTGACATCATTAATATTTATTAGGATATTAATGTGGACGGAATGAATACTTGGAATTGTTAAGTAATTTTTAAAAATACGAGTTTTAGCTATTATACAAGTGAAATAATATTGCGCAAGTAATTTTGTCGTCAATAACGTATGTCCTGTAACTATTGGTTTTACGCGCCGCTTCAATATCGAAGTTTAATGATAGAAATAAGTTAATGTACAAGACAGAAATAAGGCAAAAAAAAACTTTTAGCGTAATTCCTTATTTTAGTGTTTTAAAAGTAATAATTAGTTTATGTATAATACTCGAATTTGTATCTGAATTAATAAAACACAGCATTTGATAGCAAAAACAATCCCAAAAACATTTTTTTTTGAGGTTATAATGGCGATTCCTATAAATCTGATTATTAGCTGCTCACGGAGCTGTTTTACCGAGCTGCTGCTGAATAATAGTTTTGACTCGTCACATATTAAGCCTTTATTTGGCAAAGCGCGGTATGGCGGAATAATTTCTGAATAACAGTTGAGTATTTGTTCACATGTTTTATTAAACAGCTTATTAGGGTTCAAAACAGAACAATCAAAAACTAGAATTTCGTGGAAAAATGATTAGGTGATCGATCGAACTTTATTATTTAACTATTATATAATGCAATCATTTCACTTAAATAAAAAAAAAATAACTAAGCAAATGAATTAAAGCTATTTAGGTATACCAATCTAACGTAAAAAGGATGTAAAATATTTTTTTTATTTTGTTTTATTTAGAAAAAAAGCTGTGGTAATCATGTTTTTTTTTTTCAACTTACGTACCTACCTATGTCTAGTTTGAGTTAACTACTCGTATGTACTGCATACCTTATTAAAATGCTAAAAAGGGAAAAGAAACGAGGTCTCTTTTGGTTCCCCATCTATTCTAATGATAATGTAGCAATTTTTCATTGTCTGAAAACAAACGGATATTATACCTACACTAGCTGTGCCAGCGGTGTCACCCGCGTTTATGGTTAATATTATATAGACTATTTCCGTCATACATGATTTCTATGTAACTTTAATCATTAAGGCTGCACACGCGACGGAAGCTTAAAAATGGAGTAACTTCTCCCGTTTTCCCAACATTTCCCGTCACTACTCTGCTCCTATTGATTGTAGCGTGATGAAAAGTATACTATCTGCCCAGGAGTATGAAGAATAATTGTAACAAGTTTCGTTAAAATTCGTCGAGTAGTCTTTGTTTCTAAAAGGAACATACAGACAGACAGACAGACAAAAATTTTACTGATTGCATTTTTGGCATCAGTATCGATCACTAATCACCCCCTGATAGTTATTTTGAAAATATATTTCATGTACAGAATTGACCTCTCTACAGATTTATTATAAGTATAGATAAACGGAAACCTAAAACAAAATTAAACCTAGCTAGATAGATTAATTGCCCCCGAAACCCCCTACATACTAAATTTTATGAAAATTCTTGGAGCCGTTTTCGACATTCAGATTACAATATAGATAGGTATACAATAGTTTTTTTATTTAAAGATACGTATTAATAATATCATAATGACACATAATTTGAGTATACTATACAAATTCAAAACCTCGGACACAACAAAAGGTAGATTTATACTACCGCATTGAATGTACTACAAATACAAAACGCTAATATAAAATGATTCGGACCGCGCATATTTTTGAATTCGTTAATATTCTCATCTGATTCATCTCCACTATATGTGTAATCATCGTCACCCACACAGTCTGTATATGAAATTGCGGGTACGGAACACTCTTCTACGTACGATCGCACTTGACTGTTAAGGTTAGCTTGACCGCTTTCTTCCACAGCTAGTTTACTAAACACTATGCTGCCTACGCCCAACTTACAACAACTAACGTTTAATAAATATCTACAAATAAAGCAATATTCAGCATTCTTCTGTGTAAATACTGTTTAACTCACTTTAAAACTGCTAGTTTCGGTATAAGAATAGAAGTATGTGTAAGAGAGTTATAAACTATGTCTACATTTCTTTTATACCAATATAAGCTTAATTAGAACCCAGAAAATACTTTTTATCAGCAGCTGAATAATTCGCAAAATAAAGAACCTTATAAGATTTCAAAATAATATTAAAGCTGTTATTCAGATACAAGCATTTTAAAACCGAATTTTAACACTATTATTCAGCATCTAGTTGCTGAGGGTACTTTATACAGAATATAGCATTTTTAACAGCAATAAGCTTAATAATGTTTGTATAATAGTATTGTACATTACGTTTATTCAGCTTGTTATCTTTTAGCTTACTGTTATGCAAATTAAAGCTATGTGAAACTCTGTAAGCTTAGAAACGTTTGTGTAATATTGAGAATAAAAGTTATTACTAAGCCTTAAGAAAGAAGCCGAAATTATACAAATTTTACTAAGCTTAAAAAAATATAATAGCCGTAATACAACGTTAGTCAGAATTTAGCTATTTCCTTAACTGTAACACAAATGTTACGTAACTATTAACTGTGTTATGAGTCGCATTAGTACTGTTATCATGCTTGTGTGTTACTTGGGTATACATCATGAGGATCCTCTCCATGTGTCTAAGATCTTGAAATGTGATAGTAGCTGTCATCTATAGGTACTAATATGTGGTAAAGTTAATTTTATGTTATTAGACTATATTTTATCCCCATATTCCCACGGGAACGGGAGCTACGCGGGTGAAACCACAGGGCGCTACTAGTATAGTATAATTTAATTAAGGAAAATCCGTCCGTTGTTATCACTACGTGATGGTTTACTTGTACGGAACCCTAACTGCGCGAGCCCGACGCATCGGGCCATTTCTCGTCTTAGGATGAGCAGCACCCGCGAGATATGCGACGTGCTGGAGGAGTACAGCGAGCGGCTGAAGGAGACGCTCTCCCGCTGCAAGAGCGACCAGGCCGCGCTGTGCGACGCCTACCAGAAGTCGGGCCAGCTCGTCCGTGACATTAAGGTGAAGCAGCTGCAGGGTGATGAGCGGAACAAGCAGATCATCGAACGGCTAGAGGAGAAAGGTGGGTGGAAAGTTTTGCCTCCCATAACGGACTTAGCACTCAGACTAACAGAAGTTGATGAAAATATTTTACTTATTCATTTAGTAATATAGGCACAATAATAACCTACTTACTTGGGTACATGTTTTTATTCTATTCTATGTTTATATAATAGAGATAAAATTTTAAGGATTAGGTAAGCTACCTACTTTAAATTTTGTTGGTTTTGAAGAGCTAATGGACATTTTGCAAAGTCTCATAACTTAGATCATTATCATTTATTCAAATAAATTTAAAATCGCTTCATTTGGGCAAAGCTTAAACCTTGTTAGACTAGATACACCACAATTAGTCGTTTGCAGTGAAGTTGACGAGCGAGCATCAAAACCAGCTGCTTCAATACTTCACGGCGGCGAAGCAGCAGGCAGACTCGGAGCTAGCGGACGCCAAGCAGAAGCTGTCGACCGCTGTGGCTCACAGGGACGAGCTGCTGGCCGCCGTGAACGAGCTGCGCCGGAAGGTGGAACAAGACCAGCGCGATATGGAAAAAGTTAGCAGGCTGCTATTTTGATATCTACTAGGATTCACACTAGTATCGACATATATCTTTTAAAATTAAGATTGGATACATATGGGCTCCAATAGAGAAAATTACATGTAATAATTTCTTTAAAAAAGTACCATAAATAGGGCACTATTTTAGAAACTCCTTATAGGTACTGTAAGCAATAAGTATTTGATATCTGAATAAAATTATCAAATAAGGATGCGCTGTTATTTCCTGGCCTTCCAAAGCACCCTATGTGTGGGACCGGTACGTACAGCGTTTCGTGCGCCACTGCTACTTCATTCCTATCCTTAATTCCTGTTAACTTAACACTTGCTAAAAGTTTGCAGTAAATGCAATAGTTCTTCCACACTCCTAACCTCTTCTGATGTTCTTGCAGAAGGACGAATCGATATCCTCTCTTCAAAAAGATATGAACCAGTTGCTTCATGAATTCAACTTGCAAGCTGCCGATATGAAAAATACTATGCTAAAGCAAGACAAAGAGTAAGTTGTCCATGTAAGTTACTAATAAAATCTTTAGCTAAAAATACTAAACTTCTACGTCTTATCCAGGTTAAAAGAAGCGTCAGAATCAAATGAGGCTCTGAAGAAAGCGTTGTGCAACCAGGAGACGTTCACTAAAAGCATTTGCGACCAAAACAGTCAACTGCAGGAGAAGATGTCCTCCTTGGAAGAAGAAAACATAACAACTAATAACACATTGAAGGAATTGGAAAACAAACTTCAGGTACATGTCTGTAAAAATAATGGCTAGACTTATACAACATGGCTAGCATGATGTATGAATAATACCCAAATACTTACTACGTATCAAATAATATAAATAAAAAGCCTACTTACATCTAAATTGTAATATATTAAATTGTATTGTATAATTTTGTCAATCCTTTATTTTCAGGCGGCTACTATTGCTAATGATGAATACATAAAACTTATAGAAGGTCTTACGAACAAGAATGATGAACTGGAACTGGTTATAGCAAATAAGGATGAGGTTTGAGAAATAACTATCTGCCAATTCAATTCGACGTAACATAATTTGTAGCGGAAGTGATTTAAAATGTATTTTTGAGGAACTTCATCCAGGATGGCAGCCTTTCACGCTGTCATTGCACTATGTAAATAGTTCCCAATAAAGTCCCTATCGCTCACAGGTATTGCAGAATTCAAACGCAGAGAACCAGTCATTGAAGCACCAACTCTCTACCATAGAAAACGAGAAGGTGACGATAACGGGTGAGCTGATGGTGTCGAAGGAGGAGTGCTCCTCGAAGACGGCGCGCGTCCAGGAGCTGGAGACGCTCGCAGGAGAGCTGCAAACAAAGGTCGAAGATCTGGAGCGGCAGCTAGAGCAATTGAGGTCAGCTAGAATTCGAATTTCAACAGTTGCGAGTGCCATCATCAAGTGGAAAGCTCGATATTGTTCTAGTTAGTTTTTATTAAAGATTAACATT
>OX596216.1:14892637-14940523 GCA_951394215.1 Glyphodes perspectalis
CCCGGGCCCCAGCGGCGGTGTGAAATCACTCCAATATATCTACACTTATCGATGATAACGTTAAGTTATTCCAACTTACTCCGAATAACCAGAGGAACTAAATTAGGACTGCCCTATAATTTTTTTTTAGAAAAATCACGAACATTGAATATATCATAACATTATTTAACAGTTTCACTGTCCCGTGTATCATATACGATACAAAACATTTTTTTTTATTATAATTTATTTTTTACACAGTGAAGCTAACTAATAAAAATTAAATAAAAAATAGAGAAACGTGCATACAATTTACTCACATTGTCCCATAAGCAGTTCGCGACGTCGTCTATAGTGACACCCAGCTCCCGCATTTCACCGCTATATCTGCAACGCACACATAGACCCATATTAATAAGAGTGCTTAAGTGATTACAACTGCTATAAGTTATATCAAAACTTCTATAAAAAAAAATACCTCAGAAAAAACAAAAAAATACCAAACAACCAGATAATCGCACATTTACAAAAAAATACTATGTGACTTACACATCGCGTCCTATAACAATATCGTCACCTTTTCGTAAGGCATGTATAATCAAGACTATTTAATATATCGAGTTCAATAACGCCTTTCCCCGTCTCGTGTGTCATATATGATACATAACAGTAGGCTAGTTAACTCAAAAAATTTTTTGTCTATTAGTGAGATTACAAAAAATTATGAAGATACAGTGCGTGAAAGCACTGCTTGACGTCACTGGGTACGTAAAATTTTACCGTCCAAGTGACGTAGAGAGCTCTGTAACTTTGTCATTCTTCGAGTATTAGATAAAGCAAAAAATACGTGTTCAATATTCTATTAAAATTTAACTTACGAACTATAATTTTTTTTTGAGCAAACTAGCGTATTGTTTTATTTAGCGTATTGTATCTAGCGCTGGGCAAGCAAGCGGCGGCGCAGCTCACCTGATGTAGGCCCAGAGCACGAGCGTGAGCAGCGCCAGGCCCATGGCCAGGTTGCACAGGTTGGCGAGCGGGTACAGCCCCACCAGGCCCAGCACGCCGCTCGCCACGTACAGCACCAGCGCGATGGCGAAGAACACCGACGGCGTGCGCGCCGCCTTGAAGATGTTCTTGCTCTCGTTGTGCGCGCGGAACTGCTGGAAGTGCTCCTCCAGGTCCTGCCCACGGGAGCGGTTGGGGTTATACAGGTGACATATTTAGGAGAACGTGCCTCATTGGCCCAGTAGCAGTGTGTGCCGCTTAAAAACCAAGAGGTCCCGGGTTCGAACCCTGGCACGGAAGGCAAGAAGAAGGAGTAATGCGACTAATGGGCTAGATGACTAAAAAAATCTGTTTAGTCCGTCGGTTAGATTATAAAAAAATATTTAACACGTATTTTTTTATATATTTGTTAAACAAACATTGACAAAACAATGCATATAAGTTGCGCGTGACGTCACGCTTTCGTACAATTTTTACTAAATAGTGACGTCGCAAGCCCCCACTCCAAAACTTTGATGCTCTTTATCTTTGTGATTTTTTGTTCATTTGATAAAGCGAAAAATATGTGTCTAGTATTTATGTATTATCTAACAGACGGACTAAATAGAATTTTAGATTTTGAATGCAGTCATCATCCCTTGTAACAGGAAAGTTGTAATAACAATGTTTATACCAAGGTATCGCCTTCGAGCTTGGTTTTGTGTCTGGACACCAATGGTATGTTGTATAAATAATTATTGGCCAAGTAAAAATACTTAGTAAATATCTTATTGTATAAATTCGTTAACATAGTTTAGTATGTATAGCGCGACGTTAACAGGTGCTTCAACGCCATCTGTTGAAACGCTTATTGTAACTACAGTTTTGTGTCGTAATCTGTAGATGTCGCCACTTGCCGCACAGCGTGCGCTGCTGCGGCGTCGCGAATCACGTCGTCCGAAGCGCTGGTATTACCGGTCCAATAGATTAGTTGACTCAAATATTTTTTTAGTCCCTAGAGTTATGAACTACTCGAGAAATGACAAATATGCAGCGTTTCAAAGATCTAGTGGCGCGCTTTACGTCACTTGTACGTAAAATTTTACGGAACTAGTGACGTCACACGGAACTTAAAAGTGCTGTATCTGCATATTTTTTGATTTGCCAAACAAAAGATGAAATACATAAGCAAATATTATTTTGTAATCTCAATAATGGACTATAAAAGAGTGTTTGAGTGAAGCAGCGCATCGGTGCGGCACCAGACGGCGGCGCGTCGCACCTGCACGAGCTGGTCGCAGTAGGCCTGGCTGAACTCGTCGCCGCCCATCTTGCGCTTGGCGCGGAAGGCGTGCAGCGCCTTGTCGCGCACGCGCGCGTGCTCGGCGTCCAGCAGCTGCGCCTGCAGGTACGGCTTGGCGCCGCCGCACACCTCCTCCATCAGCGTCGTGTACACCTCCTTCGCCTCCGCGACCGCCGTCAGGTTGTTCGCCTCGGCCGTCGCCTGCGCACGACAACGTAACACGTTTAGCACTCTAAGAGACACCAACGCCAGCGTTTGTCGAGCGTCACTTGACGGCGACACAGCGCGTGCGCGGGAGAGAGGCGCATGTGCGACAAATAAAATCAAATAAGTATCCGTCTACATCACATACATTGATGTGACTCCGAGGTTAGTAGCTTAAGCACTTGTGTTACGGATATCAGAAACAACAGTGGTATTACAAATATATACTTAAATATTAGATATAAACATGTTTTTCCTGGATGGGGGTCGAACCCACAACTTTTGGCACATAGGGCAGGGTCACTACCAAATGCGCCATCGAGCCAGTCGATTAACGCTCAATATTTTTTTCGTCATGTATATTTACCAGTTCAAAGTACATAGTATGTTATGGTGGGACCGACATAACCAGTGATTAAAGTACCTAAATTAAATAAAGATAATTTTTTTTTTATATAGTACGGGGGAAAACATTATAATATAGTCTCCTACTGGTTGTCTGCACAAATACGTATTTCATTTCTACATTGACAAAATCAAAACAACATTCATCATTATCATCATCATCGTCGTCATCATCATCATCATCATCACCACCATCAGTCAGTGGTATACCCACCACAAGCATGCTCTTGGGCTCGGGCAGCTCGTTGCCCTTGTAGATGTGCATGTAGGACTTGAAGTACTGCAGCAGGTCTTTGGCGCGCACGCGCTGCCCGTTGATCAGCTTGGGCACCAGGTTGTGCGGCGCCAGCAGCATCGGCACCAGCTGCTGCAGCGCCCGCTTGAACTCCGGCTCGATGTCTGCCGGTTGTATCATATATATGATCATAAGGCTTAATTTTCAAAGTTATTTTAGTCAAAGTTAGACCTTATGATCAAGTTTCAATGATATCAGATCTTGCAACTATTGGCGCCAACGAGCTAATCAAAATAAGTACAATTATAACTCGATTTACGGCCTCAAAGGAGGTTGTGTAGGACCCTACGAACATCGTGCCAAGTAGGGATTATACCGGATACGATCGGATCCGGCCGGATTGATGGAAATCCAACCGGAAGCGGCCTGATTCAAAGTCAAAGTCAAAATACTCTTTATGTATATAGGTTTGAAACAAACACTTATAAATCGTCAATTCAACAGGAAAATCAACTAATAATATGAATCTACCACCGGTTCGGAATGTTGCTTCTACCGAGAAGAAACCGGCAAGAAACTCGGTAGTTACTCTTTTCAACAACATATTTTACAGGGGTGTATAGATTGAAAATGACACCCGGATTGCAATCCCTAATAGCGAGTTTACGTCCGTCAAGTATGTTTTTTTTTGACATAGATTTTAACGCGCCCGTTATCTCCGTTATAGAGTGGATCTATTAGGAAAAAAAACTCTTTACCAACATTAAACAAAAAATAAAATTGGGTTAGCCTAGACGGAGTCTGACGAAAAATTTAAGGCTATCTTACAGCGCCGGTTCACCGAGATAACGCAATTTGCGCCATAGCGCAGCAGATGAGAACGCGCCGAGGTATGCGGTGCGCTCACAGTCACGGCACAACTTAAACTCTGTCCAAAGCAGATTTACCAAGTGTAGACATTACCCAGACCTCCATAGTTTACCAGATTAAACTTACGTTCATACATAACATCACGCCCATAAGCCCTGAAGGAGTAGGCTGAGTCAAAGGGGCAGCAGGCCCCTTTAACCACATTCAACCAAAAACAAAATTGGGCTGGGTTAGATGGAAAATTGTATAAAAGTAGTGACAAGTGGCTAACAATCACATACCCAAAACCCGATATACCATTAATGGCCTTTTACGACATGCTAGACAAGAAACACAGTTGGCACATTCTTTTAAAGTCCCCAACCAACATGGGACAGATTAAACTTGATCCTTTAATGTATATTCCACTGCAGTAGTAGTCTAGCTAGAATGATTCTAATATAAACCCTAGCGCATTTCACAACTGCCGGTCACCTGTGAGCCGGCCGTCGAAGTGTGGGTTGGTGGCGACCTTGAGGCCGGGGTGCGGCATCAGGAAGCACGCGATCTCCGAGAAGCACGACGTGATGTGCTTGCGCAGCGACTGCAGCTCCGGGTGCTGCTTGTCCGACACCTGAGACGAGACAGTTGGGATAAGAAGTTAAACGCTTGCCTCAGTCAAAGTGTGGATGGATGAGCAAAATTATTACTTTGTCTAATAACACTAGTCTTTTTGGAAAGGCAATAGTCTTGGTATGTCGTTATAAAAAGTATTGACTGATCGGAATTTGTAGTTTTAAATTAACCTCTTAATGTTAGATTTTTTTTTTCAACGGCGTTGAAAATCCTTTGTTAAAAAATATATCTTTTAAAAAACACTCACTCACTGATATGATAAAAAGCATTGGCAACTACCATGGTTCTTAATATTTAAAATCTCATGAACAGCTGAACCGACTTCACTAATTATTTTTTAGTTGTGTTTGTTATTATCAGGTAAAGGTTTATATGAAAGAAAAAAAAAATTAAGATGCGCGGTAAATTAACAAAAATGGGTATTGAAAATCCGAGAACAGGGCGTCGGGTCAGCTAGTTTGAAATAAAAAAAAATATATTTTTTTAATTTTTAATACAATAAGTAATATTAATATATAATTTAAACTGAATAAATTAGTTATTTTGTATGTCATTGTCATGTTAGTGCCATAGAGGAGTAGATGAGGTGATTATCTATTCAAACTAAGAGACGTTTATTTTCCACCATTTTTACTATTTAGAATATCTAGAATACGCTTAAGAGCTTTTAGCTAAATACTGGCTACACTACAAAGCTTACACATTACAAATGACCCGCGCCACGTGTCGGCGACCCGCCCACAAGTGTACCTTGAGCCGGCGCTGCAGGATGGTGTGTCCGCCGTCGGCGCCGTAGGGCGCCTCGTACGGGAAGCTCCAGTCGCGCACCAGGAACTGCAGCCGCTGGAACGGCGTGCGCCCGCTGTCCTCCAGCGCCAGCCGCCCGTACTCCGTGAACAGCTGGAACACGACACATGATGGCATTTCAGGTCATCATCATCTCGTCTTTCAACTTCTGCGATCGCTTTTGAGACACCAGTCGTGTTTGGCTCAGCTGGTTCATCTGTTGGTGTCCACGCCAGTGCGTAGAAAAAACCAGCTAAGTAGGCGTTTTTGAACGCAGTTGAATGTACAATAGTATAAACAATGCATTGGCACAGCTGTATGACAACAGCCTAGTGGTCAGCTGTTAGTGCTGTTCCTCTAGCCTTAGCTAACGGACGCTTGTAACATCAAAAGACTCACACGCATTTTTCTGACCCCTTAAAGAAAGACCTACAGAGCGGGGCTTTTGAAGGGCAGGTTATTAAACGGCCCCGGTGAATAGCGACGCGGTATCCCGAGACACCCAACATAAAGGCGTGGTCTGCTACACCCCAGGGGTTTAGTCGGTAAACCCCGCCCACCACCATCTTGGGCGGAAGGAGTCCGACACACCCCGCTGATTCCCCCGGTTTCAGCGGGACGGTGCGTAAGGCATTCCCGTGGGTCAAAAAAAAAAGTTTATTAAACGAGAGACAAGGGGGTTCACTGAATCCTATTCTCTTTATTTAACCCTCTTATTTTTATAAGTTGCCCTCCACTAGCGCCAATGAACCATTAGCTAGCCTAGACGCTGACATTAATAAATGTATAAACAAATACGACGCCTTCGTAGTAATTTTATTCCTCTCCCATTTTTCTTCAATAACCCTGCAGGTGTCTACGCAGACGGTTCCAGCACTGACCTGCAGGTGCTGCAGGTCGTCCTCCTGGATGTTCTGCGAGAGGTTGTAGATCTGCACGGAGGAGAGCATGGTGGAGAGCGCGAACACGGTGGCGCAGTCGCGCACCGTCGACTCGCTGTCGAACGCGCCTTGCGTGTCTAGCAGGATGATCGCCACCTGGTGTATGACAAAAGAGTTAAGCGAACATTAGCAGACCAGAATAAACATGGTATAAGCACGACTTATTTTTTTGTTTAAGTGTATTTATGCACAGGTTAAACTAATCACAGGTAAAATTAAAAAGATTTTTTAAAATCTTGATTATTCATCAAGTTATAAAGGTTCAAAGTTATTGGTTATACAGATTATTCCAGTGTTTTCTGTGACGTCGAATGTCTCAGCGCCACGTCCATTGAAAAAATGTTTTCGTGAGAGAGATAGACATGTTTATGATAAAACTGTTATATCTCTTGATATATTATGATTCTGTTTCCATAGTTACTATTCCACTTAATACATTTTTTGATAAACATAATTATGTGTGACATAATTAACCTCTCACTGCATACAGTAATTTCATCATCATAATATTCGTCACTGTCGAATACAATACCAGTAACCAGATATCGGTTCCATCTTAATGATCACTAAATATGTTTGACTATGTGGCACCTCTTCTCATCAGGCCATTCATATCTAGGGGCTGGCAGGGTATAAAAGTTAGACATGCAGTGGCGTAGCAACCCAGGGGCAGGCTGGGGCAGTGCCCCGGGGCCCCGAGCTCGAAGGGGCCCCTAAAATCTGATTAGCAAACATCTTTTTTTCTACCCTGGACCAAAAGCTGCTTAGGCTCATGGGCCCCGGTTTCTTTTTTGCCCCAGCTACGCCCCTGTAGACATGCAAAAGAATATGTTATGTGCCGTAATAAACCATTTAATTTAATTGCACTTCTAAAGATGCATGTACCGACCTTTTCGCCGGTGTCGAGCGTGGCCTTGAAGATCTCGGACCACATGAGGATGCCGGTGGTGTCCCGCTCGGAGCCGCCGCGCCAGCTGAAGCCCTGCAGCGGCTCCTCGTCGCCGCCCAGCCAGTCGCCGCCGCCGCCGCCGCCGGACCCGTACTGACACCGCACAAGCGATCACATTACGAGTATACCAACAGAACATCACCAGTGTACATATTTAAACCAGAGCCGCCTTTAACTTATTAAACGCCCTGGACTTTTTAGAAAATTAATATGGATTTTTAACCGACTTCAAAAAAAGGAGGAGGCTCTCAATTCGACAGATTTTTTTTGTCAATTAATATCGGTAGTCCAAACCAATAATGAATCTGAGTGCAGGGGGAGCTTTTAATAGCGAGGTGCTGGGCACGAGACCAGAGTGCTCAGGGAAGAGATGGGACCTAATTAAAACGTCAAACTGTGTATTATGTACTACATAATTTACGTAGGCCTCAAAAAAGCACTTGTAAATCGTCAAATAATAGACACAAAATAGAACAATTTGAATCCACCACCGGTTCGGAATATCGCATCTACCGAGAAGAAACCGGCAAGAAACTCGGTAGTTACTCTTTTCAATGCCAGATTGAATTTTTATTTGATTGAACTAACTAAACTTCACGCCACTTCCCTAGCGGGTAGGCAGAGAGAACCGAACGCCATATGGCACGATCCTTATACACCTCACTCGCCTCTTCAACATAAAATATTATAAATAATCGTAAATATTATATTTAAAATAGTAAGCTAAATATCGATAATTAATAGAGTACCGCGAAATAAATGTCTGGTCATTACCCATCTTTACACGTTTAAGTTATGAGTACTAACTAAATGTTTTTTTTTATATATTAGCGTTTATGATTCACAAGTCAGTGTTAACACAATGCTAATGAGTCTTGTTTGCCGTACGTCTGTACCTTTAAAAACAATAGTTGGAATCTGAAATCGACTATTAGCATTGTCATCGTGTATTTTTTTGACTACATAAAACATCGTGGAATCCTCCGTAATACGTCACAAGTTTTATAATAAGCCATGTCGAAGACCGGAACGGCCGGTAAAAACCTCATGAGTAGGTTAACTTGCGTGTATGAGAAATAAGGTGCTCAATACGTCAATATACTCGTGCTATACTCTACTGGCCAAAACTGAATGATTTTAAAGCACATTGGATAATGTAATTTAGCTATATTTATATATAGCTGTGCCAGCGGTGTCACCCGCGTTTATGGTTAATATTATAAAGACTATTTCCGTCATACATGATTTCTATGTAACTTTAACCATTAAGGCTGCTCACGCGACGGAAGCTTAAAAAATGGAGTAACTTCTCCCGTTTTCCCAACATTTCCCTTCACTACTCTGCTCCTATTGATTGTAGCGTGATGAAAAGTATACTATAACCTGCCCAGGAGTATGCAGAATAATTGTACCAAGTTTCGTTAAAATCCGTCGAGTAGTTTTACTGATTGCATTTTTGGCATCAGTATCGATCACTAATCACTCCCTGATAGTTATTTTGAAAATATATTTAATGTACAGAATTGATCTCTCTACAGATTTATTATAAGTATAGATATAACATCACGCCCATAATCCCCGAAGGGGTAGGCAAGAGTCAAAGGGGCAGCATACCCCTTTAACCACATTCAGCCAAAAAGAAAACTGAGCTGGGTTAGATGAAAAATTGTGAAAAAGTAGTGACAAGTGGCGAGCTTGTCGCTTACCTACACAATCACATACCCAAATCCCGATATACCATTAGTCGCCTTTTACGACATGCTAGGCAAGATACACAGTTGATACATAATTTTTTAGTTCCCGACCAACATGGGACAAATATATTATAACTATATTTTTTTTTGTATAAATAATTAAATAAACAAATTCTTTAGACTGACATACCAATTCCATAGTTCCAAAACTAAGCTTATTAACTTGTGCTATGGATACGAGGTGAACGGATAGACATATTTAAATTATAAACCACCATGAGTCGAGTACAAATGTCCATGTTCATTACACGAAACATTTCTCCCTAGCGGGATTCGAACCCGCGACCTTTGGTTTCGTGGCCAGGGTCTCTGACCATTCGACTTACGGGCCTGTCAATATAACTTTATAAATAATTGAAAATTATCAATGATAATTATAGCCTAAATAAGTTGCTACATCATTTTTATCGTGGAATAATTTGCATAACTATTTGTTTAATGCCAAAAGAGATCATCACTGATCATGTCGCATAATTATTGGCAAAGCTTGCGCAAACGCGAACAGCTGACGCTAGCCAACGCGGAGGTTTCTGACGCGGTCTACTCCACGTCCGAGGCCTACACAACCGGTTGAACCAGCGATTATTTTTTGTCTTGGCATAGCGACTGACGTCATTGCGGAGTGTGACGCAATATTTCGTAAATTTATATCAGACTTCATCACATACATTGATCCGATTCCGAGGTTAGTATCTTAAGCACTTGCGTTACGGATATAAGGATAAACAGTGGTATTACAAATCATCTTCCTAGCGTTATGTCCCGTGTTTAGACGGGGTCCGCTTAGACCATGATCCAGGATTTAGCGAGTCTGGTAATTACATTGAAGCGACTGCCGGTCTGACCTTCGTAACTCTAAGATAGGGGAACCAGACAATTTTTGGATCATGGTTACAAATCCAAAGTTATTTGAATTTGCAGGTTTTATCACGATGTTTTCCCTCACCGTTGAGCTAGTGGTATAAATACGTACATGGATTTGAAAAATCCAGCGGTACGTGCCCGGGTTTGAACCCGCACTCCTCGGTTAAGAGACGCGTGTCCTTACCATTGAGCTACCACCGTTCTTGTGTAAGTGGTATTACACATATATACTTAAATATTGGATAACACCCAGACAGAACAAACACAAGTACCTATTCATCACACGAATGTTTGTTCTAGGGATGGGTCGTATGGGGCAGGGTCACTACCAAATGCGCCATCGAGCCAGTTATATACCCGAATGAAAGGCTAAGCAAATAGGTAAAGCTCGCAATGATAGAAATGTGATTTCGTCGTTGTGCAATAAAGTATGCACGCGGTAAGCGAACAGTTAATAAAAAAATAATTGCACATTTTGAAAGTCGCATTGAGATAGAGCTTCAAGGATTATTAAAGAATGTTGTGGAATTTGCAAAAGATAAAAGTAAATTGATTGATAATTTTAAAACATGATATATATTAGACAATTTTTAAAATAATTTAAGGGTCACTATTAAATTATGTTAATTGTCTTCGTCTCATTGCAAAAACCTTTATTAAATCCAAATTATACATACATATTTCGTTTTTTTATTATATTTTTTTACGGAAACTAATATGGTACCACAGAATCGAACTTGATTGACTGAATTCCCGGACAAAGTCGCGGGCAGAAGCTCGTTATCTATTAAAAGCTTTTGCTATAGACGTTCTCTTAATCGCACTTATTTAATCCGACGTTGTATCTGTATGGCAATTATAATAAAATCAAGTATGAAGGCTTCAAATTCTGACTGCAAATTATTAATCGACTGCACGGCTCAACGTAAAACTGACGGCTTATCAGTATTTCAGTCGCGAAACTGCTCCAGCGCGTGCGTGACGTAGCCGAGTCCATCTGCTCAGGGTCAAAGTCAACTGATGACCAAGGTTAAGGTCGAAACGAATTACGTCAAAATTGTCACCGACACGCCCTTGCGCCACACCGCCGTGACGCGTTAACAGTATTAGTTACAAATTTATGGCGAACTTTGCTATAATGAGGAGTAACCTTTTTTTTATTTGGGAGGTTCGTTTGACTGTAACGAAAAAACGTTGCCACGACAACGGGTGACATTTCCAGGAAGTTGAGATCGTTATAAGTTAAACTCGTGCTAATTGGGCAAAATATAAACTAATAAACCTGTAATAACAGCACGTTAATGGTCCAAAGATAACAGTTATTGAGCTTTAAAAGAGGATATTTCATGGTTTTCTCTTCAACTTTAAATTTGCTATTAGAGGTGTGGTGGGGTGAGTTGTAGCATAAGTTTAATAAGCTAAAAGAGCAGGCGTTGTGGGTTAAAATTAAGGGAGAGGGGGTCATTTAGTCAAAGTTTGGTCAGGACTCGCAAACGATGCTGTTTTGGTTCCGCCCTTGAGTGAGCAGCACACGAGTCAGTAGCGTAACTATTCGGACCCCTCTCACCCCCCACCTAACTAGGGGAAGCCCGTGAGCACGAGCCCTTACGCTCCACTATTGAAATACTGTCATAGAGTAAGAACTCCAACCGACGAAATTGCCACAGGTCTCTAATGGTATAGTTACGCTACTGGCCAGAGTTACTCTGCTTACCCCCATAATGAAGACAACATACCTTATGGTGCATGTACCGCAGGAAGAAGTCGAGCAGGAAGGACTTGCCCTTGCGGAAGGCGCCGGCGACGGAGATAATGACGACGGCGCGGTCGCGCACGTCCTCGCGCAGCAGCAGCTCGCCCAGCGCCTCTTCATCCAGCACGAACGTGTGCTCGGGGCCCGTGTCCACCACCTGCACGCCGCGGGGGCCCGTGCGCGCCCCAGCCGCCCCCGCCGCCGCCGCCGGCGCGGGCTTCTCTGTCACCGTCTCTGTGAACGAGCGTGGTGCCGATTAGACAGACTGTTTGGTCGACTTGGTTACTCTGTAAACGAACGAACATTAGTCAGGTAGCCGGGCAGCTTAGTCGACTGGTTAGAGACCCTGGCCACGAAATGTAACCCCGATCACATAAACATTTGCCCTTAACGCTATGAAATACTCTTAGGGAGAAATGTTTTACTGATCTGCATTCCAAAAAGAAAATCGTCAAATGTAGATTAGTGACTAACTTTATAGATAGAAATCTATTTAGTTAACCTGAATTAGGAACCTTCCTTCTAAAATTGTGTAACTAATTTCAAATTGGCTTTTGGCAAAAATAATTAGACAACACAAATTAATTATCAAGGCTAAAAATATGGCATGAATATATTTTAATAAAATTCGCTATTGTTCCAAGAACAGAGATCGAATATGAGTTTATAGGAAAATTAGAAACTGTAATATTATCATACTAATATTATAAAGAGGAAAGATTTGATTGTTTGTTTGTTTGTATCGAATAGGCTCCGAAACTACTAGACCGATTTAAAAAAATCTTTCACCAATGGAAAGCTACTTTATCAGCGAGTAACATAGGCTATATTATATCTCCGTATTCCCACGGAACGGGAGCTACGCGGGTGAAACCTCGGGGCGTTTAATGATACTTTGAACTGATGTATTACGCATTTACAGGTCGTTTTATTTGACACGGTAAGTAGTCATTAAAATAGTTAGAAACACTAAAAAGTACTAGGTGTTAAATGCAAGTAATATCTCAATTGTAGACTAAATTGAATGGCAATTATTAATTAGAAGTAGACATAACAATTTCTCGCCACTAATTAACAGCTAGAGTATAAAAAGTGTACTAACCAGTTTTAACAAATTAATTGATTAGCTTTACAGTTTAATTGGTTGTCTGAACAGTTATCAAGTTTATTGCCAATGTAAATGAAACTAAAATAATATTTTAAGAAACTATGATGAATATGACTACGTCTTCTATTCCTGAAAACTATATATAGATAGATAGAAGACAATTGACGATCATTGATCTTGCTCGATAAAAAATTGTGTACACAACCTTGAACTTTGATTAATAGGATAGAATAAATAAAAAGGTAGCAATATTTTTATTTATATATAAAACATTTTGTTTGTTATTTTATAACGCAAATAATAATATTGTTAGGTATTCTTGGCTTCCCAATTACAGATGTTTAAAAAGACTGGTTTCTTATTTGTTGAACCCATCAGAAATTTGCACGCAATATTTGAATAAACTCTTTATTTGTTTACGTAAATATTGCAAAAGCGTTGAGTGAGTCTTGAGATTATAGGCGCAGCAGCGTCTTCTTTAATACCTAGGTACTCATTTTAAAATGAGTTTACACATCCGGCGCAGTAAAATCACTTCAATCAGCGCATCGCAGCGAGTTGTTAGTCTAATTTAATGTTCACAATTTTCGAAGATTATTACTTAACATACAAAAGTAATCTACCATTATTCTTTAGTATATCTATCTTTAAAAATATATATGGCATACCGCATTTTATATACGGCATATAATTCCGCATAGCACCGCATAGAAACGACGAATCTGTGTCGCAGATGCTTCCCCTTGCTCAAACATAACAAACTCAACGACCCGTGGCCAATGGCAATTACCAATTGGCGAGATTCTATCAAGAACCATCGTCCCATTGTACCATTGCGCAACATTGACACAGACCACATAACACAGGGTTGTCCGTAGTGAAATAACTCTTAAATTATACTGTTCTTTTGTACATGTTTAAGTTTATTTTATAAATAACTAGCGGCCCGGTACGTGCTTCGCTACGTGTAAAGTAAAATATAAAAAAAAAATAATTGGAACAAAATAATCCGAGATTTATTGAATTCATTTGTTACAAAAAATGTTATAAATGAAAAACCGATTTTGTGCAAAATCCACATAAACCATCTACTCAACAGTCCGAACAAAGCCTAAACATTTGGTTTGGATAGGTGAGCCCGTTCTTGAGTTATAAAATTACAACGAAAAAAGGCATTGATTTTTATATTTAGTGATTGATTCTAAAAGTACACTAGTTAATGGGGGGATTGACAGATCTACGATTGAGTCTTTGTAACAAACATGTTTCCTATCAAAGGGATGGGTCTCTCGATATTTTTTTTAAAATACCCGACAGCATCACATACTTACTAAGAAACAAAGTCAGTTCAGCATGTTTAACATACATACATACAACCCAAGCTAATAAAAGCGTGGTGAAAAGACAAGACAAAAATCTCGAATTAAGGAAACAAATATTTTTGGGTATAAAAATTTCCTCATACGAAAGAGAACAATATATGAAAGGCAGTAAGAAAGGTGAATGAATGTACAGTATTCAAATTATTTCACATACAAACAAACGTTATACAGATAACGAAAGTATTCATATAGACATAGCCGTTACACTCGTAGACTCACAAAAATTACGTATATACCTAACCTATTGTGTTGTACGGACTTGTAGAACTCGCGGAAGGTAGGTATACATTACAATACATTCAATGATAGCTGTATACGTTCGAGCGAGACAATACAATGTATCAGATAAATGTGACCTTGGGCGGTGGAGGTTGGTCCCGCCATATGTACGACCTAGACCTTTACTACTTAACGATTGTGAAACGCAAAACAATATTCAGTGTATGTTCCTAGCGTTATGTCCCGTGCTTAGTGGGAGCTCGCTTAGACTTAGGTAAATGGTTCAGACAAACATATCATACATCAGACAGTCTATCTATTCTAATATTATAAAAAGAAAAGATTTCTATTTATTGTATTTTTGTGTGTGGGTATGTTTGTAATGAATAAACTCAAAAACTACTGTGCCGATTTCAAAAATTCTTTCACCATTGGAAAGCTACATTATCCGGAAGTAACATAGGCTATATTTTATCCCCATATTCCCACGGGAACGGGAACTACGCGGGTGAAACCGCGAGGCGCCGTTATAACCGATAAATATAACATTGGTACTAAAAATCATCCAGAAACTCATTGATTTACGAACAATGAAATTCGTCGACTTGAGAAAGATAGAATTATGAGGGTTTTTTGAATTAAAACATTCAAAAGATGGCGAAACTGTGTGGGCGGTTTATGTATTTTAGAAAACCCTCATCAGGTCAACGCGAAGGTTAAATTAGAACTGAATTAAACTGGATTCAGTAAAATAAGAGGATTAATGAGACGGACAAAGACGTTACAGAGACGGCGTAGTGGATTTGATAAGTCGCAGACTACATGATAATTCTACCTTCATGCCCTTGTCCGTACGTATAAGTATCCAATTTAGGAAACTCGTTTAGAATCGTGACAAAAGGAAAACTGTACACAATAATGCTTATTTATAAAGTCGATGTCTAAGAACGGTGGTAGCTTAATGGGAAGGACACACGCCTCACAACCGAGGGATGCGGGTTCTAATCCGTGCACGTACCTCCGGATATTTTCGAATCTATGTACATATTTATACCACTAGCTCGGCGGTGAGGGAAAACATCGGGATGAAACCTGCAAATTCAAACAAATTTGGATTTGTAACCATAATCCATAAATTGTCTGGTTCCCCTATCTTAGGGTTATAAAGGTCAGATCGGCAGTCGCTCCAATGTAATTACCAGACTCGCTGAAACCTGGATCATGGTCTAAGCGGCCCCGTCTAAGCACGGGACGTAACGCTAGGAAGAAGATGATGAAAGTCGACGTTTTAATTAAATTACTTGACTAAGCTATAAACAGTCTATAAAAAACCTTTTAACATTTACAGTTAGAAGTAAGATGTAACGCTATTACAGATATTGTCTCAGCAATAAACAACAACTGGCTGTAAAACTGTCGCCACCGGCCTTATCTGAGGCACTTACGCAACAAGACCAGTTCCACTCAATACATAGACATCGGAAGCCAAGATTACATCAAGAGCCGTGGGATACCACAGAGAATAGTGAGAAGTGCGATAATCCAACAATGACTCGCGAATGCATCTTATTGCGCCATTCAGACAGACGCTGGGCTAGACGTGCGGAATGTTCACACGTTAAACTGTTTTCGCATAACTGTCATTGGGAGATGTGATGTGACCTAACATTTGAGATGGACACAATACTTGGAAATTGTCGGAATAATAGTCAAGACAAACGGTAGGCGAGTCCAGAGACAGAAAAACATTCGTCATTAAGATAGGTGGTTACGTCTGAGAGGGACAGAAAGGAAATTGGAGAGAAATATTTATGATTTCAAGAATGGCAGCTGAGTAAGTTTATATCTGTGATAATCACACAGTATATTCTATTGAGCGTAGTTCTACAAAAATTTGCAGTAGCCTTGCAGTTGAGTTAATAAAAAAAACAGTTTTATATCGAACTAAGATCACAATGAAATATGTACAAGGTCCTTCGAACACGTTGTGGCTGGTATTCCTACATCTTTGAATCATGCAAAAAGAGATGTGCATTAGTTGCAAATTCTTTTGAAATAATAAATCAAGGCGAGATCTATGTCGGAGATGAATGGACAAAACGGAATGTTTCATTGATTTTTTTGTAAAAAATCTCAAAAATATTTTAAATTTGCCCAACTTGCCTACCTAGAAAATCAAATCAAATCAATTATTGCTTACATAATTGTACAGTAATTACATTAAATTATGAACCCAGTCGGGCACTGCAAAATATTAGGAGAGAAGAAGAGGATACAATAATTTAGACTCTATTATTAGTTGTTGTGTATTAAAGATATATTATAATAGTTGTTTTGTTGATATTATAAAAGTTCATCTTACATGAAACGCAGGTTCGAATTCTAAAAACAAGACGTTTTATCGCCACCAACCGTCGCCAAGATTTATCACCCGAAAGCCACACACATAAAGGAATTAGAAAATCAGCCGGTCCACATGAAAACCGGACACTTCGCAATGACGATGTGAGTGAAAGTTACATCGCAGCTAATTTTGTGGAGGCGACCTTCGCCTCGGGTCCGTCGGGTCGGCCGAACACACTTACCCCATTATACTATTATGTTGTTAGCAGTTATTGTCTGCGCGACTGTTTGTTGATTGAAAGACGCTGCTTTGAGAATGACAGGTTCAAACTCTGTCATTACGAGATTGTTTATTAAATTGGTTTCTAAATTATACTTCTAGCAACTATCAAAGCTGTGGAACAAAATATCTCAGGTATAAAAAAGCCTACTAGTATTACAAAGCAACTTCAATATATACATTGTCATAATACCTGTCTAAAGATAACACCGTCATTCAAATATTGGTTATAATCTAGGGTAGTAAGGTAGGTATTTGAGGCAAGCTGAAAACTTGTCCCATGTCTTTCCTAATATACCCCAACATGGAACTGCAGACCTGGCTGGTGAACAGCCGGGCCAACTCAAAATAGATTGTTAGATCACCTGGCATGTAGAAAGTCCTACCAAAATTATCTGACTTTTTTTAAATCCAATTTTTTGTTATAAATAATACCCTATTAAAATTTCAAGTTGACAAAATACATCTTTTGTATTTTTTTACAAATACATTAGCACGCGTCAATGTTGAACACTTTTTTTTTTTTTTTCTTGGCTTTGCACGGCTTGTGCTTTAGCCAAACACAGACTTAATTATCTAGCTTATTTTTTTTTTTATATTCTTCAAACATTAAACTACACCAACATATTTTTGCATGGGTACAATTGGAGAGGCATGAGACAAGTTTTCATGCCTCAAATACCTACCGAAAAATAGGTGCCAGCTCTCGGACGAATACAAGAGCAGCATCAAAAAAGAGTGGAATGCCTAAGTGTATCGTTTATTTCAAAAGTAGTATACTTAATACAAATCACTAATTACTTGCAAAAAAGGCACAGACGCGAATACTCGATACCAAACCGAACGACCTTACAGCGTGGAAGAAACCATTGTACCTGTACTTGCTACTACCATTATGAATGAGATATTTTAGGAAGCCTAATACTTAATTATGCGTAAACTTCTTACGAATTGTAGGATATAATTTATCTATACTTATAATAAATCTGTAGAGGTCTATTCTGTACATGAAATATATTTTCAAAATAACTATCAGGGGGTTATTAGTGATCGATACTGATGCCAAAAATGCAATCAGTAAAATTTTTGTCTGTCTGTCTGCATGTTCCTTATAGAAACAAAAACTACTCGACGGATTTTAACGAAACTTGGTACAATTATTCTTTATACTCCTGGGCCGGTTATAGTATACTTTTCATCACGCTACAATCAATAGGAGCAGAGTAGTGAAGGGAAATGTTGGGAAAACGGGAGAAGTTACTCTATTTTTTAACCGACTTCAAAAAAAAGGAGGAGGTTCTCAATTCGACTGAATGTTATTTTTTTTTTTTTTTTTTTTTTTTGTATGTATGTTACTCGATATCTCTGAGAATTGTGAACCGATTTCCAAAATTTTTTTTTTAATCGAAAGGGTTTACTCCCGAGTTGGTCCCATTGCCACCAAGTCAGGATCTGATGAAGGAATCTTAGGCAAATCGAGGGAAACCCTCAAGTATTATAGGCGCGTACAATCTATTTTAGTTATTTTCTAAAACAGTTCAAGTATTTACGTCTGGTATTCATAATCTCATGTTGCTGAGCTGATGATGGAAGGTGTAACTCCTTAACGATTAGGAGTTCGTGGATAATTCTTTCAATATTATAGGGCCATATTAAGTGTTATTCTCGAGATAGTCTCAATTTCACCAAGTCTTGGTCTAGTGATGGGATTCCATGAAAACGAGGGCCACTCTTAAATTTTAATGACATGTTAGGTGTTTTATTTATTTTTTCTAAAACGATTCCAGTATTTGCGTCTCGTACTCATCATGTTATGTTGCTTAGCTGATGATGAAAGGTATAACTCTTTGAAGATTAGTAGTTTTAAGTAATTCTTTAAACATTAAAGGCTCGTTATACCTTTTCGTCTTTAGTCTCATAAGACCGGCACTGTCTTATTAAAGCAGCTCGTTTTAATTTGGTCTACCTTCCTATTAATAAATTTCACTAAAAAGTAACAAATAAGTTAAATTTTAACAAAAATAAAAACCGACTTCAAAAAACCCCGCAAAAAATGTTTATAAAAAAACACAAGTAAAAACTGCCTTAATAGGTATTTAAATGTCGAAACACTAAAAAGTATAAAATAAATTCTTTCGACTGCTTCGATGAAAGTATTAATCTTTAACACGTATTTAAATATTTACAATAATCAGATAGTTTTGGAGTCGGTGCCAGCCAAACTAAAAAAAAAGTAGACACTTAATAACAAATTACCTTACTAATAACAATATGAAACAAATTAGTTAAAATATGAGTATATTAACTTACTATTGATTTTGTTTATTCAAAACCTATTTTACCACCCTTCACCAAGAAACAAATAATTGCAAATTCCGAAATGATGATATAATTACGCGGGCTGGCACCGACTCCAAAACTAACTGATTATTGTAAATATTTAAATACGTGTTAAAGATTAATACTTTCATCGAAGCAGTCGAAAGAATTTATTTTATACTTTTTAGTGTTTCGACATTTAAATACCTATTAAGGCAGTTTTTACTTGTGTTTTTTTATAATTAAGCTTCCGTCGCGTGTGCAGCCTTAATGGTTAAAGTTACATAGAAATCATGTATGATGGAAATAGTCTTTATAATATTACCCATAAACGCGGGTGACACCGCTGGCACAGCTAGTATTTACTAATCCTAAAAAATCATGTGGCGGAATGGGCGTAGCCTGCAAAATAAACTTGATAACAAAACTTGATTAAGAATGCACATCTGTTACTGTGCTTCTTTGCTCAGTTTAAATCCCATCATTATCAGTTGTTTTGCTTGCTTTGTGAACAAAAAAAACATAACTCCAACAACGCATGCGGTTGCTGAATCAACACTATGACACAATCACAACAAACGTACGTGACTTGCCGAGTCAACAAAGTCAACAAAGAGCAGAACAAAGAATCGCTATTTCAAAGTTTAGGTTGTTTATTAATGATTGGCCTAGCCTATCTATTACTAGTTTTCCCAATGCTATATTTAGTCGTATTAGGTACTTAGTCATATGAGTAAACCTCGTTGGGAATACCACTAGTAAAAATAGCGTTGGATAGTACATATATTCAAATCCATTGATAACTATTTGAACACATTCCAAACACAAAGAGCAGCCTCTGGCCCGTAATCAAACACCGCCAATCGGACAATGGTGGGCGGGTGACGTCACCGGCGCAGGCGCAGGCGCGGTGTGTGCCCAACTGGCCGAACAGGTATTACTCGCTGTAAACTACTCCGGGCGCAAATGAGACTCTAATTAACCCGGCTTGCGTCGTTCCAAATACATTACTAACGGATTTCTCCGCGGGCCCACACTTCCTCTTTTGCCCTGATGAGATGTGAGCGTAGATGAGCAATCTCCCATCTACACCATCTTTATGTAAGACGCTCGACATAACACGGTAAGTGATTTATTAACACGAAGCATTTCCTACTTGGTATTAGCGGTCCAACCAAAACTACATGAAATTGCTTGAATACACGATAGGATTATGGGTATAAATATTTTTTAGCTTTATCATGAGAGGAGCCCTTCTAAGCACCAATGTTACGTTGTAATGTTATGTTTTCCCTTGGCCTCAGGTTAAAGTAAGATACAGTCAACGAAGACGCGGATAAAACTAAGTTAGTTCTCGCTACTGTGTATGTTCATGATTCAGGTATCGCTAGACGAGACAAGTCGTTTGGACTAGAGTGGTATGAACCCTGAACACGAAACCAAGGGCCACGAATTTGGGCCGAATCCCACTAGGTGCAAATATCCTTGTGATGTACATGGTCTTCGGCTCATCAGTATTCGAGTCAAGGATGTTTAAAAAATAGCGATAGAAAGTGAATCTGGTATGTTTTAATATTACTATGATTGTATTATAAACTACTATGTGACAAATAGTTAGAAAATATGTTATTAAATGTAGACTACATCACATTGATCTGACTCCGAGGTAAGTAGCTTAAGCTAAGCACTTGTGTTACAGATATCAGAAACAACAGCGGTATTACAAATATATACTTAAATATTGGACATTAACACCCAGACACAGAACAAAAGTATTCATCATTCGAATATTTGTCCTAGGTGAGAATCGCACCCAAAACTCTTGGCGCATGGGGCAGGGTCACATGCAGGATGTCCACATAACTATTATTACGACGGAATAGTGTATTATGTGTATGTCATAGCGGTATGATGGTTTGAGGAAGAATAATAGAATAATTATAAATAGCCGAACTTACTTCAGTAAATCTATTATTATTAAATAAACTGCATATTAATAGTCCATAAAGTAAAACATTGCGTGTGGGCCGGCGCATAGATAAAACCGATAGTAAATTATAAAACACTTGTAATGGTAAAAGTATAACACTGCTATTGTTAAACCAGTGATTTGCATAGCAATGATATTAAGTATAATATTATCGCATTCAATTTAATGTATGCGTGCATTTGATTTAATATAGTACCTATGGAAATATAATGTTTATAAAATCTAAAAATCACGCTTCCATAAATAATGTTTTATGTTACAAAAGCAGTTCTTATGGGCACTTTATGTCGTCATCATCATATCAGCTAGATGGTACCATAAAAAGTAATTGCCACTATGTATTTTTTTTGGGAGGATATTCTATGATGTCTTAGGATACTCTGGGCAGGCAGGGAAGCGGGTACCATTGTATATTTTCACTGGAGTCATTGTTCTTATGTTATATTCGGGTCGATGATATTTGATAAAATTTGTGGAGTTGGGTATTTCAATATTGAAATCACTCAGTAAAAGTCCGGAGTCAGGAAGTTGGCGGTTTAATCACCCCCGTGCCTCGGAAAGCACGTTAAGCCGTTGGTCATGCGCCTGACCTCTCTCTGGTTATGTCGAATTGCCGTCTCACCGGACTATGATAGTGAAGGAACAGAGAGTGCACCTGTGTTTGCGCACACACTTGTGCACTATAATATCTCCTGCGCAGATGGCTAATCCTCGTTGAGGAATAGGTCGTCGTCGGTTAGGCAGACATTATTATTATTATTGCTTGAAATAAAGACAAATAAATAATTATTTGAGCGAATATGACAAATCCAACAAGTCAAAATACTTTACTATAAAGTCAGTATTCCAACTGGATATTACTTCGGAGATTTTGTGGGCGTAATGATAATTATGTATGTATTCCAAGTAAAGTATAAAACATCTGTACAAGTATAGCTTATAGGATCGCGTGCAAGTACGCGAGGGCTAACAAGGAAGTAACTCTGTTGCCAATATCCTGCGTCTGCGCTGAAATTAATTACCGCTTAATAAGCAGCTTCTGAGGCCGAGCTACACTCCGGAACACAACAGTGAAGCGTCTGTGAGACGACCACCTATCAAAGATCAATGCAATCAAAAGAGGCAGTCACGCGGGACAAACGATTGCATTGATTACAGAAAACTTACAAAAGCCTGATCGACTAATATAGTATATCAAATGGTATCAGTATACAATGCGTAGGAATATTTTACCCCAATTAGCATAATAGTGCATTATCATTCCGTATTACGATTAGCGGAAACACAGAATGTTGCAATGATAGTAATGTTACCAAAATGTTTAAGTAAATTATTATGCAATAACTTCTAAACTTTAAGAGGGTGTGATAAACTTTTTTTGTTTAGAGGACTACCTACTAGACTGGCGGGGGAATGGGAAGCTCTCACCCCTAAAGTGATAAACGTATGTACTTTACTCCTTAACATCATCATATCATTTATTATTGACTATTTATATACGAGCACTACAGACTGTGAAGTGCGTATACCTATTTACACTAACTAACTAAACTTCACGCCACTTCCCTAGCAGGGTTGGCGGAGAGAACCTATTTATCGTTTCGTATTATCATTGTCACCTCGCTGTAAGCTCTTCTGCCTCACCGATTACCCCAGCACTGTACGCCAGCGGAAACTGTTATTGTACTACTTATAACGTACAGACTGGCTTTGGTGCGAAGGTCAGGCTCGTCTCGATTAGCGAAAGAACCCCGACAACGGACGCTTGTGAAAAAAGCATTCTAATTTTGAAGATTGCATCACGCTGCAATTAAAACGATTTAATTTAAAAATGTTTTACTAGGAATCATATATTAACAGCCAGTGGCGTAATTATATCGTTCGATGACCGCAAAATTGTTTTAATACTAGGATCCTTATATGCTCACAATCAGTATAAGGCCCCCTTTAGACGGGGCAACTGGGAACTCAACTATTCATTTGAGACAATAAGGGTTTCCAAAAATACAACTAACCAATGAGGAGGGTGACAAGACCGCACGTCACAGCTACGCCATCTTTTGGATGTTTTAATTCAAAAAACCATCATTGATCAATTTTGATTCAATGCAAATTCAATCGGCTATTAGATATTAATGACAATGTAAGTTTTGATGGGTTATCAGTGTCTGTGGAGTAACAAGGTCAATGGGTTTAGGAAACGCTTCCTTATCAGTTCGTTATTGCTTTAATAACACACACACAGAATAATAAATAAGACTTTCAATGACGGCGATTATTATTAGAAAGCAACGCGTTGCTCTCCGTTGCATCGGAGAGAAATGATGAAGCAGTTGATAAGAAGTTGGCCTCATGTGAGGGTACTAGATCAATAGGGGTGATAACTGCATAAAAAACTATAATTCTATTTAAGTCCGTTAGATAAAAATACTAAACACCTTTTTTTATTTTTCGCTTTACTTACCAAATTAACAAAAAATCACCAAGATAAAGAGCATCAAAGTTTTGGAGTGGGGGCTTGCGACGTCACTATTTAGTAAAAATTGTACGAAAGCGTGTCGTCACACGCAACTTAAATGCATAGTATCGGTTTGTTTGACAAATAAATAAAAAAAAACGTGTTAAATATTTTTTTATAACCTTACTTAACAGAACTTTTTAGTCACCTTGCCTAGTGAGACCACATTAGATTGAATTTTCTAAATGCAAAAAATTTACTACTTTTATGGAAATCCGCATGGTGAAATGAAACCTTCTGTTCGTAACGTCTAGTATCGTTTTTGTTTTAGCCATTTATGGTAACCTCTCTGCGTCTAGTACTTAAATGACTAACGATTTAGGATTTTTTTCTAGTCATGATTACTAAAAAAATAAGGCGGATAAGCCTGTTCGGCTTGAACGCGCTAATCTTAGCAATCATCTGACATATTTAAAAATCCTTTTTATAATAGAAGATAGCCCGGTTATAAAGCAATTCTTTAGGTTATATGTATATCTACGCGGTCACTAGTAATTATTAAAACTAGAACACTGAATCGATTCACTATTATACTAATTAATTAAAAACATCACAAACAATATAATTTCGTATCGAGATGTAATTCGAGTTGTTATCAGCCGAGTATGTAAAACATGTTTGAAGGTCAGCTCTTATCAATGGCTTTGTCCGAGATCTTAAGTTGGACTAAGTCTAGATTACAAAGCAGATAAATGATGTTATTCAGCTCAGTTCGAATATACGTGTGCCCAGTTTACAAGCTGTTTTTAAAGTTTATGTCGCGACCCCCGGTGTGTCAGGTGGGTCGCAATTGCTATAAGAGATAAAACCATTACATTAACACAACGTTACTGTGTAACAGTACAGTAATGGGAAAAATTATAACTAAAAACAGCTACATGTAAGACGCGTAATATTTTTAAACAACAAGGGAATCTATATATTAATACGTGAAGCAAAACCTTTGTACACCTTTTTATGAGAATTACGCGGATTTTATGTGACTGAGTAGGCGACGAGCTAGCCACTTTTTACACCTTTTTCACAGCTTTCCATCCAACCCAGCCCACTGTCCCATGTTGGCCTGGGACTTAAAAAGAATATGCCAACTGTGGTTCTTGCCTAGCATGTCGTAAAAGACGACTAATGGTATATCGGGTTTTGCGTGTGTGATTGTGTAGGCGACACTGCGACACGGTTAACCGCTTGTCACTGCTTTTTCACAATTTTCCATCTAACCCAGCCCGGCTTTATTTTTGACTGAATGTGGTTGAAGGGGCTTGCTGCCCTTTCGACTCTGCCTACCCCTTCGGGGATTATGGGCGTGATGTTATGTTTACGCGGACGGAGGAGTATGAGATTTGGCACATTTAAAGTTTATATGGAGAAGGAATGCAGAAATCTAATATTTCAATAAATAATAAAAAAAACAAACTAATAATGGTCGAATTTTTACCGATCGGCGATCACTAGTATTATTAATAAACGTTTACAATACAACCATTGTGTCTTAACCTTTTTTATAATAATTCACTCTCTCTCAGTTTTTTCGCTCAGCAAAATAATATAATTATGCAACTCTCACCCTAATCAATCATGACTAAACATATAGAATCGTCACACCTCTAGTTTTTACCAAAGCTATTTTTACGTTGTATACAAAACCACAACTTGATTGTTGTATTGTACTATACAAAGCAGACTCGAAGATTTGAATAGGAAATAGCCTATGAACAGATATTCAACTGTATTAGACCGTGAAAATCACCGCGCAACCTTGGAGTTAGGTTTCGGAAGTTAGGAAGTTTACATCACCTAGATTACTCGGTAAAAAGATTATAATTATAAAGCCAAACTACTCGGAACAGGCGTTTTGACATTTGCAAGCTAAAAGATTCAGTATATACCGTCAACTCAAGGCCATAGGACAATAATTAGTATTTATCTATTTGAAAATCTTTCTCTAATGTTGGAAATGCGAAAATAACTCTTCGTTACAATATCTCGCTAAACTGCTAACGAAAAAATACTCCAAAAGTTAAAGCCTGGCGAACGAGCAAAGGCTACATTTTATCCCAAAATAATTAGCAAGCGTAACGCAAGGAACAGTCTGTTTGTAAAAAAAAATAGGATTCCACACGGACGAAGCCCCGGGCAAACACAAGTGAAAATATTTAAATGTCAAACTAGGTACTTACAAATGTACAAAATAGTCTAAAGTGTAAATAGAAAGTCAATATTTCACACAAGCACAAACAAACCATGTGTCAACTATGAAAGTGTGTAGATAGCTAGATAAAATGTACTGAGCGCCGTACAATGTATTATATGACTACATACACGTACTAACATTAAGTGTTTTGTTGCGGAAATACCAACAATGTTATGAAGTAACAATGTGGATGATTGACGAAGATACGCCAACGCCGAAGATTATAAAGTCGATTTTAGACTATTAGGGCAAACAGTTTGTAGAGTTGTGGTAATCTATACTTATAATAAATCTGTAGAGGTCAATTCTGTACATGAAATATATTTTCAAAATAACTATCAGGGGGTGATTAGTGATCGATACTGATGCCAAAAATGCAATCAGTAAATTTTTTGTCTGTCTGTCTGTCTGTATGTTCCTTATAGAAACAAAAACTACTCGGCGGATTTTAACGAAACTTGGTACAATTATTCTTCATACTCCTGGGCAGGTTATAGTATACTTTTCATCACGCTACAATCAATAGTAGCGGAGTAGTGAAGGGAAATGTTGGGAAAACGGGAGAAGTTACTCAATTTTTTAAGCTTCCGTCGCGTGTGCAGCCTTAATGGTTAAAGTTACATAGAAATCATGTATGACAGAAATAGTCTTTATAATATTAACCATAAACGCAGGTGACACCGCTGGCACAGCTAGTAAATAATAAATATCCGACAACATCACATACATTGATCTGACTCCGAGCTAAGTAGTTTAAGCACTCATGTTACGGATATCAGAATCAACCGGGGCATTACAAATATCTTAGATTAACACCCAGATACAGAACAAACACATGTATTCATCATACTAACGTTTCTCCTGGGTGGGGATCGAATCCACAACTCTTGGCGCATTGGACAGGACAGGGTCACTAAATGCGCCATCGAGCCAGTCAGTAAACACTTACTTTATTTCATGAGCGATAAAGTCAATCCTTTAATAAGTAACGAATATGTTAATGTTAATCTTATAAGTACCTGCAGCAACAAGAAAACAATGGAACAAAAAAAAATACATACAAATACTTCTACAGCTCCCATGTTTTTATGTTCGTGGATCACATCCCCATGGATAAAATACTACGATAAAATGTCAAGGTAAAAACGATTTAAAATCCAACATGCATTACTTACAATTAAGATACCACTAAAGAAGTCGGAGGAAAACAAGCAATAGGAACACTTTAATTTCCTAGACTGGTTCAGGACCGTTCTGGTTGAATAGGGTTTAGCGGAACGAGACCTGACTATCGACATACAAAATAAGACTGGCGTGAGATGTATATACATATGTGTATACAAGAAAAGAGACGTGGTGGTGAAGGCCATAATTTATCTGGCATAACCATTTTACAAAGCTCCACTTAACAACTATAATGCATACCCTAGCATGACAGGCCCGTTGGTCGAGTGGTCAGAGATCCTGGCCACGAAACCGTGGGTCGCGGGTTCGAATCCCGCTAGGGGCAAATGTTTCGTGTGATGAACGTGGACATTTGTACTCGAGTCATGGATGTTTATAAACATATTTAAGTATGTCTATCCGTTCACCTAGTATCCATAGCACAAGCATTAGCTTAGTTTGGAACTAGGGAATTGGTGTGCCAGTCTGGAGAATTTATTATTTTTATTGATTAAAATATATCCTTGTATCATCGCTAGGAGCGCACAGACGCCATTTCCGGGAAAAATTCTCACGGTTATCCCACTACCAAGGTACGATACGTTTATGTTGTAATTCTGCCTCAAAATTTGTCTCGCAAAGTATCGTGGCTTAGCCGTTGTAAGCAAACCCATAGCGACACAACAGCGCAGTGTTTTTGACGCCACAGTTTTGTCAAGGGACTCGATCCACACCAGTCGATAGGGAAACCTGCTAGGATCAGTGGCGGATTTACAGTCCTGGCCGCCCTAGGCCCCAGGCCATAATTCTCAGTACTAAAGCGTCATCACATAATTTTTATTACGATTGGCCGCCTCTAATATCTGGCCGCCCTAGGCCCGGGCCTACTGGGCCTTAGGGTAAATCCGCCACTGGCTAGGATGAAGGTTTATGAAAGAGCAAGAAGGCGCATTGCCTGCCTCTCACTCAAACAGCGTCTGGGTATGCTCTCAGTGTCTTTATTTGGAGATAACCGCAAAAAGATCTTGTTGTCTTGGACAGGACAATTGAGATTACATTCAAGAGATCCTCACACTGGACAACCCAATAGGTGCCTTAACCAATTTCATGTGTTTCACCCTTGTCAAAAGGAGCACTAGTCAAACGGAGAAACATTTCAATAGACATACTGCACAGCCACTTCCTACAAACAAACATAACATCACGCCCATAATCCCCGAAGGAGTAGGCAGAGTCTTTCGTCAGTATTCAGCCAAAAACAAAACTGGATTAAATCGACAATTGTGAAAAAGTAGTGACAAGTGGCTGGCTCGTCGTCTACACAAATTCCTACATCTTTGTGGAATCTCACACGAGGGTGCCAGAGATGATCACAAACCGCAAACAATATGCTAATGTATAGCACGAGCGCATTAACTACTTTTACCGCAGCCTATAACACGCCGCTGCAATAATAAACGCGGTTTCTTTATTAAATTACTTACGAGCAGTGAGATCGTTTACAGACGTGTAATAATAACCCTTACACACATGCGACTGGATTGATAGAGGCCGATGCATATTCTTACTTTCTTATACATAGTATATAACGGCCCGCTATGACCATTGTTCTTCATTGTATTCCCTTAAGGGCTTTAAAATATTTTCTAGTAGATATATATATAGGAAACCACTGAGCTAAGCTTCTGCTACTAGGTCATAAATCTGAGCGTTCATGAATAAATGATTCAGGAGATTTCTCTGATATATGTAATGTACAGCTATAAGTTTTTAAGCAAGCATCCAGTAAAAGCATCATATGTGTGACGTTTGGCGTAAAATTCTTGTCACTGACATGCGGATTTGGAGCTCGGCGAAAGTTGTTTGATTTTTGACAGACCAGCTGACATGCTGCGAGTCACATGCCACTGATAGATTCTCGTTTAAACTCGAATACGTGTAATACATTAAAACTGGTAGTCATTTCTGACTTGACTTGTTGGATGGTGCATGGTAGTGACCCTGCCCCATGCGTCAAGAGTTGTAGGTTCGATTCCCACCCAGGACAAACAGTCGTATGATGAATACTTGTGTTTGTTCTGTGTCTGGGTGTTAATATCCAATATTTAAGTATATATTTGTAATACCACTGTTGATTCTAACATCCGTAACACAAGTGCTTAAGCTACTTACCTCGGAGTCAGATCAATGTATATGATGTAGTCTGAAATTTATTTTATTATTTATTATTTCATAGTAGATACAAAATTGCATGCCACATAACCTCGGATAGGTTGGCATTCGTAACTATTCATATATTCGTGGCAGCCTTTATCTTAGGGTATGAAGTGAATGGATATTGATCTAACTCCATACATCGGATAACTTTAATTTTGTACGTATAATATTGCTATCAAGCTTAATTATGTTTAAGCAAACGAAAATGCGGACAATTAGCTTTGTGTACTTAAAAGATTTAATATTATCTATCATATTATCACCATTAAATATAGCTGGAATTATCTAGCTAATCTAGGTTAATAAAAGACTTCCTTCACCTGATACAATATAACATCTTTTCGTTAAGCACATGTTCAAAGTGCAGTGAAAGTAATAAATTATATCAGTGTCGATTTGAGCTTCCTAATTTACTTTGAAGGTGGGCACTAATTCCGATTGTACGTCAACTTTCCATATTAGCAGTAGGTGACAACGCGACACCAATCGCGTGGCAGCCAAATCTAGGCAGCCGTAGGTAGTAGTTTGAGCAGTCTTGTTTTAAATAAATAAGTAGAAAGTAAAACATGTACAAAGTTTTTTACGTATCAAAGTTCAGCTTAATACAAAACTTTATCAATAAAATGTAATGTTTCAAACCCTTAAATCATCACACAATAATCAAATAGAAATGTATTTACAAAGTTTGGGGCTAGCTAATAAATAAAAATATTAAGCATTGTAAATTAAAAAAAATTACATAAACTACAGAGTAGCAACCTTAGATAAAAACATACATATTTACAGGCTTGATTGCATTAAACCTTGATGTATACTGTGTTCCACGAATATGTATAATACTGTACACTACTGACCACAATAAAAAGACAGTTATTCACTTTCAGCCAAAAAATCAACACCTGCATTAGATCTGGTCTCAAACTAAGACACCAAAAAAGGGTTTACAAAAGCCAAAACACTTTCTACTCGCGTCACCGACAATCCGCGTCTATCTGCGAACATGAAACGAAGACTAAAATCTCTCCTAAAGAGATCAATCATAATCACAACATCGCCACAACGGACAGGCGTGCTAATCACCAAATCGAGTACATTGCTGGGTGCTTACTAGGGATTGCAATCCAGCTGCATTTTTAGCTCGATCCAGCAGAGCTAAAATTGTGCTGGACCCAGGTGGATTACTTGATCCGGCATTTCAAACTCTAGTATGCATTGGAATCCACTGTTTTTAAACCAGCACATATCACTGGATCGAGTTGGAAAAAGCGCTGGGTGATCGAGAAAATTGTACTGAACGCAGTTGGATTGCTGAATCCCTAGTGGCTACGCTAGGAAGAACACAGATACCAGACATACGACTTACGCTTCACCTCCCTATAGCGCAGCTTCAAGTTCAGCTTGCCGACCACCGCGTGGCCTGCAACACAACGGGCCCTTTAGCAGGTCAGGTGATGATTGAAGCCATGCTGTTACTTAAGTAGGTCTGGGACTCAAGAATGTACTAACTTTATTTCTTGGCTAAAATGTTCCATAGGCGTGAATGGAGTTCTGGATGTGTCTTTACGTAGGCGACAAGTTAGCAACTTGTCACCGCTTTTTCATATCTTTCCATTAACTTGAACTAAATTTTGTTTTTGGCTGAATGTGGTTTAGGGTGCTAATCGCCCTTTGGACTCTCCTTCCACCTCCAGGGATTATAAGCATGATGATATGCATGCTGTTACTTAAATGCTGGTGATAATGCAAGTGCATTGATTGATAAATGGTAAATTAGACATTGAGAGTGTCTGGAGCTGACAGTATCAATGATGTGCAAATCAAGATAACAGATGTTCCCTTAGGTCCTCTATGGTCTCTTACTCAGGTCTACGCGTAAAAGCATTCCTCACGTACAAAAAAAAACGTCCCCTATGGTTGAATCGGGGTCTACGCAAGTAAGCAAGTGTCTAAATAGAACCTATCACTTCTTTTGCGTAGACTATGCTAGCTAGCTTGCTAGCTAACGATTTCATTATTAGAATTGTGACTGTAATCTATTTCAATATCTCTTGTTCGTAATACCTTATTTTTCCCTCTTTATAAGCATTAACTATCAGATAAAAAAATATTTCAATTCACTATTAAAAGTTTGTCAGACGGCATTTCAGACAAAAGCAAAAGATTAGTTGTATATAACCATAAGTTACCCAAAACAGTCATCAAACATAGCGCATAAGGGACTGGGTGCAATCTAAATTTAAAACCGACGACCATGTTAAAATGAATACGGGTCAATATAAAATAATACATTTTAATTACATGAGCTTAAACTATATAGATATGCTTTAATTCAATAAGCACGTTCTCAGAGACTCCTTGTCTAAGAACAAGAACCAACTGTACGTCTGGTAATCAATCAATTATCAAGACTAGTCATTCATTACAATGGTAATTCAAAATTACAGAACAATAACATAAAAGGCTGCAATAAAACCAGCCTGTGATGTTAATAGGTTTTACTAAAGCCAGTTTATTCGCTGATAAGAGGAAGTTTTGTGAAAACAACTTAACAGATGAAATGATAATATTAGTGATACACTCCTGCGCACAGATGACACATATATTACAATCGCGTAACACAACGTAATGCATGGCATGTCGAGCGGTGAAAAACAAAATTATTTCGGGACATTCGCACTGCTCAATAACGGGTGCCATGCAATGAACAAGACGACTTGTGTGAAACAGCCTCTACATTTGGCAACGGTGTGGTATCTGAAGATGTCCGTCTTCAAATATCAAACCATGTACCTTCTGAGAAGATATTAATTCACCGGATACTCTGGAGATGCAACATGATCGTTATCAATTTGTAAAGATCCAACAAATTATGATTCATGTAGAATGTCAAATGGTGGATATCGCCTTGCGAATCTCAGGCACCTGGCTGCTCACCAAAAATTAGGTAATGTCAATAACCTGAGAACTGGACGGCAGCCAATATTTTCTAGAGCGTTAATAGAAATATTTATCAGTTCCGATTTATTTGTACACTTGTGCAAGCTCGAGAGCGAAAGGCCGGGATGCACGCGTGAGCTTCTATCGGCTGTTGCATTGACGGAATTAGCGTTGAATCATTCTGTGAAATCCACAAAAAGATCTAAGCATCGGATAGAACCCGGTCGAATACTATACAATCAAGAGTAGATACTCAGCAGACTCCTAATGGATTGGCTCTTGAGACCGAATCTTCAGGGCCGGATCTACCATATGGCTTTTTGGGTTTCAGCCCAGGGCCCCGTGGATACAAGGACCAGCTAAGTCAAGTCAAAGTAAAAAAAAGACGATAATGCGAAAAAATCCATAGTTTTATTAAACTAAACAGATCGTACGGTTTGCAGCCTTCGAATCCTGCAATTAATCAAATGAACCTATTCAAATTATTTACCTAATTCAAGTCTACGTCTTATACTTTGAGTAATTAGGTGGGCCCCTAAGCAGTGGCCAATTTACAGTGTTGGCCGCCCTAGGCCCCAGGCCATAACTCTCAGTACTAAAGCGTCATCACTTAATTTTTATTACGATCGGCCGCCTCTAATATCTGGCCGCCCTAGGCCCGGGCCTACTGGGCCTTAGGGTAAATCCGCCACTGCCCCTAAGTAGTATTAGCCCAGGGTTCCCTAAACTCACGTTTCGGCCCTGCGAACCTTGCCTACAAAGAGAGTTTCTGAAGTCTGTAGGAAGCTCTTCTCTTTTAAACGTGGCTTTGATGACTGCAGCAAAGATCTAACTCAGCTCAAATCTAATGAGATTTAGACAATTTTAGGTTTGATTGCAACATACATCAAGGTTGCCTTTCTTTCTCCCTTTTGTTGCGCCGGACGCCTTTCCTGTTTTAGGAACCGTTCAAGTATTACGTAACGCAATTTTTGAAGTTTTCTGACCCCCCCTCCCCCCTGTGTAACGCGCCATAACGTTTTTCTGTAGTTTTCACGTTTGCACGTATTGCTTCTTACTTAAATATTTGCTCAAACTACATATAATATCTACATCTGTATTCTTCATGCTTGCTTTCCATGTCAGATAGTGTATTGTTTACGATATTTGATTACTGATAATGATCGAATTAATTACCAACTACACTTTTAACTATTAATATATATTTTATGATGACTAATTTGTTATTATTAGACATAAATGTAAAATAAATCAAATATTAAATAAAATCGTTTAATTAATACTCATTGCAACATACGGCGCAACTTTTAACTTATTTTGTGGTTTCAACTGCACCAAATCAAAAAATAAAATAAAAACACACAACACAACAGCTGGACTATTCTGCTTTTTAGATAAGATAAGATATGACCACCGTTGTGATAATAAACAATAAAGATAGTTATTATTGCATAATGTTTGAAACTTTTCAATGATATTAATTTGCGACTCGACTGGCCCGTTGGTCGAGTGGTCAGAGACCCTGGCCACGAAACCAAGGGTCGCGGGTTCGAATCCCGCTAGGGGCAAATGTTTCGTGTTATGAACATGGACATTTGTACTCGAGTCATGGATGTTTCTAAACGTATTTAAGTATGTCTATCCGTCCGCCTAGTATCCATAGTACAAGCATAAGCTTAGTTTGGAACTAGGTATTGGTGTGTCAGTCTGGAGAATTTATTTATTTATTAATTGATACACGTTGTCTCGAATACACAAAGTAATAATGAATCCATCTATCCAGATAAGAGTATTGTTTACTTGAAATAGACAACTCCATATCGATAACTTTGATCCTGTACACATAACATGGCTATGGTCCGCCAGAAAAAAACTGTCTTTTGTTACAATAAGGGTTTAGAAGATGAAGGTTAACACACCAAATGCACCACTTAAGCTGACTGCCACAGGCTCTCTCAAAAACATTATCCTTTTCTATCCTATAGTCCTATTGTATCTAAGAACACTGCCCTTGAATCTAAAATCAAGGTTGCTAATTAACCATTTTTTTTTCATGCGGCGAATTCTTTATGCACCGTCACGCCATCCATAGGGAAGCGGCATGGTGTGTGGGACTCCCAGGAGCCTCCGAGTCTCTATATACGCCGGGGTATAGCTAATTAAGCAACCCTGACATCAACGAAATCGATCTGCTTCTAAGAGTACAAGTAATTGGCACTAACAGACATTCCGAGAAGCGAATGTAAGATCAATCCGATCCCACTTATACACGAATCCAGGTGTCGCATTTATCAGGTGAGCGGCGTCACTCGTCTTCGTCATCTGCACGTGCTTTTGGCACATTACACCATCACGTCACACGTGGGGACCTGCGAAGACACACTCGACAAGCAGTTGGCGGCTGATATTAAGTTATATTTGCCCATGTTGGTCTGGAACTTAAAAAGAAAGTACAATATCCAGAACATTATTCTTGTTTCATTGGCCTGTTGGTCGAGTGGTCAGACACCATGGCCACGAGGGTCGCGGGTTCGATTCCCGCTAGGGGCAAATGTTTCGTGTGATGAACATGGACATTTGTACTCGAGCCATGGATGTTCATAAACGTATTAAAGTATATCTATCCGTTCACCTAGCATCCATAGCACAAGCATAAGCTTAGTTTGGAACTAATTTATTTTTTACTGCCAGTAGCATGATAACTTTTTCTGCTTAAGTTAACCTTAAAGTTAAATTGTCTGAAAATAAGACAAACGGTACAATAAGTTTCCGGAATTCGAGTTAAACTGACAAGATCATAAGTAAATAGATAGAAATAGTCATTAGAAACAGAAAAACTAGTCTTGACTTCAAGTTACTTCACTCACATTAATGACAATACCACAAGAAAAGCCACTTTATATTAAATCTTCAGCCGTTGACGCACTGACTAAAGTTCAACCTTGCGGAGTATTGATAAACTACTTAGACAAAAATAACAGTGGACACATCTAGATAGATCGATAGATACGATTAGATCGAATATTGCAACGTGACAGGCCATAGACCTATAAATAAAGCAGCGTAATGGTAACTGGCCAATTCTGGTTTTAGTTTGTCAAACGATAGCACTGTCTCCCAGTATGTATCCCAGGCATTGATTCAAATCATTCTGAAGCTATTGAAGTTGAGACACTGCTACTCCAGTAATGAAGATACATAAGCAACCGTCGAATTTATAAAACAAGGAGACACCGCATCGAGTTTATAAAACTGGTAGACAGGGCATTCAGGAATCGAGTATGCTTATACACATGTAACTTACATGTGTACATTAGCGCTACTTGTATAAAGTAGGTTAACGGTAATGCGATTTGTGATAATTCATCCTAAAACGACATTGTAGAAAAAAAAAATCAGTCGAATTGAGAACCTCCTCCTTTTTTTTGAAGTCCGTTAAAAAAGGATTCAAAGTACAGAAGTTTATCTTTTCTTAGGGATCGTCTAAAGATCCTGATTGAATCTTCATTAGGTTAAGTATTAAAATATTCAATGTTACCTCAAGTTTCATTGATTTACCTATACATAAGTTTAAATAATATATTAAATTTTTTTGGTTAAAAAGGGTTAAGTAATACAAGATAGAAGACTATTCATATGATAAGAAGGCGGTTCGCCAGCACTGCTAAATTTACATTGATTAAGAAATTGTAACTAATAGTTATTAAGACTTCGCATTTTAAAAAGAGTAACTATCGAGTTACTTGCCGGTTTTTTTTTCAGTAGAATCTACTTTTTGAACTGGAAGATATTAATCTCATTCTGACGATTTATAAGTGCTTTTTTGAAACCTACGTAAATAAAGACAATTTCATTTCATTTCCATGCCGCTGCCGATGCTAAATCCCATCACACTTTGTATACTCAACATGCAAACAACCATTGATGTAGTTATAATGAACTCTCATTGCGGCAACACTGGCAACACTTGTAAGTTTCGAATACATTTGTTTAGATAGTTCGATTGGCATCTTAAGTATGCGGATACGAGGTCAACCGACAGCTAGTAGGCTCGGCATCAATAAGCAATGCACGCTAAATAATGCACCGTTCGGCTTACTGAAGAACAGCCAGGAATGGCTGTAGATTGCGCTTGAATGTCATATGGCCCAAGATTCAACATTTCTGTCGCTACGTAAGGACAAGAATCATGTACTTATATTGTTTAGTTATCATGTTTTTTTTCTTCTAGGCTAATACATAAGCATGATGTGTGCACTGTTTTTGGATTGCTGTCTAGCCAAATGTGTATTGTTAAGAAATATGTTCATGTATAGACTGTAATCTGTTACCTAATATAAATAAATGAATAAATAAATATAGCTATAGTGATAGAAGTGATGTGATCACCCTGCTTGAAGTCAATGTAATACTGCTGACATACTTTACGAGAGATGGAGGGAGAGAGGCAAATGCAACACTTGCTAAAGGCAATTTTTCAGCAAATTATCGGACATTTAAATGTGAAGGCAGATTGAAACGACCTACCAAATGTCTAACCTGAAGTCTTGAAAAAACATGAACATAAATTGATATGCTCCTGATGTCTTGAAAAAACCTAAACTTATATTGATATATGTACTCTTATCTTATACTCGTATATCAGTATTGTAATCAATTTTCAAAAGATATCATCTTAAAACAACTGACGTTTATAGGTGAGCTTGCCGAGAAAACGCGTATATTAATCATCTGCACCGAAATACGCGAATCGATCCCGAACATAACTCAAGGATTATTTTCTAACGCCTAACACTTGGCATTGGATCAAATCGGAGAGAAAAATATCTCTGCGCATTGCGTGCATTAGAATGATCAAAAATATATGATCTTAACACATAAATAGACGACTATTATGACAGCAATTAGTAGCACATAATATCTGTTTTTATTTCGAGGTGGTATCTATATGAGTTGGTCACGGGAGATGTATTCCATGCATTCAGCTGGATAAAGCTTCATGTTCTAAAACCGGGATGGCAAAGTGTTAAATTGTAGTTGCTCAGATCTTCGCAGTTCGTTTAATAAAATAACTTGTTTCACCCGCAGTTTCGCTGCGTTATTGTAGATTTCCTAATTAAAGTGACCAAAATGCTTTTTTGTACCCTTAACAACGTGTACATACAATTTCATAATAATCGGGTAAAAAATATAAAACTACAAAGCGTAATAATTACAATAATTATTATTTATTTATTTACAATATACGAGCTAGCGAATACCCGGGGCGAATAGCTGGATGGAATTGAATGCAAAACTGTTAATCACTGGTCACAGAGATAATTATAACTATCTGATTTATAAGAGCTCCAATAAGTCTTACAATATCAGAGTGAACAAGACACGACAGCACACATAGAAGTACTGAATATACAATTCATATACAAAGTTAGGTCTTACGCAAACGCACGCGTAAGGTATTGTTTAGCGCTGACATAAACAAAGGTCAGCTGATGCGATTGTTCATTACGCATACCATTGTACATTTATAATTTAATTCGCAAAAACGTCACACGTTTAGACAATGCAAATAAAAATGCCTTAGCCTAATCACAATTTCGAATTTGAGTAAATTCGTAGAGGTGTATCTTTATATAAATAAAAATTTCGTGCCAGTGTTAGTTGCCATACGCCTCCGAAACATCTTAACCGATTTTGATTTTCATCTTATTTGATTTTTTTATATGTAAGTACTATACTATACTTGGTAGGTCTGAGAATAGGTTGTTATCTATTTTTCATACCCGTAAGTTATAAGGGTGGTCCACCGCAAAGCTCTTTTTTAGTTGTGTTTGTAATTGTAAAGTGAAAGTTCTTATAAAAGAAAAAAATAAAAATATGCGCGGTAAATTAAAAAAATTGGTATTGGTAAATCCGAGAATGGGGCGTTACGAAGTGCGCCGGATCAGCTTGTAAGAATATAAAGAACAAGAAAGCTACAAACCTAAGACAAATAAATTACATTCTATAAAGCAACACTCTTTTTTAAGATCGTTAAAATGCAGTTGATACACTTAGACCATAAGGGGCCATCCATAAAGTACGTCACACGAATTTCGTGACTTTTTGACTCCCCCCCCCGTCCATGTCACAGCTGGTCACATTTGTGGGACTCCCCCTTCCCTAGTGTGACATCACATGTTTTGCAATTTTACATCCAGAAATTGCAAATTATTACGATATATTAGATTTTGAAACGTGATGTCACGAAACTTAGGACCCCTCCCACCCCTTGTCACACCATGTCACACATCGTAGACCCCCTCCGTCCCCCTTTACGTGTGACGTACTTTATGGATGGCCCCTAATAGCGAATCAATTGACACATCAAAATCAGATATCTATCATATGTCCTCAATAATATTTTATCTATACAATATTTGTAGTAAGAGATTACTATACAATACGTTGGAGGTATATCTATCGGTGAAGTAGCCCAAACGCTATCGCTTATTATGTTAATCCATCTATAACCATTCAAAACTCGGTGCGACGACTTATCGGGTCGTATGAAAGTAAACTACGGATTACGACTTGCGACACAGATGCAGATAAGGATGTACGACATTAACAAGGCAGTCCTAGTGTTATTAAAGTGATACCAAACAATGAATAGAGGGAGAAAAGTGGATGCTGGCCACTAAGTGAAAGATAGTTATGTACCTAAGGAGAATATAAAGTTTATAGCTCGCCAACTCATAATTTGAACTATGTTGCCCAAAAAGTTGGGATAAAACGGGGGCAGCATAATCTTACAATTTTACGGAAAAAAAAACTGTTTGATGAAAAAAACAAAAATTTATATAATAAATTGTTCAAATACTTAGTTAAAACCTAAGTACAAATGATTCATAGTGTTATGATTAGGAGCGAATTAGAATAGGTAAGTAAACGAAATTAAGTGCATTTGAAATATATGTATCAATACATAATACACTATATTCCTTGACAATGTATTAACATGAAAAGATTATGTTAATCCAGTTGTAAAAGCAATGTTGATATAAGTATGGCGGCACGAATATCTGGTGCGTGCATATAAAACCCATTCAAATATGAACCTTATTGAATTCACATAAAAATCAAAGATGTGTAACCGCACATATCGCTCCAAATGCTTGTACACCGTCACAGTTGGGTGATTCAAATTATTATGGTTTCAAATGTAATGACATAAGTACACTATGAGGTTGATTGAACATTAAGGTGTGTAATCAATATGTATATCACACATATATGATTGAAATGCAAATCATAAATTCAATATTCATTGACTGTGAACTTTTTCATGAGGTACTTATATTTTTATGTGTACTTGTTCGGAAACATTTAAGTAGTTAAATTTATTGTGAAAGTGAGTAACGGTTACTTGATAAAGGAAAGCACCAAATAGGTAAATTAAAAATGAATATATAAACTCTACAGGGACAATTCAAACAAAATGTTTATAATTGATAAAATTAAGATTAATACAGAGTAGGCAAGGTTACTCAAATTTAATACAAATCAGAAACCAATAGTCAAAGGTGTGATGTACTATTACATTCTATGTTATGTTATGTTATTGGTGTTAGTTTCCGCAATTAGTCCATAAAGTGGACCATTGTATGTGAGCCATGGCGGCTGGTTTACTATTATGGATGATATTTATATGACACATTTCATGTTCAGCTCATGCCACTGCTTGGCACCAAACATTACTAAATAAGCCAGAAAAGATGTTCCTACACTATAGTCAGAATAAAACAATACATAAAAATATAAGTTTAAGATGTATAAGTTTATGATGTGTAGTAGGTACCTATTTTCATCTCCTTCACACACTTCTCTAGAAAAAGTTTAGTGAAGGCAGCATAATATAATACTGGCATAAGATTAAAATGTTCAACATCATTCACTGTAATTAAAAACATTTGCAAAAAACCTGTGTCATAATAATATGTTCACAACAGGTACACATACACACTATGTTATTAAGTGTATATGAATAATGGATAATTCCATTGAGTCCAAGCAGTGGTTTGTGCAATTATGCATTAAATAGGCCACACATACATAATGGGGCTTAATGATGTATTTGGGCTAGCAGCCTTCTACCATTACTAAGCATTCTTTTGTGTAAAAACTGTTGATACATATGAAATAATGTTGATCAGGTTTATTATGTTAGTTAAAGGTGGATTATGGGACCTATCAATGTTGCATATAGAAAAATAACATTATAGTAACAGACTAGATATTTTAGGAAGGCTGTCTATTTTTTATTTAGTTGTGCAATGTAATACAGCAATAGATAAAAGAAATGGTCTTCTGGAATTTCCTACCATGGGGGAAAATAATTTTACTGTAATCTACAGTGATTGTGATAAATTTACATAATTCAAAGCAATAGTAAATTAAATAATAATGCAGTGTTATCATGAATAGATCCTTTTAAATAATAAAGAAAAAAGTTATTACTATTATTAATAAACTGTTAAACTTTGGGGTCTTCATAGGAGGCCAATTAATGTTTATTATTAATAAAATAAAGTAGGTCTCAATTAAGATAATTAGCATCAGATGTGCACATCCATGTCACTTGGTACAGTTACAGACCTTGCATTCTAGACAACTGCCAGCTAAATATACAGTACTCACTCAAGTTTTTGTATGACTAATGGATTTAAAAGAAAGTATCACTAACATTTTGTATTAAATCATGTACAAACAAAATCAAAAGTAAATGTTGTGCAGAAAATAAATGGGATAAAAGCTTATAAAATATAATACTGTGACTATAAAAAAAAGAAAACCAAAAAAGGAAAACCCATAGTGAGTTGGGTAAGTATTTACATTGTTAGTCTATCAGTTATTAAATACATTTAATGTAGGTTAAATGACACATTTAAGGAGCATTAAAAACTTTATGTGAAAGTTAAAGCTTTCTAACATAAAGAAATGTCATTATTTATAATGCTGTTGCAGAAGAATGTTTTAAAATTTAATCAATTGCCCTTAAAATTAGGTATTTTAAGTTATTATTACAATTTACACTGATATTACAATAATAACAAATTGATTGATAATAATATCACATAAAAGTTTGTTATTGTAGTAAAGTGATAAACAAAAAGATATTTTCTATGTTTTCAATTCTATTTATAACACAGAGCTCGACATTTTTGAAAAAAAAAATGTATTTCACGGTTCGCGATATACAGTGCAAAGTACAACAGTAATGAGTGCTCGAGTGGCCAGTAATTGTGGTGCACGACGCACATAACCTCCGCTACTGGCCACTTATTAAAACAAAAACATGAGTACCTGAATCCAGACTCCTGTCCGCGCCCCCAGTCATGTTCACTATTGTTTCAACCACGAGCGTTTCACAAAAGCCTCGAGCGGGAAACACACTTCAATCCTGGCAGATCAGCACCGTAATCCAGGCAGCAAATATAAAAAGAACCCAGTTTCAATGTCACTGAGGTAACACGAGGGTAATTTCGAGTTCGGACGGCCGTCTGCCCACGGCTGTTCCCGCGACACACTAACGCAACGATTCGCGCGCCCTACACAATAATATTGCAACTTTATTTACCTTCTCCCTCATGGAAATTAGATTCTTGGTGTTTATGTCCTTCGATATCAGCCATGTTCAATTTATTTATTTCGAGACTTGAATGAACATAGCGAACAAAATTTTTCCAACACGACGCAAGATGACAATTGACAGCTTCATAGAAAAAAAATACGTGTCATTTGTCAAAATCAGTGTTGCATAGTTATGATTTTTTATGGCGAAGATACATAATATGCCTGGAACGTACACATACGTTAGCTTCCCAGTAACTTGCACCAAGAAAGTATAAATTTATTAACAAACTTTATGGCAGCAGTAAAATTAGTACTACAACTATGAGAATAATTTATTAAAACTAGTTTTATTTTTAAATTTCGTATTTCAATAACAATTTTCGGTACTTACTTAGATTATTTAGAATAAGACGCTAAAATACACAAAATGTTTATGATGCTTATACAATTTTTATGCGATGTATGTGGAATGGTGGAAGAACATTTTGGGGTATTTTTTCTTATAGGCGACACTATAAAATGCTGTCAGTGCAGTCAGCTGTGACAGTGAGCTGTCAGCTCTTGAGTTTCGGGTGTCATATTTCATTAAATCTCCAGAAAATCGTAGGAATCTTTTTAAGTTCCTTCTTAAAAATTACAGAATATAAACACTATGCAGGTAACGTTGAAATTCCTGGAGTCTGAACTCAGATATAAAGGTGAAATAAGTGTATCTTAGTGTTAATTTTCTGGAATGTATTTTTAGAATCCAAATGAGGATACTGAATGGAATGATGTCCTCCGGGCCAAGGGGATCCTCCCGCCCAAGGAGAAGGAGGTGTCTGAGGAGGAGATCGTGAACATGATCGAACAGACAATTCAACAAAAGCAGGCTGAAAGTAAGTGGTACAGCTTATAGGTTAGGGTGACACCTGCTGTTTTGTACTGCTTAAACCGGCTGAAAGGCTTTTTGTTCTATACTAAAACTCTTTAATTGTTTTCGTAATATGAGAATGTCACTGCAGAAGCAGTGCGTTTATATTCCTGGTATAATTTTGTTCATCGATACAATGTATAACAACATACGTTGATGAGTCATGCTAATGCAAATGGTCATGATGGTGGTTTATCATTTAATAGCACTTATTGTAAACAGTAATAACAAAATGTTACGTGTATTATTATTAGTATACCTACATATTAATCAACTCTATTGTAAATGCTATAAAACCCTGGTCTATCTAGTAACTAGATACATTCATTATTTTAATACCAACTAGATTCTAGATTAGTTCAACTGCTGTATTAGTCAACCACATAGGTTTTTTCCCAAAATGCTAATTCATATGAATACATACTTAAATTATTATCAGAAATATAATATTCTGGATTATTCGCAGTGTCCACCACTGGTGCACAGAGAAAAAAAATTTGAAATTATGTTCCGCTGTCCCCCAGTGGTGGACAGAGCAAACCTGCAATATTTCTTTGACACAAATGTTGAACCACTTTACTCAATTTTGTACTCGATTTTTTTTAGAGGACAAACAACTGTCAGAGTTAGACCTAGATGGCCTTGATGAGCTTGAAGACTCTGAAGATGAAGCTGTTCTAGAAGAGTACAGAAGGAAACGGATTGCAGAGCTCAAGAAGCTGGCAGAGAAACCAAGGTTCGGAGATGTGAGAGAGGTCTCAGGGCAGGATTATGTGCAAGAAGTGAACAAGGCTGGTGAAGGCATCTGGGTTGTTATACACCTGTACAGACAAGGGTGAGTATCCAGTTCTATAGCGAAATATTGTTACATGAAGTTTATCAAATTGTATGTATAAAAATCTCATGGCAAGGTATTTGTGGTTAAACTCCTTTGAAACCGTTTTTTGATAAAAAAAAATATGTGTAGGTATTTTGGTAGGTATGAGAATATCATAAAGTATTCTAGTACCCACCTAATAATATAAAATTAATAAATATGTGTCAAATTTCTCTCAAGCAATTAAAATTTAATTAAAGTAAACCTTAATATGCTTGAAAATAAAGGTTCCATTTAGCTAATAAAAGTGTCTTCATTGCAGCATCCAGCAGTGCGCTCTACTAAACCAGCACATGCGCCAGCTGGCTGAGAAGTTCCCATACGTAAAGTTCCTGAAGGCGGTGGCGCAGACCTGCATCCCCAACTACCCGGAGCGGAACTTGCCTTCAGTATTTGTTTATTTCGAGGGAGACATGAAGAAGCAGTTTATTGGACATGAGCTAAGAGGAACTGCACTTACATGCGACGGTAAAAGCTAAAACAAAACTGAAAGGCTCTATAACATAATGATCTCATGCTATCCTATATTTGAGTTTGGCAAAATAAATGGTCTTTGCACCATTTCTTGAGCTTTGCACATTTAAATCAAGTTTGGTCCTAAACATCTTTGGCATGTGTAATCTAATTTTAAATCTACTTCTTTATTGTTCCAGAATTCGAATTCCTTCTGGGCCAGGTTGGCGCTGTGGAGACCAAAATAAAGGAGGACCCCAAACCAAAGATTAAGGACAAGATGTTTGCAGACCTGGGCACCAACGATTGGTGATCATGTCACAGCATTAGTTCAAACATAGACTACTAAGCTGTCTAGGCTATGGTGTACAGTGATATAAATGGGCAAACTGATAAACAGTATTCATGCTTGAGGAGTGCGGGTTCGATTCTAAGCTTTAGGTGCGGTATTTATTTATTGATCAATTGAATGAGAATTTTAACAAATATTGCTAGTGGTAATAAATTTAAGGCTGCAAACTGGACGCCCGCGGTGGCTCGCGTGATGCCACACGCGGCCCGCGCGACTTGATAAAAGTGCTTAAGTTTGTACTAGCCGCCCACCCCGCGCGAGCAGCCGCGCCCGCACACGTTGTCATCCAGTTTGCAGCTTAAAAGTGTCGTCTGTTACACTACTATCTAAACTTGTAAGATCTTATGACATAAATAAAACTTGACATTTTATCCCTTGGATCTCGGATCCTTCCCAAACAAACTAGGACAGAGAGAGATAGATCAATAATTAGTTACATATTGTATTGAGTTTGATATCAATATCTAAATTAAAGATGTAAGCATTTATTTTTCAACACAGTATTTGTATGATATCAAACAGTCTAGAAATATTTTTGTTCAAACAGTAAATTGTATAGTTTACATAGTAAGTAATATGTATTTGTATGTGCAATAACAAAGTTGACAATTTGCACAAGCTATTTACACAATACAATAAAGTCTGTGTTCAAGCAAAAGATAAATATTTTTAATACATACATAATGGTTCTGTTTTACAATAAAAGTTATTCTTTTTTTCATGTGTGTATTATTGCAACATCCTAGCATAGAATACAGTGTGTTCAACGATACAACTATCAATTTCAACAAGGCGCAATGCAACTTGCGAAACTGTTTCTTTCTACATGTGTATTATGCTGCCAAGCAGACAGTTGAATGTTTAAAAAAACTAAAAAGCTACTATAGGTACTATACAGATAAAGCTACTATACTACACAGTTAAGGCTGATTTAAGAGTCAAGCGTTTGACCGGCGCCGGCCACACGCGCGCGCTTACAATTACACTAGGTAGTATTTGCGTTTCATAGACACGCCGTTCAAACGCGCCGTTCGTGAGACGCGCGCCATCTGCCGGCGCCGGCGAAGCGCACGCGTTCCGACTTCCTCTACTGGCAGTTTGCGTTTCAGAGTGACGCGAGTCGCCATAAAAAATAAATAGCTAACCCTCTTAGCCGGTTTGTCTCCAATGACGATTAAACACAACTGTACATCGCAAAGAAACGCGCGATACTAAGTAAAAAAAATATTTGCAACTAACAGGCACACAAAAATACAAAAAAAAGAAACAAAATGAGCAAACAAAAATCTAAACAATAAAATATAAAAATAACATAAAAAATATTATTTAATTTAATTTGCACAAACTGGAAAGTATAATGTGTGCCACAGTGTTGCAAATTACTAAGACTCGTTTAACAGCGGTCCGCTGATCATGCGCGCGCTGTTGAGACGCGCTGGCCGACAGCGTTACTCTGAAACCAGCCTAAGGGGCGTTAGTGATAGAAAAAACTGCAGTGAAAATATTTTTATTTTATATTTTTACAAATTATTGCTTACATCTAAGTCTATTTACAAACCTTTACATTCGTAAGTTAAAGAAAAGATAACTAAAATTACAGATCGTATGTAACTCTAAATAATAATTCTATACCATTGCATATGGGTTCTAGGTTAACGCTTTTTTAGTATTCTGGTAGTTATAAATAGATGACAGATCAACAAATATCAAAGTGCTAAATTGAGGTTTTAAAAAATTAAACCCAGATAGAGTTGCCAGCTCTTGTTGCAATAATTATTGGGTTTTTGTGGATGTCATATATTTCGATAGTACTGGATCTTGACAACAATCTCATCCGAAGAAACGTGTCTCGACTTCGGTGATACCCCCAACGCAATGCATTTCTGAAGACGGACGATGTTGATGGCGGCGACGCATTTGCCAATGCTCACGTCCACCGATTGTTCTCCGAGAGTATCCGAGAGATCATATTACGTCGACGTCCTTATACGTCCACCCCTTCCCGATGCAGGTTGATGCTGGTGACGCATTTGGCTATGCACGCGTCCATCGCGCGGTGCGAAAAAATCTTATTTGAAAAATCATCGTACATTGCTGTCCATAATCCCCTCCCCTCTCCATCTGTAGCGCGAAGCAGACCTGCGGAATGAGCTAGCACCCGCGATGTAGGTTAATGGTGGCGACGCACTTGGCGATGCACGCGTCGACCGGGTGGCGCGACTGCAGCCCCAGCTCGAACACGCGGCACAGCACGCGCCCGGCGTGCTCCTGGTAATTATTTTTTTTAATATTCATTAAATTGTGTAGCAAAGAGATATTGCAGTCTAGTTACTAAAAAAGCAATGATGTTTGCGTCAACGAAATATATACTTAAACTCTAAATAATATTTGTTTTATTCGATAGAAAAAATATATTGTAAAGGAACATATTCTTTGGAAAAGTATGGAGGAATGTTTTACCTGCATCCCGCACATAATGTCTGGAAGCTTATCCAGCATCGACTGCGTCACTTCCGGCTGACTCGAGTCCAGGCACTCCATCACAGCTTCAAGGCCTGCAATATAGTTTCAAACGTGAAGGTTACTTGATTATTCATTCAGTTTTTTTTTTTTTTTACTTTATGACGTATTTTTATACGGTAAATACGACATTAATATTACAATCTAGTCTAAAAAGACTAATTAGTAATTTAAATTTAACCTAGATTGCTAAGAATAGTATACTAAGAATGTGTCCATTAACACTTTTCTTATTGTCTCTATTAAGGGGAAGACACATTGTTCTTGTGTTCTTATAATGAGTGGCACGCACACTTTAACAGAATTATGATATAGATAACTTTGCTTTTGCGTCAAAACGGTCGGAATGAGACTTTAAAAAAAAGGAGGAGGTTCTCAATTGGACTGTTTTTTTTATGCGACATTTTCGGTTGAGGGCGTGGTCGTTAAACGCTCTCGTGTCAGTCACTTATCTTGCGCGTGCGCGTGCGACGCGACACCAACAAGGATGTTGACTGGCAAGTCAATTAACTACTTTTAAAATATGACAAAACGCACTTCATAGATTTTGCATGGGCGTGTCGGTTTTTGACGTCATTTGTATGTCAACTGACTAAATAATATGTCACTACTTGCCACTACTTTTTCAAACTTTTCCATCTAACCCAGCCCATTGTTCCATATTGGATGGGACTTAAAAAGAATGTGCCATCTGTCTTTCTTGCCTAGCATGTCGTAAAGGGCGACTAATGTTATATGGGCTTTTGGGTATGTGATTGTGTAGGCGACGAGCTCAAATTCAAATTGGGCGTGATGTTATGTTTGTTTGTTTGTTTTTGTTCTAAATAATATTTAGTTTTTGTA
>OX596216.1:14940723-14972306 GCA_951394215.1 Glyphodes perspectalis
GGTCGGCGTCGCGCGCCCGGCCCGCGCCCGCCAGGGCGACGTCGCCTAGTGTAGACGGTCCGAACGAGTCGGGGCCGGCCCCGGTGGCGGTCGAAATGGTTGTTTTGTACAGTATGTAGTGAAATTTTAACGTAGACGTAGCTTAGTGATACTCGGAGGATTGATTGGTTCGTCCGACCGCCGCCTTTTGTCGCGATACTGGATTCGAGGGTTCGGTCGTCGCTGGAGTAGTCGTTATAAATATAATAATATTTTCTAAACAATCAAAATCGTGACACGGTTTACTTTATTGAACCATTTTTTAAATCAAAATCGAGAGTACCAATCTATTTCCAACTCTAAAAATTAAGTCTCCAGCGATTTAGTAAAACCATACATATCCCATTGACTAAAATTATTATAAAAATAATCAAGGATGAGCGATAAAAAGAAGATCGGATCAACTAATCAATACCGGACAATCAAAATTATGGTCAAACAATATTATTGTATCATATGTATTTAGGTCATATTTTAATAATGTGAAATTGTTTAGGCACAAAGGATATTTTAATAGTCACACTTTATCAATAGGACTACGCATAAGTTTTAAACCCACTAAAAATTTGATAACTTCAAAAGTATACTCGAAAATTGTCCCTGGCCTACGGTGGGCATTATTGAAATTGGGGTGTCGACATTTACATGTCACTCAAATCGTATTTTGGCTTGTCTATGTGAAATTACAACCAGCTCAAACATGGATATATGGCATTTTGATTGTTATCGCTTGATGCAAACATTTCATTGAAATTTAATTAAGCATATACAACAATGTTTAGATGACGACCCGAAAAAACGTCTGTAGATGTTGTAAAAAACCGATGGGTTCGTTGTTGCGTCTTGTCCAACGCACTAGTGACAAATTTAAATATATCGATCCAGGGTGGTTATCCAAATGCGCGCGAGTGATTCCATAACGAACTTCGCTACCGCTCGTATCGCGCCACAGACTTGTTTACCAAGTACTCATAGTGAGGAACTCGGAGTTAGTTCCCGATTTGTCCACCCGAATACAAGCGATACGAGCGTTAGCGAAGTTCGTTATGGAATTGCTCGCGCGCATTTGGCTAAGCACCCTGGAGAGCCAGGGAAAAGATTTTGAACGTAGACAAATGAAGTATACTCGACGTGGGCTTATAACAAATGCTCGTATCGTATCAAACACGTTGTTGAGTCGCACCAGCATGATGTACTTAAACACTGACACGATAGACGTAGATGTGTAGACGAATTTGTATTCTGTATCTGTAGTTTAGGAGCCAAATTCAATTGTCACTTGATTCTGAATTTGATAAATGTACACAAATTAACCTACACACACATTATTGACGGTGATAAAAAACATTGAAATAGTACTTATTTGCCCATTTTTATATAGAGTAATAGAAATACCTAGCATGCATTTTTTTACTAATTGTTAAGTGACTTTTGAACGAGCTCTTTGAGTATTATGGTAAGACCGGCAATGGGTTGTGTATTTAATTTTTTTTTTAGAAAGAACTAATTTATATCTGTGGCAAGATTAATACCACAAAGCTAATATACGCGAATTCCGTGCGGTCTTATTGGTCCAAGCAGTTAAACCACGCCCTTTTTATTTAAACATGATAGCGGAACATTTTTAATTAACACATTGTCTGTTGCCGGTACTTGCCATATTTAGTCGCAAAATAGGGTTGTTTAAATATTTTTATGTACAATCGACATATCTACAAAAAACCCTATCAAGTGAGGTGATGTGCCAATTTCATTAAATGAATACTAGATCTTTCAAAATTAGCAACTTTGTTTGTTATACATTTTCAGAGTTTATTTTGTTATACTTGATGGAAAATTACTAGGCTTTATTACTTATTTCAATTAAATGTAATCAATAAGCTGTTCAGTTTTAAGGACTCTGAAGTAGCTTGTCTTGCCACACATCCTTGTAACATCAATATGGTTGTGATATCTGCATTGAAATGGTTTATATTATGTTAATACATTTCTGTTATATCTCGAATGCGCTTGGGATGCTCGGTGGTGTACTGCTACTAAGTAGCTGCTCAACAGTGTTGAATATGACTCGGCTCCGTTGTCTTTGTGTCGTTGAGCAGAGCTATCAATATAAAGTTTCACCATCAGATTCCAATTTGTACCAAACCTCACGTATCAAAAATTAGAGTTCAATTTCAGAAATTTAATTTGTAAATATAAACTTTATGTAAATAAAAGCCAAAAGTGCCTATCTTCCATTTTTACAATAAAACTTGTAAAAAATAAAAATAGTATATAACCATTTGGTCTGAACTCCATCGTGCCAAACTTTTAAATCACATTTTTTTATTTGTTCTCAAAATATTTTGGCTTTTTTAGATTTTAATTCAAGATGTAAAAGCTAGTCAACGTTATCTTGACTGGTTCATGACAAAATATTATGTTTAACGATCATTATTTCTTATGAAAAATAGAAGATATGTCAATTTATATGTTATTATTAGTATAATTGTTAAATAAGAGTTGTTACGGGGTGAGAATTTTGTTTATAAAACAATCATGGCGGAAGTGTATAGTAGTATATAGTTATGTTAACTGATAGATTGTTTTAACGCCACTTTATTTGTAACTTTTGCTTAGTATTAAGTATTTTATGGTGTTGACACTAAAATGACTTGCAGCAGATATTTGCATCTAATATCGCCTGGAAGGTATCATTTTAGCTTCAATTAATAAAAACGAAACATGAATGTCTAGTTTTTTTCATATTTCCGTTATTCGTTTAAGTCTTATTCGAGTTAAGATATGGAACGCAAACAATCCGAATTTTAGCGAAGCAATATTTACAAATGAAGGGTCAGACCACTGTCCACTCGCTTTTATTTGTAGTATCTCATCGTTGGGACGTCCTCACGTGCGCCGACGCACGCGCTCTCGCTTCGCGCACCACGCGGCTGACCGCTCGCCAAACGCTCTATCTCGCGCAGATTCAATTATGTATTCCCAAATAAATGTAAAACAGGTCACATTCAACCAAAAACCCTAATGAAATAGGAGTATGGTTGGTCAATTTAAAGCTAGTGTGATGATTTTACAATAGGTTTTATTAAATTTGCGGTCATGAGGAATGATCAGAGATTCAGCGTGGGTTGGTCGCTTGTGCCGTCACGCCGGCGTTTTGCTCAATTTTCACTTAGTTTTAAGTTTCTTTAACACGGTGTTGCAGCACCCACTAACTTAATACTTGAGGCATATCGCAAAAGACCACTCGCGACGGCTTTAGCTATACATTTGGTGTAACATAAGCAAGAATGTGTTCGTTACATCTGGCCGGGTTGCGAGTGTACTTTAATGCACATTGCGAGCAACGCAGCCTTGATTATGAACATTTGTTATTCACTATCCTTTCTTGTTGGTTTGTGCGATGTCGTGTTCAGGCGTAGGGTAGACTGGGGTGAGTGTACCACAGATGTGAGAAATTAAGATAATACGTAAAGAAAATATTGTTATGTTGCCCAATTGATACAGTCACCCTGGCCTATTTTAAATTAGGGATAAGATGTTCTCTCGTTTTGTAGTTGTCTCTAGTAGGAAGAGGTTTTTATGTTCAAACTTGGACTTTATATGTAAGGGCATAAGGATGGTCTGTAGTAAATAAATATGGATTAGTAAACGTAATTTGTAAATTTTAAGAAACAACGTAAAGTCATGTTCTTGAAGTAATGTAACGAGTAGCGGTTCGTGACCCATGTTTGTAGTCTTGACCTTTGAATTGAATATTCTGTTCTGTTTTAATGGGACCTTTAGAATTACCTACTTTTGAACGAAGCTTCAATATATAAGAATAATGAATGAATCATATTTTAGCAGGAGTCGGCGCACTATCAATTTCAAGTAAACGACTCGAATAAATGTAAAATAAGATATATGCACATTCATCTGCCATTTTCTATGGCTTATGAAAACTCCTAGTCATAAGGAATCCCTTTGGAGGTTAGTTGATGGTTCTTAATATCAGGGTTGCTTATTAAATGGAACAACTAGATGTGCTTTAATACTTCCTGGATGGGTCGTATCGATTATGTTATGTTGGTATGCTTATATAAGTATGCCGGGATCAGCTGATTTGGTAAAGCGAGGCACATAGTATAAATACTAAGTTTGTTTAAATTTTATTCATTATTCTTATAGCTGCGTCGTTAAAGGTCAAAATGGTTTAGAAAATTGTAAATCGTCAAAAGAAAATAGATGTATATATATAAATTATATGTATTGGCTTTATACATTGCGCTAAACAGAGACGAATACACGACATTTGGCCCACTCGCCTCTCTCGCGATGAAATGCATGTCAAGGGGGAGTCAACACTGTGGGTATATCTGTTTCGCGCCTTGTGTCACGCTGTACAAGTCGATATATTTATGTTTTAGAATATCTCGCCAACATTATGTTAGGAATTCAATCAAAATATCAATGATGTTTGGTTTGAATCTTAGCGGCGTGATTGTTGATCACTATTGCTTTTTAAAACTTTTAAAATTTGACCATTGAAATTGACAATCAACTTGGCGCTACCGGCGAAGCCCTTCCCTACTGCGCTTGATGTTAGACAATAAATTGATATTTTTTATATTACAAAGTAGTTACGTAACGAAATTAACTTCCAGCTAACATGAAGCGTATACACTTTCTCTGTCAAAATTTTAAAATACTTAATTTTGTATATTTTTATCAGACAACTGGCGTGAGCTTTGTGAAATGATATTATATGTTTATTTGTTATATTAACAATTTGAGTTTCAATTTATTCAAACCATCTCCCTTATCCGTTGATACTCTATTTAGTTAAGTCTAGCTTTAACACTAAACGTATGCTGATAAAAAAGAGTTTATCGTAATGAAATTAACCGTTGTTTTTTGTAAGAATAACTAACTAAACTTCACGCCACTTCTCTAGCAGGGTAAGAAGAAAGAACTTCAATAATATACCTATAATTATATTCCCATAGTCCGATGGTAAATTACGACGATAAATACAAAAAACTAATTAGCATAAATTTAAAACTTGCAAGAACAAATGGAAACGAATGGTTTTTGTCGTTTAAATCTAAAAGGTAATAACGAACTCTTGAAATATATAAAAATATTTATTGACTTAGAATGTACTTATTAGTGCTTATTAATAAAATACATTATTATTAGTAGAAAAATAAAAACATCGATATCAAAGGTTAACATATTATAAAATTATCACAATATTGATATATTTACATACATAACAATATAGAAATTTAACATTATGTATTATTATACTTATTAATAATTTATGAAGACTGGGTTTACCATGATCCGATAAAAAGCTACGGAAAATAAATAATAATTCATAAATAAAAGCGTTTAATTATGTATGAGCAATCCCATTCCTTATCGCACATTAATAAATCACCCGACATTTGTAAATAATACATTTATTGCGTTACAATAAAGTTGGTTATTGACTTATTAATAAATTAAATTTATTTTGTAAATTAAAAGAACCATTAAAGGACTAGTTGGCGCTTGATATCAGAAAAATAAAACCAAAAATATATAAGTAGCTATTATTTTACAAAATTTTACAGATAGTTGAAGACTTAATCTAAGTGGTCCTTCAAGCAATATTTTTTACCATAGATAAGTCAAATGCTTATATTTTATTATTAATAGAAAGTGCCGAATCCTCCTCCTCCGAAAGCCTCGATCCATGAACAGTTTTGTCATTCATTGATATTACGATTTCACTGTATTTAATAGATTGACATACATTTTGTGTGACATGCGTCAACCGGACAGGCTAGATGTTTACTTTTAGTAGGGGAGCCCAAGAGGGGATTTTGGGATTTACCCGAGCGCAAGCGCATCAGCTTAAAATAAGGGAGGATATTTTATATATTAATGAGTACCTACAAATTGTATGAGCCCTTAATATAGAGCGATTCGCTCAGAGAACCCTCAGCTCAGTAAAAAAAGCTCGAGTGCGTCAGATTAAGTTAAGTGGTCAGATATAAATATTTTTTTGTAATATTATTGCCTCCCAAGTCGAAATAACCCCAGTTCACACAGTACAGTCATACCACATAACAAAATTGACAAAACTCGTTCGTAGACTCACGCTCTTAGCATATATTACATCATTTTTATATACTTATTCTAATACATGTATCGGTGGAATAGAACTATCTATTAACCTTGGATCACAAAATATTCTTTATTAAAATGTTGAGCACATCACACTGAAAAACCATTTTGCAAAATGCATAAAAGAAATTGGACTATAAACTTAAGTAAATATAATTTATATTTATGAGTTCCAAGGATTTGAACGAAGTTATCTTTTTGTAGGAATATTTTACATCACTTTAATAGCTAGCAGGTAACGGTTTCTCTTGCTACAATCGCCTAGCAAATTATACACAGTTGTACGATAGTTAAGCTTCTTGAAACATCAGTATTGACCAAAGTGGCTAAATGACAAGAATATTACCTAAGTAGGTAAACACTTTACCTGCCGGTGAGCGTAAATTTGCTGTCTTAAGAAGCATACTTCTTATGTGATTTACTAGTGTATAGTTCGAATACCGAGATCTCTTTACCAGCGTCGCCAGTTACGAGCGCTTCTTGTCGCCGTCGCTTGCCAGCATGGCAGCCGCCACGCCCTGCCCGGCTGTGTGGAAGGCTTGCTGCATCACCTGTGAACCAGTCGTGAAAGATGAGTCAGTGATGCCACTGACTGTAGAAAACCGGCATAATGCCGCGGTCCCCGCTCGAAAGGGGACCCGGCCCATGAACTGAGCTATTTTTTTTCTAAAGAAATGAAGTAAAGCGAGAGCCATACACGTCGTGTTTGGTTTAAAACAAATCCTAAGCTCTGGGAAATAACAGATGGATACTTAGCAGGGTCTGAATACGATGGTGAGTCATATCAAGGTCTAACATTCGGATATCTCAATGTGTTTCAAATAAATTAAATCAAACTTACGTAGCCTTTCACAGTTTCAGTCAACTCGTCAATTTTAATTGCGAAGTCTCGAACGTTGCCGCTCACTCTGTAAAGTAAAATAAAATATTATAATTATTTCCCTTCTAGCCCACTTTTACACTAACTACCTAATATTTTAATTTTTCATCCGTGCAACTAATCCTTCTACTTAATCAGGTAGGTATTGCGGGATCGCGCTAGGTCTTCGTTGGACCAACGCAGTTTCTAATTTCTAAATCCGTGTAATATCCACTTTTGGAATCACCGCACTGCCCAAACCATCTTCCAGGGATTTAAGACTCCAAAAAGCATACAGCCCTGGTCTACGTCACCTGCTGTAGCCCCAGAGCAGCAGCATGGCGCCGGCGACGAGGCTGAGCATGTGTCCCAGCGCCACGATAGTCTGGACCCCCACGGCGCCGCCCAGCACGGCGCACAGGTAGCCCAGCAGCATTAGCCCGCCCAGGACCGCTGGCGTCACCGCCATCTTGAAGATGTTCTTGCCCTCGTTGTGCGCCTTCAGCTGCTCGAACTGCTCGTCCAACTCCTGGAAGTAGTCATGGAAAATCAGAGTCAAAGGGGTAACGAGCCAATTAACAACATTCAGCCAAAAATAAAACTGTCTTGGGTTACTTAGATGGAAAGTTGTGTAAAAGTAGTGACAAGTGGCTAGCTTGTCGCCCACACAATCATATTGTAGGTTTTAGAACCCGAGTTAGTAGTCACCTTTTACGACGTGCTAGGCAAGGAACACAGTTGGCGCATTCTTTTTTTTAAGCCCCAGACAAACATGGAAGTAGTAGACCGCGATAAATTGCGCTGGCAATATGCAAATTTTATAAATTGATTAACTTTAGATAATTCAAATCGGGATTACGCCTCGTCTAAATTTTAAGGAATAGGTAAGAACCGTGAAACGTTATCCCTAAAAATACTAGACATCTACTTTACGTGAGACAGTTAATGCTTTGACCCACCAGGTGGAACCCGTTTGGGAAGCCCAGCAATCAGCCAGCAAATGGCTGATCTGTGGCAGTGTTGTAGGCTGTAGTTAGGGCAATACCTTGACGAGCTGCGCGGAGTAGACGGCCTCGACGGCGGGCCCGCCCATCTTGCGCTTGGTGTGGAACGCGTGCAGCGCCTTGTCGCGCGCGCGCCGGTGCTCGTCCTCCAGGGCCCGCAGCGGCACGTAGGGGCGGCTGCCGCCCGCCGTCTCCTCCATCAGCGCCTCGTAAACGTCCTTCGCCTCGGCCACTGCGGTCAGGTTGTTCGCTTCTGCTGTCGCCTGGACATTCATCAAGAAATATTAACGCCTCTCATTAAGCTAAACTGCTATCTGAACCCGAAAGAATATCTCTCGGAATATCACGCCTGGTAGTTGTATCTACTTTCAGAGGTTTGCAAGCGTTTATCAAATTAGGCTTGATGGAAATCGGAATAACTATTGGAATGTCGCACCGTATAAAAAGCGATGCGAATTTAAACTACGAGTGTGTGCAAATTAAAGACGTATACCTACATGCGGTCGATATGGTTACCCACGATTACCTTTTTTTCCGTTAAGTGTATATAGGATATTATTCAACACTATTTGCTTCAACATTAACGTTAAACCGTTGGCGCAGCTTTTGCCATACATAAGGCATCGCATTGTGCTTAGGCCAAAGTTTTGATTACAATATACTGTTAATAAAATAAAAATATTTATTTTAATAACTCAACCGCTAGCGATTTTAGAAAAACGTGCACTCTCAAGCATCATCTCATGTAGAAATCAAACTGCAAGTAGTTTCGCTCACTTCCAGTATAGTTCTGGGCTCCGGCAGCTCGGTGCCGTTAAAGATGTGCATATAGGCCTTGAAGTAGATAAGCAGGTCCTTGGCGCGCACGTTGTGACCATCGATCGTCTTTGGCACCAGGTTCTGCGGCTCCAGCAGCATCGGCACCAAGTCCTTTAACTGAGTCTTGAAATCTGGGTCAATGTCTGTGGAGATGAGAAGGATTATTGTGTAAAGAAACTCCGTCGTACATAGATTATTCAGAAAGTTGAAGATATAGAAAAAAGTGAGTGTAGAATGTAAGAGAATTCTAACGCTGCGATGGTGTCATGTCTTGTCAATATCAATACAGATAAGTCTTTTAGTTTAAAAAAGGCCATCTGTTATGTTTTTTGCGGCACCTCTTCTCAGCAAGCCATTGACGTCGAGGTGTAGCTAGTAAATTATTTCATTTAATTCCAGTCTAACCTGGATAAATAAGCAAAAATATACTCGGGAATACAATAATTTGATTTAAAATAACCCATGGTCCAATTTTCCTGTTTGCCCCCTTTAGGTAGGTAAGCATCAGGTATTCGGGTATCATCTACCTTTAAAAGGTCGCAGTATTCCGATTTAGAATACCATTAAATGCATATCTATCATACAATATAGTTCCGGAGCTTCCTTTTCCTCCGAAATACATAAATAAAATAAATAATATCCCACTACATCACATACATTGATCTGGCTCCGAGGTAAGTAGCTTAAGCACTTGTGTTACGGATATCAGAATCAACAGTGGTATTACAAATATGGTATACTTAAATGTTGGATATTAACACCCAGACACAGAAAAACAAGTATTCACCATACAAATGTTTGTCCTGGGTGGGGATCGAACCCACAACTCCTGCCGCATGGGGCAGGGTCACTACCGAATGCGCCATTGAGCCACGAAATAAACTCAGTTTAATGAGATTTTATTGATCAAATAGATTCTTTAGGAGCCTTAGGGTATATTTGAGCTAATCTTCGTCATACCGACGAGCCTCCCGCTGAAGTGTGGGTTGGTGGCGACGTTGAGGCCGGGGTGCGGCAGCAGGAAGCACGCCAGCTGCTCGAAGCACGACGCCACGTGGTTGCGCAGCGACTGCAGCTCCTCGTGCTGGCCCTCGTGCACCTTCACGCAGATGGACACACAAACAATATTAATCTTCAGCACCCTTGAAAGCCCTCAATATATAAATACTATACCACACAAATGCCATGTTGGTCTGGGACTTAAAAATAATGTGCCAACTGTTTTTCTTGCTTATCATGTCGTAAAAAGCGACTAATGGTATATCGGGTTTTGAGTACCTATATGATTGTGTAGGCGATGAGCTAGCCACTTAACACTACTTTTTCAAAATTTACCACCTTACTTAGCCCAATTTTGTGTTTGGCCGAATGTAGTTAAAGGAGCCTGCTGCAACTTTGACTCTGCCTACCCCTTCGGGTTCATGGGCGTGATGTTATGTATGTATGTAAGTATATGTATTTATCTATCCTTGGAAGCCCTTCATATATACATACTATACTATACACAAATGCCAACCAACATAGGAATATTCGTCATATCTTTCTACACTTGGAAACCCAGACTTTTGTACAAATCACCGCATTTCATACAGGTACCGTTTGGTAAATTCGTGCATAGTGCGTTACAAGAAAAACAATTCGCAGCGGTTCACTTGTGCCGTACTTGTTGCCAACTCAGTGCCTATTACTTTATTAGTGTAGGCAACAATGTAATAGTGAGTCTTCGCATGATTCACCAAAATTTTATTTAGGGCACAATTAAATCATCTAGCCCTGTTTACTACCACTATAAAATTATGAAATCAAGATAAACCTTCAACAATATTAGGGAATCAAAAATGAAATGGTGCTGATCCTATTTTTATTAATAATAAAGAATTAATTATAATTTATAAGAATTTATTTATTTCAAAATATAAATGGCAGGAAGCCTCGTTGGTCCAGTGGTAGCTTGCGCCTCTTGGTCCTTAGTCGGCGCAAGCTACCACAAGGTACCGAAATTTTTGTGGCTGGGTATTTCAATATTGAAATTACTCAGTAACAGTCCGGAGTCAGGAAGTTAGCAGTTTAATCATCCCCGTGCCTCAGAAAGCACGTTAAGCCTTTGGTCCTATGCCTGACCTCTCTTCGGTCATGTCGAATTGCCGTCTCACCGGACTATGAGAGTGAAGGAACAGAGAGTGCACCTGTGTTTGGGTACATACTTGTGCACTATTATATGTCCTGCGCAGTTGGATAATCCTCGTTGAGATTGGCCGCCGTGACCAATATCGGTTAGGAGGACATTATAAATGGCAAACAAGCTCACTGCCTACTTGATTGTGAGCACTAGTAGTCCACGAACATTTGCAAGATCTTACCTCAAGCCACTTGTCTAAGAGCTGTTTTCCACCCTTGGCTCCATACGGGTGCTCGTAAGGGAAGCTCCAGTCGCGCACCAGGAACTGCAGCCGCTGGAAGGGCTTGCCCACGCTGTTCTGTAGCGCCAGCCGCCCGTACTCCGTAAACAGCTGTAGATTTATTGAGTTAGTGAAATTACTGCTTGATGTTTGAAGTAGTTCACAATGCGTTTTTAACGCGCTATAATAATTTCAATGTAGTGAGCTCATATCTAACACATGCTGGGAAGTTTGCTATGCTTGTGTGAATTCTTCTGGAATTATATACATCCATATAATGCTCCATCATGGCTTTTGATAATTTATTCAATGTCGCTTTCCTGTCTCTTTTCAGCCCTAAATAGAACAAGGTGCGCAAGTATTTGCCTTAAAATAAATAAATGTGGTTTATATTAGAAAAACAACTAGGTACCTAATATGTTTGTGACTGAATCGAACTTTATTTATTACAAAAAAATAGTGGTATCATTAGTTTGTAAACGTTATTTTTCCTTTACAGCAAATGTATGTGACTCTGCCTGTTTGATTGTGTTTAGTTATGTATTTAAGAATGTTTCACCATAACATAAAAACTACTTCAGCTACCAAATTTTGTAGATTGACGGAGCATTCATTTAGTTAATATACCTACAAGCCATATATACCTACATTTTAATCTAAGTATTTCATAAAGAAATTGGGTAATTTTTTCGTAATAAACTTAATCTTTTAACCAATTGCGTATTCTTTAACTTTATAATGTTTCTTAATTACCTGTAGATGTTGAAGGTCATCTTCCTCGATGTTCTGTGAGAGGTTGTAGATTTGCACGGAGGATATCATGGTAGAAAGCGCGAAGACCGTGGCGTTGTCACGCACCGTGGACTCGCTGTCGAATGTGCCTTGGGTATCCATTAGAAGAATCACCACCTAAGAAAATAACACTTATTTTTACACCACACACAAGCTACAGCCAAGTTTTATCATAGGCGTTTGCTACGCCAGAGACGTCTTTTGCATGTTCTGACTCTTTAATCCTATTTAAGTATACGGATTTACCGCATGGGCTTACGGTGGCAAGGATAAACGCGACAAAAACCCTAAATCTCTTTGTCTGTCCTGCGACCATATTTGCTTACATAGGTAGAAGTGTTACCTTCTCTCCGTTGTCCAGGGTCACCTTGAAGGGCTGCGACCAGAACAGCAGGCCGGTGGTGTCCCGCTCGGAGCCGCCACGCCAGCTGAAGCCCGTTAGCGGCTCCTCCTCCGACCCCATCCACTCGCCCCCCATCTGGCCGTCGTTGTACTGGAATATAAATGTTATTAACCATGTTATAAACCCCTGCACTGTGTAACCTAAAGTATACCTACTTACTCAATGCAACTATATAACGCATGGTAACTAATTAATAAATTGAGTCTATATCCAACCAAGGGCGGATCCAGCTTTGGTGCCAGGGGGGGGTCACAGAGTCGTCATCAAGGCACAAGAAGTAATAATTAAATTTTTATAATCATAGATACAAGTAAAAGTAGGTATTTTATTAATGTATGTAAGTACTTACTGTACTTAAAAATACATATATTTAAATGACAAAATTAATTTTTCTTTTACGTCTTCTTCCGAAACGCGTTATCACTTCATCTACTTCAATGGGTACGTTTTTATGGACGTGGAGAAGTGCCAGTCCGGTTAGACGTTTTTCAACCATGGAAGCCTTTAGCCACGATTTGATTTTTCGTAACGTAGAGAAAGATTTTTCCGCTGTCGCTACACTAACAGGTAGTGTAGCCATAATACTTAAAAATTTTCTTATATTAGGATACATCTCAATATCGCAATTTAAAATAAGGTCAGAAATCGACTGCGGTATATCATGACTCCGCTGCCACTTCACCATCCACAGCCGATATTCATTTACAACGACAGAAACTGGAGTATTATCTAGTAACAATGTATAATCGGTTGCTAGTTGTTTCACAGTTTTAATGTCTTGATTACTGTATTCGCTTTTTGGCATGAAAATGCTTAGCTGAAACAAATTTAGTACTTCAGGAGACACACAGTCCTGTAGGTCACTTATTATTGAATCTAGAAGAGGGATGTAAATAGCTCTGGGGAAATACTCTTCAGCAGATTGAGCAGGTTGGTTATTGGCTCTATGTATTTGTCTTGACACTATTCTGGGACATTTAATTTCTACATCTAGCTGCTCACTACTTCTTTAGCCTCTTCAAAAAGCTGTCAGTAAATACGTCCGAATTTTCTCTTTTATTTTGTAGAACACTTATAGTATCATTAATAGCGTCTGAAGCTTTTTTTTAATCAATTGAGTTCGATTGCAGTATTCTACTTAAAGATTTAGGGGGTCATGTTCCAAGGGCGTGCTCGTCGCGACTCCTGCCAATCCGATTTCTCGGATTGCAACCTTGGACCGAACTAGTTCCGCAGTGCGGGGTAGGGCGTTCCCCCGATGCGACGCGCACCGGCGAGCCCTCGTCGGTGGGAAAAGTGGCGAGTGCGGCGAAGGGGGCCGCCACCCTTCACGCCACGCCGAACACAGCAGAACGAGGAGAACAGAGTGCCGTATAGGCACGTGGAATATAAGAGGTGGAATGAAAGATAAGATGTATGAGATGATTGACGTAATGAATGAGAGACGCCTGGATGTCCTGTGCTTGACAGAGACTAAGCGGAAGGGCAGCGATGCAGATGAGCTTCCCGGTGGTATGATGGCTCTGTGGTCTGGTGTGGAGCAGAGTTGTCATGCCAGCGGTGGAGTTAGAGTAGTGCTTTCCTCTCGCTTAGCCTCTGGTGTGAAAGACTATGGATTAGTTGGCCCGAGACTTCTCTGGGTTCGTATTAAACTGGGTATTACGCGAGTCTTTCTGGTTGCAGGGTATGCGCCAGTAAGCTCAGCCAGTCCCCAAGAACTAGAGGAGTTCTAGGAGTCTGTTAGAGAAATTCTGGACTTGACTGAAGAAAATGAGAGGATAATTATGTGTGGAGATTTGAATGGTTGGGTTGGCACCAAGCGATCTGACTATGAATCAGTCCTTGGCCAAGAGAGTGAATGATGCTGGTAAGCAAATCTTAGAAGTATGTTTGGAACGGAACCTCCTTGTGGCAAACACTATTTTCCGTCATAAGGATATTCACACGTATACTTGGAGACGGAATGACCAAAAAAGTGTAATTGATTTGATTTTAGTTGATAGTCGCCTCCGCAATAGTATATTGGATACAAGAGCCTACAGAGGCCCTACTCTTAAAACAGACCACTACCTGGTAGTATGCCGATTTGCTGGGCTTTTCAAGAAGTGGAGGCACTGGCGAGTGCGTACTCCATGCGGGGGCACTGAAAGGATAAGGAGTGAAAAACTGTAAGATGAAAGTGTAAGGAGTGTGTATGTAGGCTTAGTCAATGAAAAACTTGCGAATGCAACATGAGTCTTTCTGACTTAGATGTTAACGAATGCTGGAACATTTTGAAAGAGAGTATGGTGGGCAGTTGAAAAGAAGCATGTGGATGCGCAAAGAGACGTAAAACAATGAAAGGTGACGCATGGTGGGATGAGGAGGTCAAAGCCTCCGTAGCGAGAAAGAAGAAAGCCTGCTTGACTATGTCTCATCTTTGCAAATGGATGAAAGTATGATTGAGATAAAGAAAGAAATGTACCGTTATTGCAAGAGTGAAACTAAAGCTTTAGTGAAAGAGAAGCGTGAAAGAGTAGCTATGAATGAAGTAGAGAGGCTGACGAATAGTTTCGAGGCTAATTCCAAGCTCTTTTGGAGGGAGGTTCAGAGGTCTCAGGGGTATTCGTCGGCGTCCAGAATGGGAAAGATTAAATCTAAAGCTGATAACATTCTTGAAAACCTGAATGAGGTGTTAGAACGGTGGAGTGAATATTTTGGAGAAATGTATGAGTATGTCTCGGATGTTGGCACTGAGAGTGAGGCTATGTCTGATTCTGTGGTACCAGCGTCTGATGAAGACATCACTATGAATGAGTTTGAATGGTCGATACGAAGTCTGAAAAGTGGAAAGGCCGCAGGAATAGACAAGGTATCTGCGGAGATGATCAAGCTAGATGGCGCTAGCGTCCAGGACGCTTTCTAGTTCTTGTGCAATCTATGCTGGAGAAACGGCAAGGTCCCAATGGACTGGAGACGGGTAGTCATCGTGCCTCTATACAATGGTGCTGGGTCACGTATGGACTGTGCCAGTCATAGAGCCATCAGTTTGATCAGATTAGCAGCAAAGGTGTATGGCAAGATTATTGAAAGGAGAATGAGGGTAAAATCCGATGGAATGTTGTGGGAGGCACAGAGGGGTTTCCGGAATGGTAGAGGATGCACGGATCAAGTCTTCTCTCTTCGCAACATCGTGGAGAAGCATCTGGCCAAAAGCCAGAAGGTTTTTTGCGGTTTTGTGGATATGGAGAAGGCCTTTGACAGGGTTGCACGATAGGACCTTTGGGACATTTAAAAAACATTATGTTTAACAATTTTAATTAGTGGTCCACCTAGGTCCTGGACCTAGCCCAGGGGGGGGTCATGACCCCCGTGACCCTCCCCCTGGATCCGCCCTTGTATCCAACCTCGAGACGTTTCATTTCTCTCGTCCCTACATGGCGACCCTGCCAGCCACACGCGCGCGCATCCGACACCGTGCCGTATAAGGATTGTCCTTCATAAACATTGATAGTTCGAACACAGTTTTAACAATGTTTAAATTATTACAATTACGACTGTCCGTCTTTTAAATACGCAGCTAAGCCTATAAGCGATCTTTCATTTTAATTTCGAAGCGATGCAGGGGAGCACCCTCCAACCTGGAGTGTGCTTTTTTGAAAACTAGATCGGACTTTGAAAATTTACGTTGAGACACTCAGAATTGAAATACATCGCGCTCATAATCCCCGAAAGGGTAGGGACAAATCGCAAAGTGGCGGCAGGCCCCTTTAACCACATTCAGCCAAAAACAAAACTGGGCTGGGTTAGATGGAAAATTGTGAAAAAGTTGTGACAAGTGGCTAGCTCGTCGCCTACACAATCACATACCCAAAACCCCATATACCATTAGTCGCCTTTGACGACATGCTAGGCAAGAAACACAGTTGGCACATTCTTTTTTATATCCCAGACCATCGGACATGAAACACTAATGTTAACATTTAAATCTATGTACGTGTTAACGGACGCCCTTCGACTGGGGAAAAGGGGGAGAATTGGTTAAATGACGGGGTACACCCTACATTAATCAACTCATCATCATATTAACGTTATGTCCCGTGCTTAGGCGGAGTCCGCTTAAACCATGACCCAGGATTTAGCGAGTCTGGTAACATTGAAGCGACTGCCAAACTGACCTTCGTAACCCTTAGATAGGGGAACGAGATAAATTCTGGATCATAGTTACACTTCCATAGCTGTTATGGAATATGCAGGTTCCATCACGATGTTTACCCTCATCGCTGAGCTAGTGGTGTAAATACGTAGGTACATAGATTTGAAAAATCCATAGGTATGTGTCCGGGTTTGAACCCACACCGCCTCGGATAAGAGTCGCGTGTCCACCATTGAGCTACCACCCAAGTAACACAGATAGCAGTATAAGGTCTTAGTAACAGCAAACCCGGGAGCGATAAGCTTAAAAAGCCGTTGATTAATGTCTGAGTAAACGTGTACTCAGCTCTTATTCAAGCAAATTGGGCACACTTTTAAATGCTTTAATTTGAATAATAGCAATATAAAATCTGAGTAGTAGCAATGTAATTGTCCACATAGCTTAATAACGTCTGAAAAACGGCAGTCGTTACTTATACACAGATGTTTTATCATGTTTATTCAGATAAATATTTGTGGCTGTGATATTCAAAAACTACTCAGCTATAAGCACATTTGTACCACACTATTTCAAACAAAATGTGTGTTTCCTTCAAGAAATTGTTGACATCATTAATATTTATTAAGATATTAATGTGGACGGAATGAATACTTGGAATTGTTAAGTAATTTTTAAAAATACGAGTTTTAGCTATTACACAAGTAAAATAATATTGCGCAAGTAATTTTGTCGTCAATAACGTATGTCCTGTAACTATTGGTTTTACGCGCCGCTTCAATATCGAAGTTTAATGATAGAAATAAGTTAATGTACAAGACAGAAATAAGGCAAAAAAAAACTTTTAGCGTAATTCCTTATTTTAGTGTTTTAAAAGTAATAATTAGTTTATGTATAATACTCGAATTTGTATCTGAATTAATAAAACACAGCATTTGATAGCAAAAACAATTCCAAAAACATTTTTTTTGGAGGTTATAATGGCGATTCCTATAAATCTGATTATTAGCTGCTCACGGAGCTGTTTTACCGAGCTGCTGCTGAATAATAGTTTTGACTCGTCACATATTAAGCCTTTATTTGGCAAAGCGCGGTATGGCGGAATAATTTCTGAATAACAGTTGAGTATTTGTTTACATGTTTTATTAAACAGCTTATTAACAGAACAATCAAAAACTAGAATTTCGTGGAAAAAAGATTAGGTGATCGATCGAACTTTATTATTTAACTATTATATAATGCAATCATTTCACTTAAATAAAAAAAAATAATTAAGCAAATGAATTAAAGCTATTTAGGTATACCAATCTAACGTAAAAAGGATGTAAAATATTTTTTTTATTTTGTTTTATTTAGAAAAAAAGCTGTGGTAATCATGTTTTTTTTTTTTTCAACTTACGTACCTATGTCTAGTTTGAGTTAACTATAAGAGTACATACGAGTGTATGTACTGCATACCTTATTAAAATGCTAAAAAGGGAAAAGAAACGAGGTCTCTTTTGGTTCCCCATCTATTCTAATGATAATGTAGCAATTTTTCATTGTTTGAAAAAAACGGATATTATACCTACACTAGCTGTGCCAGCGGTGTCACCCGCGTTTATGGTTAATATTATATAGACTATTTCCGTCATACATGATTTCTATGTAACTTTAACCATTAAGGCTGCACACGCGACGGAAGCTTAAAAATGGAGTAACTTCTCCCGTTTTCCCAACATTTCCCGTCACTACTCTGCTCCTATTGATTGTAGCGTGATGAAAAGTATACTATAATCTGCCCAGGAGTATGAAGAATAATTGTACCAAGTTTCGTTAAAATTCGTCGAGTAGTCTTTGTTTCTAAAAGGAACATACAGACATACAGACATACAGACAGACAGACAGACAGACAGACAGACAAAAATTTTACTGATTGCATTTTTGGCATCAGTATCGATCACTAATCACCCCCTGATAGTTATTTTGAAAATATATTTCATGTACAGAATTGACCTCTCTACAGATTTATTATAAGTATAGATAAACGGAAACCTAAAACAAAATTAAACCTAGCTAGATAGATTAATTGCCCCCGAAACCCCCTACATACTAAATTTTATGAAAATTCTTGGAGCCGTTTTCGACATTCAGATTACAATATAGATAGGTATAGATACATTAGTTTTTTTATTTTAAGATACTTATTAATAATATCATAATGACACATAATTTGAGTATACTATACAAATTCAAAACCTCGGACACAACAATAGGTAGATTTATACTACCGCATTGAATGTACTACAAATACGAAACGCTAGAATAAAATGATTCGGACCGCGCGTATTTTTGAATTCGTTAATATTCTCATCTGATTCATCTCCACTAGATGTGTAATTATCGTCATCCACACAGTCTGTATATAAAATTGCGGGTACGGAACACTCTTCTACGTACGATCGCACTTGACTGTTAAGGTTAGCTTGACCGCTTTCTTCCACAGCTAGTTTACTAAACACTATGCTGCCTACGCCCAACATACAACAACTAACGTTTAATAAATATCTACAAATAAAGCAATATTCAGCATTCTTCTGTGTAAATACTGTTTAACTAACTTTAAAACTGCTAGTTTCGGTATAAGAATAGAAGTATGTGTAAGAGAGTTATAAACTATGTCTACATTTCTTTTATACCAATATAAGCTTAATTAGAACCCAGAAAATACTTTTTATCAGCAGCTGAATAATTCGCAAAATAAAGAACCTTATAAGATTTCAAAATAATATTAAAGCTGTTATTCAGATACAAGCATTTTAAAACCGAATTTTAACACTATTATTCAGCATCTAGTTGCTGAGGGTACTTTATACAGAATATAGCATTTTTAACAGCAATAAGCTTAATAATGTTTGTATAATAGGATTGTACATTACGTTTATTCAGCTTGTTATCTTTTAGCTTACTGTTATGCAAATAAAAGCTATGTGAAACTCTGTAAGCTTAGAAACGTTTGTGTAATATTGAGAATAAAAGTTATTACTAAGCCTTAAGAAAGAAGCCGAAATTATACAAATTTTACTAAGCTTAAAAAATTATAATAGCCGTAATACAACGTTAGTCAGAATTTAGCTATTTCCTTAACTGTAACACAAATGTTACGTAACTATTAACTGTGTTATGAGTCGCATTAGTACTGTTATTATGCTTGTGTGTTACTTGGGCACTGCTCTTACTACCCTACATTAATAAACTGCCTTTCGCAGTCTTACCGTGTGATCCAGGTATCTGAGGAAGAAGTCGAGCAGGAAGGACTTGCCCTTCCGGAAGGCACCGGCGACGGAGATGACGACGACGGCGCGGTCGCGCACGTCCTCGCGCAGCAAAAGTTCGCTGAGCGCCTCCTCGTCCAGCACGAACGTATGGTCCGCCGGGTCCGGGATCACGACCGGCAGGCCGCGTCCGGACGTTAGGCTCCTGGGATTGCCTACGGGAATGGGAAACCTTAAGCTAACTTGGAAGCCCAGTAGTGTCGTTTTTGCACGCGGTTTCCAGACCCCTTTTTTACCCCGGCCCCCGAATTTTAAGGTTTCCAATGGGTCATCAATATTTCTTACCGAAAAACCTATTTCTTTGATAATATTCCCAGGGCCTCCAATAGGTTAAAGACAGCCTTGGGTTTTCTTAATTCACGATATAACTACACTGATCCCATCAGATCTTGACTTGATAATAATAGGACCACCTCAGGAGTTATGAGCACCGCTATTCGAAAATCAGGAAATTGCCATATAATTTTAAATGTATCCTACGTTTAAAAATATATAAACGTGAGCTTGACACATTTTCCATTCAACACCTTGCTACTTGCCTTTCATTCCTTATCGCTGCCTAACCGTGTGTATGACTAAATGACCAGAAAAAAATAGTTATTGTTTTTGAAACAACTCAATGAGTAAATAATTTACTCATGTGGCTATACGTAGGTACCTAGTTTTCGTCCGTGATATAAGTAAAGAATATCATCATCATCCTAGCGTTATGTCCCGTGCTTAGACGGGGTCCGCTTAGACCATGATCCAGGATTTAGCGAGTCTGGTAATTACATTGAAGCGACTGCCGATCTGACCTTCGTAACCCTAAGATAGGGGAACCAGACAACTTTTGGATCATGGTTACAAACCCAAAGTTGTTTGAATTTGCAGGTTTCATCACGATGTTTTCCATCACCGTCGAGCTAGTGGTATAAATACGTACATAGACTTGAAAAATCCAGAGGTACGTGCCCGGGTTTGAACCCGCACTCCTCGGTTAAGAAGCGCGTGTCCTTACCATTGAGCTACCACCGCTCATCACTATATAAGTAAAGAATATACTTATCTAAAAATGAATTGAAATATAAGTTACAATACACTTAGGTATCTAAGTATACCTATATACGTATTTGTATTTATCTATATATGAAATGATCAGTTTTAAATATGTATACCTACATAATTACTTATCATTTATTGCAATTATAGGTACACGATATTTTTAGTAAAAATAAGGAATGCGTAACGGCACATAATAATATTCTATTAATAATTTTATTGTTACAATAAAAACAATTTTCCACCGTTTTATCGAGCGACTTAAACTCACGAGATTCGATGTTTATTCTAAAATAAGCATTTTAAGCTAGGTATCAGATCCTACCTACTAGACACTACATCTATTATTTCGCTACTAACCATTCAGCGAAGTTCGATTAATTATATAAATAATTTATTTATCTTAAATTCCGTAGCTAGTTTTGGAAATGAGCTATAATTAATTTATTCTCAAAGTTGACGGTAGATACTCAAAATATGTTTGACAGCCTGTGTCAGATAATGAGGCCCGCTTTAAAATCCCGCTAGTCACGTGACGAGTTCAGAACCACTGAATGTGTATGGGTGTTATTACGACAACATAACTACTTTGTACATCTTACGTGCTAGATAAAGCATAACTTCTACTTTTAAAATCACCTACAAGTTTAACAAACGAGCTACTAAAGCCTTTAAACTTTAGAAGGCCTTTCAGTACCTACATACATTATCTTAACACACATAGGTACATGTAATAACTCGCGCACATTGACACAATTCGGTGGCTACAACTGGCTACACCTGAATCACAGCATTCTCGTAACATCTGACATAATACTCTATAATTAGTCACATTTAACTACAATTTTTCCGCGACCGCTCCGCTTATCATTTAACTAACATATCAACACATTCCTAAAACAAATCACCCGACCCAAAAAACTGAATTTCTCTGCGCAGAATGTAAATAAACAAGTGCATTAGCAACACTAATAAACGATGGCTAGTTTGCAGCGAACGGAGCGTGTAATTTAAACAATATCCACTTCAAACTTCTTAGATTTTTCCTAAATATTTTTAGTATTTTGCGGAATATTTTTATCAATCTTTGAACCAAGATACTCACTCATTTTGCACTAACTTTGTGTACGTAAACAATGAATAAACACTTTTCGGTGCGAGGCTCGTTCGCGCCGTACAGTCGCGGTAGAGTGACTACTACGTTTGAGCGATGGACGGCTGCTCCGTCCACAATCTAGAGGATATTAACAGTAAATCCAGTAACAATTTATACACGACGGTATTGAATTGCCAGCGCTCGAAGAATGTAATAAATATCAAACTGTTTGCCCGTATATATACCATACAAGGCGGGTATATTATTGAACATGACACGATCACATGAAGCGATTCGATTAACGAAATGTATTTGTAACAAAATGAGAATGATGGCGAATTTTGTCGTTCTTTGTGGACAAATCTATACCTACTAATATAAAAGCTAAAGAGATTGTTTGTTTGAATGTTTGGTTAAACGCGCTAATCTCAGGACTGGTCTGAATCAAAAATTATTTTTGTGTTGGATAGTTAATTTATCGTGGATCGGGTGAAACCGCGGGCACAGCGAGTTGAATATAATTAAGGACAACAAAGTAATTTTTATAGCCTCTGAACCCAAAACAAACAATGCGTAGGGTAACTTATCCAGGAAAAAACAAACTGCCTCCATATAGCAAAAAATATTCGCATTTTCTTAAATTTAATAGTTGGGTACCAGTATCAAGTTTTAAAGAATCATGAATGGTGATAGTTTTAATTTAACTTTACCAAGTAACAGTTCCGTCGCATACTTTCCGGAAAACACAACAGCAAATTTTTGTACAAAGCTACCGAAGTCAATTAATTTCTTTCTACTTATTCGTTTACAATAATGCGTTATCTAAGTAAAACGTTTAAGGTCTCTCCGCCTGCCCCGCTAGGGAATTGGCGTGCAGTTAGTTTAGGTACATATAATTTCATAAACATTTTTTTTCTCATTGTTTTCGCCTAAAGGTAAGTAGGTACAAACACAAGTATTCATCATACGAATATTTATCCTGGTTGGAGATCGAACCCAGAACTTTTGGCGCATGAGGCAAAGTGAATACCGAATGCGCCATCGAGCTTGTCAGAACCAATAGTTTTCAGGTTTCTTTTAAATATATGTATAGGTGCTAAGTTAAAAGACAAGACAAGTTACGTTACTGCGGCACGGGCGGCTGTGGCCCCACCAGCTAAGGTCAGCGTGTGATGTCACAGCGCGCCTCGGCTGCGCCGGTGATGTCACGCGCGGCGTCTGGGCTGACCGGTGCGCTCACCGATTAGTACCTACACTATCTACACGATCGGCCATATTATAAGTTATTGTTCACTAGCACCACCCCGCGGTTTCACCCGCGTTGTTGCCGTTCCCGTGGGAATACTTACTAAAACGTCGGATAAAATAAAGCCTGTTACTGGCTGATAAAGTAGCTTCCATTGGCGAAATATTTTTTCCAATCGGTCTACTTTCAGAGACTATTCGATACAAACAAGCAATGCAATCTTTTCTCTTTAAAAGTAATGTTAACCGATATCGGTCAGGACGGCCAATCACAACGAGGACTAGCCAACTGCGCAGGAGATATTATAGTGCGCACGTGTGTGCGCAAACACAGGTGCCCTCTATATTCCTTTACTCCCATAGTCCTGTGAGACGGCAATTCGACATAACCGGAGAGGGTCAGGCGCAGGACCAACGGCTTAACGTGCTTTCCGAGGAACGGGCTTGATTAAACCGCCAATTTCCTGGCTGCGGGCTGCTATTGAGTAATTTCAATATTGAAATACCCAGCCACAAATTTTTGGCCCGACCCAGGATTTGAACCTGGGACCTCTTTGCGCGGCGCATGCTATCACTATACCAACGAGGCAGTCTTTATAAGTAGCACTAGTGCAGAACAGCTCTGCGTGTGTGTGCAGGTCTGCTAGTTGACAAACATTGAACAACTAACTAACTTATTAAGCTTCACGCAACTTCCCTAGCGGGGTAAGCAGAGAGAACCGAACGCCATTACAGCACGATCCTTACACACCTCACTCGCCTCTTTAACATTCATGATCCTTTTCATACAAACTATACGGTTTTTATGACTCCTAACATCCAGGGCCGGATTTAAATTTGTGCCGCCCTGGGGCACTGAAGAAAATGCCGCCCTATGAATTAAATTTTATTTTAATAGTTTTGATATCTTATTTCTTAAAAATTAGAATAACTAATTAATTGCAGGAAATTTATTATGTATTATATATTAATTATTATATATTATGTTTAATTTATATTTATTCTTAATTTACTCATATATTATATATCTTATTATAAAAAATATTTGTATTTTTCTTAGAATTATAAATTTTGCACTAAGAACGACGTATTTTTTTTGAGAGGACGTCGGTAGTTGGCCGAAGGCGGCCTTTACTACCTACCGGGCTGGCGGGGGAGCGGGAAACTCTCACCCCTAAAGAACGACTTATATTAGTAATGCATTATTTTATATTCACAGGCAAACTCGCGTAACTTTTTGAATTGCAAACTGGTCAATTAAATCTTTACAATCTGAACGTTAAAGCACATCTGATTCTATGCATGGAATAGCTAAGCTATTGAGCCTATTTGCACCCATTGTAGAACGTATGTAATTTTTAACTCGTTTTAAACAAGAAAAAGATCGTTCTGCGCTACAGTTTGTAACAAACTGTAGCGCAGAACGATCTTTTTCTAGCTAAAGTTATAAATATTCGATAAGCGATTATTTCAAACCTTTATGGACATAAATAAATTAAGCTATTTGAATAGTTTTCACTTAAACTTCCTATATTATAGTATACAAAATTTTAATTTAATACATAATGCATAAATTATATTCCTTGAAAGATAAAATGTTTATTTAAAAGAATTAGTTAATTATATATTGTAAAGAAACTTATTTCTCAGTTTCCAAATTTAGCCGCCCTAGAAAATTTGCCGCACTGGGCACTAGCCCCGACTGCCCCTAGTGTAAATCCACCACTGCTAACATCACCTTCTGTTAATACACGACCAATCGACAACTTTTGGAAACATTTCACTCAATATTCAATACTTTAGTGCTCTACAATGGATACATAAGGTGGTACATAAAGATAACACTCATATAACATAGTTTACTCGTTTTGAACGGGTATTCAATGCGAATAAAATATATGCGTAGAAAATTACAATCTCGTCATCTTTAGCTGTCAAAATGTGTTAAAACCTCAGACTATTTCCTTAGTCTGAGGTTAGAACACGCACAATAAGTACAATTAGAGGATATAGCCAATTCGTAATTAGAAAAAAAACAGGTGAAGGACGAAGATATTCGTTGTTGTTATTGTTCTAAGTCATTTTATTGGCACTAGACATGTCATAAAGGCACTAATAGAATTTTTAGAATAAAACTATTAGATTAACAGAAAGCTTTAGCTGACCCGGCGCACTTCATAACGCCCCATTCTCAGCTTTTCAATACCCATTTTTTTTCCTTGCATCTTTTTATTTTTTTCTTTCATAAGAACCTTCACCTATAATAACAAACACAACTAAAAAAGAATTAGCGAAATCGGTTCAACTGTTCTCAAGATTTGCGCTTAGCAACACATTCAGCGATTTATTTTTATAAGTATTATTATAGATAGATATGGGATGTTGTAGGCTGCCTACATGATTATAAATAAATATTTACTATATGCCTACGTGACGATGATGTGGGACGTAACCGCAAGTTATAGATATAAAATAAAATGTATATAATATGCATATTTTAAAATATGTAGAAATATTATTTCTATTTTACGAGCATTATCCCGTAGCCTAGATTACGTAATATACATTTTTGTTATCAATAACCCTAGCATTTATATATGTTATAGTCATACAACGAAGCTCGGGTCTGGTATAAAGTCCAAACCAATAGCGTTTTTTTACCTTTTACTAACACATTTGTGTCTAAACCTAAGAGTGACTAATTTGGATAGTCAAACTCCGAAACTCATTTTAATATAATCGAGGTATGACTAGTCAGACCTAAATTTGGTAGGTATAGAAAGGTGATGGTTTGTAAGATCTGGTATAATTAAAGCATATTTTTAAAGTTTCATGTTTATTGTTTCAATATTGTAAGTAATTAGATTTATTTTGACAAGGTGATGAGTTATGGCATTTTGAGTTACACAATACGTTTGATCTTTTTTTTATTTTACTTTCAACGTTTGACTAAAAATTTAGGTATTTCTAGGTTTGAAAAAAAAATCGAAATTGGAATACATTTCGCAGTTTGCCGAAGGGCGCTGGTCAGACCTAGGATGAACCAGTTATTCCGCGAAGAGGCTGCATATCGATCTTTGACTATAACATATACACTAGGTCTCGCCCGTAACCTTGCTCGCGTTAAAATCAGTTTGCCAGAATAAACAATATATCCTATATCACAATCTGTTAAATGATGTAGGCTTGAAAACGAAACATAATCTATAGATACTTATAATAAATCTGTAGAGAGGTCAATTCTGTACATGAAATATATTTTCAAAATGACTATCAGGGGGTGATTAGTGATCGATACTGATGCCAAAAATGCAATCAGTAAAATTTTTGTCTGTCTGTCTGTCTGTATGTTCCTTATAGAAACAAAAACTACTCGACGGATTTTAACGAAACTTGGTACAATTATTCTTCATACTCCTGGGCAGGTTATAGTATACTTTTCATCACGCTACAATCAATAGGAGCAGAGTAGTGAAGGGAAATGTTGGGAAAACAGGAGAAGTTATTCCATTTTTTAAGCTTCCGTCTCGTGTGCAGCCGTAATGGTTAAAGTTACATAGAAATCATGTATGACGGAAATAGTCTTTATAATATTAACCATAAACGCGGGTGACACCGCTAGTGTATCATAAAAATCATTTATAGGTACATTGAAACATTAAGAGCGGTGGTAGCTTAATGGTAAGGACACGCGCCTCTTAACCGAGGAGTGCGGGTTCAAACCCGGGCATGTACCTCTAGATTTTTCAAATCTATGTACATTTATACCACTAGCTCGACGTGAGGGACAACATCGTGATGAAACCTGCAAATTCAAACAACTTTGAATTTGTAACCATGATCCAAAAAAAATTGCCTGGTTCCCCTATCTTAGGGTTACGAAGGTTAGATCGGCAGTCGCTTCAATGTAATTACCAGACCCGCTTAATCCTGGATCATGGTCTAAGCGGACCCCGTCTAAGCACGGGACATAACGCTAGGAAGATGATGAGGTACATTGAAACATATTTAGGTTACCTACATATACATATCATAGCGATCGTAAGAGTCCAATAAGCAGTAAACACTTTTAAACACATTTAGCCAAAAGCAATATTGAGATGGAACTTTTGAAAAAGTAAGTAGTGACAGGTGGCTAGCTCGTCGCATAAACAAAAACAAAAAAATTATAATTTATTCCAATAAATTTCACATATTCGTTTTATTGGTTCGCAATCAGTGTTGCCAGTTCATAGGTGCAAAAACTATACAAGCTTAGTTTAACATACATACATAACATTACGCCCATAATCCCCGAAGGGGTAGGCAGAGTCAATGGGGCAGCACAACCCTTTAACCACATTCAGCCTAAAATAAAATGGGTTAAAAAACATCAGTCAGTTTAAATGTTGAGTATTTATTGAGTTTATTAAAATGCTGTGTTTACTTGTTTTATATACTCATTCTACTAACATATTTATTTTAAGTATATAAAACAGTATAAATGCAAAAACATATGTACAATATAAAACATATTTTATTTGTTTCCTTATAATAATACCTATAACTAATAAAATGCAACAATACTAACTTCCCATAATTAATCATAGAAAAATATACTACAATATGTATTTTCATATGTTATTTATTTATAATAACATATGACTTATAACCTTACTTAATAAGTAAGGTTTTATAAAATACTTTTAATCCCATCTTAATATTAATTTCCATACATTAGAAATTAAAAACCTAACATTATGGAAATTAAAATTGACAGCAATGTAAAATTTACTTGTGGTTCCATACTTACACATTACATAAAACCAGTTCAAGATGTAATTTAATTAAGGAAAATAAATTTATGCATTTTTTTTTAATGTAAATAACAAAAAAAGTAAAAACTTTATAGTTAACACACTTTTATAAATAGCTCCAACATCTTATAGAACAAATTGTCTAAAGTAGATAATAACTGCCTGATAAATACATAACATTTACAAAAATCATTCTACATAAACAGTAGTGACTACCCAAACATTTTCTTAATGACATCAGCATAATTTTTATTAATTTTCTCAACCAGAGGCCTAATGGAGTTGGCTTTTTGTAATGAAGCTTTATCATTGGGATCTATGGTTAGGGATTGCTGTATGTCGGCCCACGCTTCCTCGTACATCTTGAGCCCAGTGTACGCTGTGCAACGTCTGTATAAAGCTTTTGTGTTCATCGGGTCCAACGAGAGCGCTTTTCCACAGAGTTGTACTGTTGCATCATACTCATTGTACTGGAGCTGGCAGTGTGCTAGGTTATTGTACAGTTTAACCTGCAAGAGGAAATAATTTTATTACTTAAGAAGCATACTTTGATAGATTGGCAAATTACTATTTTTATGTTGAACATAGCCAACAATGGCTATAGAATAACAAGTAGAACTTAAACAAACATGTTTAATATGTGTGTCTTCTAATGTATTAAACAAGCAGAGATACTGTTAAACAGATAGCTTAACAATTTAAGTCAACATACAAAAATACCAAACAATGTTACCATTTAATATGTAATCAATATAAGAAAATAAAATAAATAAATTCCCCAGCTGTTCTAAACTAAGCCTTTAAGCTTGTACTATAGATACTATGTGAACAGATAGACATACTTAAATATGTTCATAAACATCCATAACACCATATGAAAACTGCCCCTAGCGGGATTCGAACCAGCAACCCTTGGTTTCATGGCCAGGGTCTCTGATCTCTTACTTGACGGGCCTATAAAGTTACAAGTTCTGTTTATTACCTTTAAATCAGTCATCTCCTTAACCTTCTCCTCGTCAATCACTTTGGGGTCCACAGGGTGGATGGCTATGACCATTTTCAGGGCTTTGTTAAACCTCCGGAATGCATCAATTGTCCTTTTCTCTTTGACAAGTTCCACGCCTCTCTCCTGCAGATAATAATAGATTAATAAACTGGTTAAATTGCTTCACTTAGATGTACAATTATGTGTATTGATGTAATTTATAAAATATGAATAAATATCAGAAAACATCACATACTGAATACTATTGCAGAGAGTGAGGTATGTAAAGATTGTGCCATGTGGTTCTTTCTGCCTACCCCGCTAGGGAAGTGGCGTGAAGTTTAGTTAGTTAGTTTTTTATCTCATACTTTGATTTGATTCAAAGGTATTGTGACAAGGATGGATTAATATGGAAACAATGAGGATAAAGAACTTCAGGTATACCCTGTTATATAAATAATAACTTCAAGTGAAACATACCATTCCAGGTTGTTATTTCAATGGCTTCAGCAGGATATTTTGCTTATTATAATACTCTTTAGTCAGTAGGTTTCAGAAACAAGATTATACATACTTTATGATGCAAAGCCGCCTCAAAGAGCCTCTCCCAGCCCCAGTCACTGATAAGCTGCTCCTCCATCACCTCCCTCAGCTCGATCCGGCACGACAACTCCATCGCCAGGGCCCCCTCACCATCCCTGTATACCATGCTCGCTTCACAAGCCTCCCCACAGCACATCTGCTGTAGTATCAACTCAAAATCACAGTCTAAAAACGAGTCACAGTCCCCGATTAGCACATTCCCGTCGAAATTGCTGCTGAATATCCGACTAGCAGGGTCTATAGAGCATTCTCCGTCGGCATTGGTACAGCAGACTTCGGATAAGGTGATTCTGCACCGGGAATCTTCGTAGGGAACGAGGCTGTAATCGCCCGGCACTATGATTTTCTTTTTAAGTTCTCTGTCTGGTCTAGAACTTACGATCGTTTCTTTCTCCATTTTAAGTATTGCTTAGATTTACTCCCTGGTTAATTGATAGAAACGCTTAAAGTTCTTTACAAGTTTTTACTAATGAAAAATACAAAACACGCATTAATAAAAAACAATACAATTTTGACAATTTTGACATTTTCACTTAGCTGATAGCTCGGGGTCGGGGCTAGCTGTCAATCTGTTCTGAAATTAAAACAGATCAACATTTTGTACGCTAGATGACAATAAATTGATTCTTATAAATTATTTATAGGAGTCTTAATTTTTACAATATTTAAGTACACTTCTGTTAAATTGATAAGTGAAAGTCATGTTTTGCTTTTTAATCTTAAATTTTCTCTAAATTAATAACCAATGTCAGAAACAGCTGATCTCGTTGACATTTGACAGTTGTTCTACCATTTCCGTAGAGGAATCACACTTTTTTCAAATTGATAATTTTGTGGCCGATTTTAAAATGAATGTGTCTAAAAAATATTGCAGTAGATAGGAAACCTTACATTATAGTAGTGATTTTTATTAAATTTTGTATTTTTTTATACTTTTTATTTTATTAATTGGACTCAAACATTGCTCCTTTTGAAGGTGAGTACTGCAGCTGATTACAAAAGAGAAAAACAATTATATACCTATTTATAAATAAATGAAAGTCGCGATATAACCTCCAGTCCATGCATAAATTCTATTAAAAGTCTACCTAACTATAATTTATTAAAAAATGTTCCATTCAAATGCTTGTACGTGCTCTAAATAGCAATACTAAAATATTTCTAATTGGAACAATAAATAGTAGCCAGTTAAAGCAGTGCCATGCTAGCGTTACACCTTCTCATATTCCACAACCATCACATTTCAGACATCATGTCCCTGCTGCTGAAGAGCGTCTGGCTGAACATGCTGCGTGGCCCCTCAGCCGGTCCACCATCAGGACCAGGAGCGTCTCCTCCGCATGTAACATAATTTTTAATGATTATTTTGTATAAGGAATTTTTCAAAAGTTTAGGTTCCATTTAAGAATAATAATCCAAAACAAAAGTTTGATATTTTATTTTAAAAAGTATAAAAAAAAATAATTATTCAGTCGAATTGAGAATTTCCTCCTTTTTTTTTGAAGTCAGCTAATAAAACAGGTTACCACCTTTCTAGAATATGGAGCGATTCAGGTAAAATTATGTTAGTTCTTTAGGATTTATGTGCCATTTCCAGCTTATTTACTTTTCTGCCAAAAGAAAATAAATGTGCATTATGACTAGTAATGATACAGGGTTGTTCAAGTTTATGTAAGCATCAAGATTTTTTAAATTTTGTTGTCATGAGGGGCAGGCCATTAGGGGGTTAAATCCCTCCTGGATTAAATCATATAAAAATATAGTTTAGTTGATACCCAAGTGGCCCTTATGATAACATGTATACAATTTTTGGTGTCACTAAATTGCTTTTTGTAATTTTAAGTCACTCAATTAATTATTTATTCTTTCTTTTAACTGGTGTACCTATATAAATTAATTT
>OX596216.1:14972506-15051828 GCA_951394215.1 Glyphodes perspectalis
TAATCGTGCAGACGATGCTCCAACTCATCAGATACAGCATCAACTCGCTCAACATCCGCCAGATCATGTTCCTCGACTTCCTGCTCGGCCGATACGACTACAAGAACCACTTAGTCGACGCGCTAAAATTAGCTCTACCCCTCGCCTTCCAAATACGATTACCATTAGAGTTGGACAACGAAGACCTGCCGTTACTCAAAGAAATGTTAGCGTATTCCAGCAGTCACGACTTGCCGGATCGGTGTATAAACAACATAGTGACCGGGTTACTCCTGCATGACCAGAGTATAGACGCGCAGAGCGCCAAGTCGGTGATTTGGTCGCTGTGCCAGGTCAACTGCACCGAGGAGGTGTTCCCGACCAGAGTGCAGCTGCTGCATATATGCTGTGATATACTGACGCAGAACATTGATCAGGTGACGTTTTGTGTATATATGTTATTTGTGGAAGGTGCTCTGGTTTCTGGTATCAGTTTAACTGACTCTGTTGAAGTAGTATTAACGGAGAAATCGCTGAAACTACATATAAAATATACAGAAGATCTCTTAATTTTTGACGTCGGTTAAAAAAATTTTGACTGAACTTACAAATACGATCTTAATTAAGGGTTTAAAAACCATTTAGATACAGCACATGTGACGGGGAGAGGGTGCTTTGTGGTTTCAGATATCTAAGTCAATCTGACTAATACTTATAATAAACTAGCTGACCCAGCGAACTCTGTTCCGCCTTAGAGGCAATAAAAAATAAGCAGATTTTAGATGTTATTAAGTGAAATTTTTTATTAGGAAAAAAAATTTAAGAAATGATATAGGGATAAAAAGTTTCCTATGTTAGATTCCTGGTTCTAAGCTACCTCTCCACCAATTTTCAGTTAAATCGGTTCAGCCGTTCTTGAGTTATAAATAGTGTAACTAACACGACTTTCTTTTATATATATAGATTAAACTTCAATTCTAAACGAATATTACTCTATAATTTTTTAATTGCAAAATGTGTGTCGTCACACCAAGTGAAGGGCACACGGATGTCACCACGTGTGGCAAGGTCGGCATCCAAATATCAGGAACATTGTATGACGTAACATATGGATAATCCCCTGTCAATTGTCTCAGTTGTCATACGACGACGTGCTGCGGACAGCGGCGAAGATCAAGGGGCGAGTGCTGGAGAAGCATCCGGAGTACTACCATGAGCAGCTGATGGACGCCGTCGGCAGCTACGTGGTGCAGCAGCGGCTGGACTTCTCGAGGGGGCTGCTGGTCGCGCGGGTGCTGTCCAGGATCGTGAGTAGCTGCTGCAGGGTGGTCGTCTCCACCCTTGGCGCGGGCGCCCGATAGCGGGCTGACGCAGAGGCCTAGCGTAGGACTCCTTAGGGGTGCCCCTAAGCAGGCCTCAGCAAAGCCTTAGTAGGTGTGGAGGATGCATCCCGGAGTTTTAGTGAGTATACCCCGGCCGCTACCATCTTGGCCGGAGAGGGGGTCTTCTGATGCAGAGGTCCCTGGGAGTCCCACATAACCGTCTCGTCCCCCCGAGGCGAGGTGGTATGGCACCCTAAACTCTCTAGACTATGGAGTCTTGTGTGAGACCTTGGAGTCAAATTCAATTTCAAAATCTCATAATTTATATAGGCTTCAAAAAAGCACTTATAAATAGTCAATTTGTACAGAAAATAAAATATTAGGAATCGATCCGAATCTCAGTTACGCCATCTAGTAAGAATTTTATTCAAGTAGGTAAATCTTAGATGATGTTTGTATATATTTCCAGGCGCACACGCATCTCGGTCTGGTAGAGTACCTGTGCGAGGTGGCGGCGTCGAACCCCAATACGCTTGCAGACGCCCGTCCGAATCTGCTGTTCGGCTTCGTGAACTGTCTCTCCAACAACAATTACACGCCCGCAGCAGACCAATGGGCCCTCCTCAAGCGGCAGATCTCTGCCAACCCCAGTGAGTTAATTTTGGGGACTCGAGATTATCAACGTTTTAAGGGGACTCGAATCCTTAAGCTTTAATTCGGGGACTGGAGTCATTTAGTTTTAATTAGGGGACTCGAGCCATTTATTTTTAGGGGACTCGAGTCGTTTAGTTTTAATTAGATGACTCTTGTCTTGTAGAATTAATTTGGGAACTTGAGTTTTTTAGCTTTAAATTTGGGAATCGAGTCATTAAGCTGTAATTTGAGGAAACGCACCTTTTAGCTTGGGCCCTAGTCATATAGAAATAATTGGGGACTCGAGTCTTTTAAGAGTTAATTTGGGAACTCAAGTATTTTAGGTATAATTTAAGGACTCGAGTCTTTTAACGTAAATTACGAGACTCGAGTTCTTTTGTTTTAGTTTAGTGTTACAAACTCTAAGTTATATTAGTTAGACCCGACTATTTTTCTAAACACTTGAAACTGGGCATTATGGGCTTTTATAAATATTTTATTTAGCTGAACTAAATTAAACCTATTTATAAATCCCAGTCCTGGACTCGAAGAACCCCGCCTTACCCTGGACCAAGCTGTGCCTGGAGCTGGCGTCGCTGGGCCACTACGAGGACAAACTGCTGACGAAGGTGTTCTCCAAGGAGTTCCTCGCCGAGTACCTCTCCCGGGAGAACAACACCCTGGATTACTTGCAGCTTTTAACGCTGTATGAGGCGGTGAAAAGCTTCCACAGGTAATAGTTGTTTGCTTTTTTTAAATTATTGACCTTGTATTCGAACTGTCATCTCAATATTCTATTACTTAGTTTTTGGTCCTGATGCAAGTTCGGTTAGCTTTCGGAAAAGACTATCTCTCGCCTTTTCCATTCCCATCTATCTTTTGATACTATATACCACTTATCTGATACATTGCATACTGCCCCTTTGACTCTGCCTACCCCTTCGGGAATTATGGGCGTGATGTTATGTATGTATGTATGTATGTATCTGATACATCGTCTTTATTAAACGCACAGTTCCTCGAAATCGCCCGTAAAATGAATTTATTTCAAAGAGTCGGCTCCAGCGATGGACTAACCAGGGGGCGGAAGGGCTCCCCTCTGGCCTTGGTTCTAAGAAGCTAAATAGCTCCGAGCCCTCTAGATACTCCATAAATTTCCGTTAAGCACTGTACTCGTAGGCATACGATATTGCGTACCTACTTGTAGTACAGTCAAATAAGGCTAAAAAAGGGGCAAACCTCGGAACGGAAGCGAATAAGCTGTAAATTCGTATAATCCTTTGTTTTGATGTTCTGATGACTGGTGAAAAAGTCTCATATGATCACGTGTCTGCGTCATAAGTTATTCAAGGTCAAAGGTCACGAAAATCAGTTTTTTCCAATTATCTCGTTTTCTATGGGAATACGCCATTTAACGTCATTATAAATATTGTAGATCACAAAATGGTCTACAATTTTTGTTCAAAACATTTTTCCGTATCACCTACCGTTTTCGAAATATAGCGCAACGAGTGGCGCGCGCTTTTTTGCTTTATATAGACTAATACTACAAAAATCGTTATGAAATAATAAATTATATGTGAAATAATATATAATCAATATTTGTTATAAATGCATAAAGTCTATAATTCTATAAGTAATAATGATAAAATTAATAATAATAATTGTATCTTTATCCAAATATCAATTTTTCATAGTTAACTATATCTCAACTATACAAACTAGCACCGCATTTCACATGATTTCTTTATGTACAGGTGCGTGCACTCTACTCTTTGAGCTATATCTCGAAAACGGTACATGATACAAAATAATGCTTGAGATAAAAATTGTAGAAAATTTTATGATCTACAATATTTATAATGACATTAAATGGCGTATTTCCCATAGAAAACGAGATAATTGAAAAAAACTGATTTTCGTGAACTTTGACCTTGAATAACTTGTGACGCAGACACGTGATTATATGAGACTTTTCTACCAGTCATTAGTACACCAAAACAAAGGTTTATGCAAATTTACAGCTTATTCGCTTCCATTCCGAGGTTGAATGCTTATTTTACTGGAGTATTGAGCTTCCTACGGGCCTTAGTCCGCCACTGGTCGCCCCTACATAAGTGGTATTTCCGCAGCGAGGAGTACTCGGTCCCCCCGGAGGTGTTGTCGCGCGCGCGGTCGCTGTACCCGCTGCACAGCAGCACGCCGCTGCTGGCGGAGCACCTGGCGCGCGCGCTGGGCGGCGCCGACCTGGTCGCGCGACACGTCGTGCTGCCCAGCGGGATCGTCGCCGGTGAGGCCCTCGCCACCTATTGCGTACCATTGTGTCTGTAATACTCGTTGGGATAGCTTGATTTCATAAGCTCCTTAATCTCATTCAGCGAATAAACCAAACTCACAGACCCAACACTCAATGTGGCCAAAAGGGCCGGACCTACTATAGGGGCTTTTTGGGCTGCAGTCCAGGACCCTTAAACAGAACGAGGTTCACTATTGATTTATAAAAAAAATTATTTGGGCCCCTAAGTAAGATTAGCCCAGGGCCCTCCGAATTCTAGATCTGGCCCTGGCCATGGCCTGGGCAACAAACCTTACTGACCCAAGGCCCTCAAATCTTCCTAATATTATAAATGCGAAAGTTTGTATGTATGGATGGATGTTTGTTACTCTTTCACAAAAAAACTACTGAATGGATTTTAATGAAACTTTAGAATAATATAGCTCATACACCCGAATAATATATAGGCTATGTTTCATCGATGTACCACGTGAGGGAAGCCGCGGGCAGAAGCTAGTTTAAAATAATACTCCACTGAAAACTACTTTTTTTTTCATGGGGAACTTGACACGCTAGCACAATTAAACAGAGCGGTGTGTCGTACGCAAACCGACTGATTCGGGATTCCTACGCTGGCCTACAAGCCGCACATCGCACAGTGCATAATCTTTGATGACACTTATTTATTAACATGCATTACAGATTTTTAATTCTATTATTTTATGCTTCAGATGTCTTGGTGTGCTTGAAAGGCGGTTACCCCATTAAACTGGCAATACCTGAAGACGCGAAGGATAAAATACCCATTGAACAGCTCAATTTACCCAAAGATGGCGTTGTGTGAGTATAGAGAATATGTAGCAATCACTTAATGGGATTTATTAAATAATAGACCTAGCATTATATAAGTAATCTTACTTGTAGGCCAAGTACAGAGAGTCCGATAGGTTCTCCGTCATAGGATATTTATTATAAGAAATTGAGAAGCATAGGTAGCATAGTAGCATTATGAGATCAACCAACACCCTCCTAGCGGGATTCGAACCCGCGGCCTATGGTTTCGTGACCAGACATTCTAACCGCTGTAACATTATCATTTGCAGCGTGTGCATAATGAACTTCAACCAAGGCTGCTTCTCGATGAACAGCAACCGGCTCCGCGGCACGTTCCGGCTGCTGCTGGACGTGGTGGAGCGCGCCGGCGTGGCGTGCGCCGGCCTCAACCTCACCGAGTGGCTGCGCGCGCCGCAGCACGAGCGCGCGCCCTACCTGCTGCGCGAGCTCGGCTTCAAGTGCGGCGAGATCGGCGTGCGACTCGCCGCTACTTGACTGAGCGCCGTCGGGGATTGATTGTGGATGAAATTTTAGTTGATTAAACATGTTGCTGACTTTTTGTTTTACGTATTTTTTTATTTTGGATTGAAATTTGTAGTAGAATATGGAAGGGTCAAGAAAATGCCATGCCCTTGAAGGTTCATCAAAAGAGTCCGTAAATCGATGACGTTTGGTTTTTTTTTATAAACAATCACTAGTATGACATTAGAATGGTTCATGAAATAACGAAACGCAAAAATGTTGCCATTTCCTAAAGTTACCTAAGAAATAGGGTAAGATAAATGTGTTCATGAAACTATAATTTTGAGATACATGTTAATACTAAATATATTTTGAAAAGTTTATGAGGTTGTAATTTCTACATTGAATAATATTATGTTTAATGGAATTAAATGTTATGTAAACAACAATTCGATTATTTAATTTCGATCGCTATGCTTCCGAGTTTACATTGATTGATTCTATGCTTTGATTGATTAAATGATTGATTAATTGCATTGATTCTATGATTCCTTTAGAAATCATGGAAATAAAGAGTATACACATGTTCATTGTTTATGCGAAACTTAATTATTGTTAGAAAGCCCATTGATTCGGGGAGAATGAAAGTCGGTTCCTGGCAACATTCTATCAAATGTCAAACTGTCCTAATTAATTTTAAATGTTGTTATTGACGGCAATTTTAATTATTTACACACATGCGGCCTGATTTTTCCGTGATAAATGCTATATAAATAGCAATTAGCCATTTCCGCGCTCACTGGAGCATCATTCCGCGGCCGACCGCGCCGGGGCAAGCACGATGAGTGTGTCTGTGAAATTCAGTTTATTGTTGTTCTTAAGTTTGGTAATTATCTCGGAAAGTAAATACGGGTATGTGACCTGGGCAGCCGATAAGGCGGAGATATCGGTGAGCGATTACCACGCCGACATCCCGGACGTGTACGTCGCGAAAGCTACATATAACAACGAGATTAACACCACCGGGTATGTCCTTCCTCTTCGCATTCTGAGCGACATTATAATTAATTTGTTGCTTTGTCCTTTATATATCGCAGCTTTCCTACTATAGGGGCACATCTCAAAATTTAGTGATTTCGGCGTTTTATAATATATGGGCACATAACGAAAACGCCTACAAGATGCTTTCGACAAAAAGAGTCAGAGCATACTGTGGAGCCGCGAAAACTATTTGTGCCTCTTTCACATTTCCGAGTGAAGCGTTTCGGTTTCCGCGATACAAGGAGCAATTTAGTGTCGTGCCTGTAGTTGAGGAAGGAGTACCGCTCGTTCAGTTATTCAATTGTGTTTGTGCCGGTCTATTACGGAAATTATGGGTAAGCATTGATTTTTGTGTTCCAATTAGAGGAAAACTTTCATAGTTAGTTCCTTATATTAGGAAAAAACAGTAAAAAAAGAGGTAAAATTCCAAAAGTGCCAGTATACTGCAAAAATTTTGAATATTATTTTGTATAACTCAAATTGAATCTATATAACATTACAATAACGAAATAAATATCAAGTTCCCAATTCTGGTTGAATCTTTATATTACATAAATGCTGTTCATTACTACGTTTCATTGGAATATAGCTCTATAAAAAATGAAATTAAAGTTATTAAATTTACTTGCTACTTAACTTGGTACCTGTTCTTATTTTACAGGAATATGGAGTCACGAGCACAAAAAATTATTAACCTTTTGGCGCGTTCTAAAAGTCATAATGATCAGGTAAATAACCGTCCCTCTAGGAAGTTTCACAAAATATTGTAGGTACTATATTGTATAATTATAATTATTATTCTGCGTTCAACTTTAACTTTTTACAAAATCAAACTTCACTATGTACCTTTTAAAGTCACTTATTAAGTTTTAAAGTTTCTTTCAATATTGATAGCTCAGTCCCAATCTGAACCTGCATCATCTTCACTTCGCGGACCACTAGCATCTTATCACATTTCGCCAATGAACAGTAACGAGAGTGATATGGTATATACCGCAATTTTTATGATGTTTTCAATTACCATTTTAATCAAGGATTTTTCCAACCAAAAGAGGATCAATGTGATCTATGTTCCCAATACCAAAATTAATTTGAAAGACAAAAACTTGATCTCCAAGAGAAGTACGAAGCTCATTTAGAAGAAAAAACAATGAGAAGAGAAGAAAAAAGAGAAGACAGAAAAAACATTGATGAACACAACATTGTTGCGTGTTACGATGTTCAGGCAGTAATGCAAAGTCCTAATGGTAAAACCTCTTCATTTTATTACAAGTCGAAACTAAACAGTGTAAATTTCACCATAACAAAAGTACAAAAGTTAAGAAGCACTGATGAAGATACTACAGTCGATTACAAAAGTTATGAAGACGTTCACTGCTATTTTTGGGATGAGTCTCAGGCTAAAAGAGGTGCTATCGAAATTGGAAGCTGCTTTTATGAATATCTGAAGAGTGTGTCACTGAGAGATCGGATATAAATGTTACGTTTAGTAAAAAATACTCTAATTGTTTCATTTTTGTTGCATTTATAAAATTTACCTACATGAAGATTGAAAGAGATGAAACCAGAACGGATACAAGGATAACGGTTGACGATGTAGTGCTAGAACAGGTGAATGAAATTGTATATCTAGGATCTGCATTTAGTAGAGATGGAAGGTACTCCGCTGATATAGAAAGAAGAGTGAATGCAGGGAATAGGGTGAATGGAGCGTTAGGAAAACTTCTAGGCAGCAAAGTCTTAAGCCAGAAGGCCCAGCTCACTATGCACAATGCGGTGCTGATTCCTACGCTAACATATTGAAGCGAGAGTTGGGTATGGCAGAAAGAGCATGAAAGTAGAATAAACGCGGTCGAGATGCGTGCGCTGCGGAAAATCTGCGGTGTATCGCTCACAGACTGCGTTCGGAATGATGATGTAAGAAAGAGAGTTGGTCTGAAGGACAGCGTCGGAGTCAAGGTCAGAATAGGCATGCTCCGGTGGTTCGGACATGTGGAAAGAATGGATGACGAAAGACTGACTAAACAGATATACAATGCGAATGTGGAAAGATGTAGGAGCCGCGGAAGGCCCAGGCTCACCTACCACGACCAGATTGGTCGTGTATTAAAAGAAGGTGATGTTAGGAGTCATAAAACCGTAGAGCTTGTATGAAAAGGATTATGAATGTTGAAGAGGCGAGTGAGGTGTGTAAGGATCGTGCCATATGGCGTTCGGTTCTCTCTGCCTACCCCGCTAGGGAAGTGGCGTGAAGTTTAGTTAGTTAGTTCGTTACCTACATGAAGAGCAAACTCCTTTAATAACCCTATTTCATAGGCATTCTCTGTTAATATGTTTTTACGTTTATTGAGGAGTTTTACTCACTTAATGATTAAGAATATTTTGCTACTGTTGCGACTACCCACTACCTAGTCAGGGTGTGGAGGCAGTAATATTATAAACATTATGTTCATTACATTTGTTACATACCTGTTAAGAAAAAAGTAACTTTGTTTGCTTGCAATAAATACTTAATAATGCATTTTGTTGTGTATTATTTAATTGCAAAGATATAATATAGGAAACTAATAATAATTTTATTTCAACGTTTACTAATACAAAGATCCATTTACCAATATATTAAATAGGTACATCCATAAGTTAGGAATATAAAGGCTCAAGTCTAAATAATGCCAATAAGGGATATAGTTTATTTTATGATATAAGGGCACAACTAAATAGGGTTGATTAATAAACGTTTTTATATCAATTTGAATAGTGCTGGGATAAATTTAACATGCGCTAAATAATTCATACTTAATGGACAAACTCAAATGATTTTTTATGATTTCGCAATAATTAGTTTAATTTTTTTATGACAGATTTTGTGAAAATACAGGGGCTTAAAAATCTTTAAATGCGTTTTCCCAACAATCATGTTTTTCGAATTGTGCCCCTATAGTATGAAAGCTGCGATATCATCTGTGAGTCATGTTGTCCTACTATAAATCAGTACCAGTATGATAATATTTATAATGTATAACTACATCTTAGTATTTATAATTACTATGAAATCATTTTGTTTATATTGCATAGTATATGTTTAATTTTCCTTAAGTTCATGTAATAGATAAGTTTGTTTTCATTTACAGAACTTGGATATTTATAGTCTATTATTTTAAATTAAATTAGTTGCTAGAGACAGGGTACAATGGAAATTGTTAGAGGAGGCCTTTGCCAAGAGGCACACTGAACTCAGAGATATTCTATAACAATTAAAGAGAGAACCACAAGAAAAGAAGAAAAGAGTTCAGGATAAGAGGCTTATTATTATTATTATATTTTAAATAGATAAAAGTAGATACGAGCATCTGATTGCTTTTCACAACTGCTAAGTTTGTATATAAATATAACATTTTTATAAATCCAAAAATCAAATTATACATGAATGAATACTATGTTCATCACACAAAACATTTGCCTCTAGAGAGATTCGAAACTGCAATCCTTGGTTCAATCCTTGGCCAGGGTCTCTGACCACTCAGGCACCAACGAGCCTCTCAATATGAGGGGCTTATCCCTTCCATTTATCTTCCATGTCTAATCAATAAATAAAGATATCTGATGCATGTAGCTGGGCGTTCCTGGAGCTGCACACGTCAGACGACTCAAGCGACGAGCAGCAAGCATACGCGGCCGGCTACCTGGAGGGGTTCCTCACGCGCGACCTCATCTGGATGCACTGGCAGAATGTCCTCAAAGGGTAATGCCTCCCACAGGTTTTACCTCTTTTACACCACAAAATATGGTAAACATGGTATATGGTCAGTCTGGTGATAAGCAGTTACAGATCCTATGGTCATTTCCAATGTTAGAGGTATCATGAGCACATTTCCAACCTCTTTTTTTATTTGTGTAAGTACAAAACTGATGGTATAACTTAAAAATGAAATCTTTCTCTAAATTTTACAATAAAGTATCAAATACAAATATATCAGAACATATCCAATTAAGAATCTTTATTTCATTAATTGAGAATCTCTCAATTTTTTTTTTATGTTTCCATTTAATTTATTTAGGACATTCTCTGTTGAGCAACCAGTTGTTAGTAAAACTCATTTTACTAGATGTTGATCACACTATGGTGACCTAATGTGAAGTCTATTCACATTCAATGTAGATTAATTTGCCAATATTAAGAAACTAAACAATGCTGACACGTATTACCCTTTGTGATAAATAAAATAATGATAACAATATTTCAAACACATGTGTACCAAATTACAATCTGCTGTAGGTACTGCTACAATAAGACAGACGTCTGCGGCCTCATTGAGGAGTTTGTGGACAGAAATGAAGCGTACATCAGCTCCATGGTGGACCAGCACCGCACCGACCCCTACTGGTACCAGGTAATGAAAGAACTGTAACCTAACTGTTGTCCCATGTTGGTCTGGGACTAAGAAATAATGTGCCAACTGTGTTTCTTGCTAGCATGTCGTAAAAAGCAACTAATGGTATATCGGAATTTGAGTGTGTAACTTTTTTTCACAATTATCCATCTAACCCAGCCAATTTTTTTTTTGGCTGAATGTGATTAAGAGGGCTAGCTGTCCATTTGACTCTTCCAATTCCTTAGAGGATTATGGGCTTGATGATATTGGTGTATGTAAACTAACTAACTTTACCCCATTTCTAGGCAGAGAGATCCGAACGCCATACGGCACGGTCTTTACAAATCTCACTTGCTTATTTAACATTCATCATCCTTTCCATACAAGCTCTACGGTTATAGTGCCTCCTAACATCACCTTCTGCTAACACACGACCAATCTGGTTGTGGTAGGTGAGCCTGGGCCTGTAATTTAATCTATATTTATAATAAATCTGTAGAGAGGTCAATTCTGTACATGAAATATATTTTCAAAATAACTATCAGGGGGTGATTGGTGATCGATACTGATGCCAAAAATGCAATCAGTAAAATTTGTGTCTGTCTGTCTGTCTGTCTGCCTGTCTGTCTGTCTGTCTGTCTGTCTGTCTGCCTGTCTGTCTGTCTGTCTGTCTGTATGTTCCTTATAGAAACAAAAACTACTCGACGGATTTTAACGAAACTTGGTACAATTATTCTTCATACTACTGGGCAGGTTATAGTATACTTTTCATCACGCTAAAATCAATAGGAACAGAGTAGTGAAGGGAAATGTTGGGAAAACGGGAGAAGTTACTCCATTTTTTAAGCTTCCGTCGCGTGTGCAGCCTTAATGGTTAAAGTTACATAGAAATCATTAATTTAACCATAAACGCGGGTAACACCGCTGGCACAGCTAGTTAATAATAAATTTTCTATGCGATGATCTCTAGCCACTTTTTTTTGGTTTAAAGGAGTTTATTGCACCTTCGACTTCGACTGCCTACACCTTCTGGGATCACGGTCTTGATTGTATGTATGTATGGTATTTATGTAGTAAAGGTTTAATTATGAACAGGACCATCTTTACTGCTTATAACATGATAACTGGTTTAATACATTATATGATATAAATTAAATCCTACTAATATTATAAACGCGAAAATTTGTATGGATGGATGGATGTTTGTTACTCTTTCACGCAAAAAGTACTGCATGGATTTTGATGAAACTTTACAATAGTATAGCTTAAACATTAAAATAAGACATAAGCTATGTTTCATTAACATACTACGCGAGCAACGCCGCGGGCATAAGCTGGTTTACAATATATTTTTCTGTAAATAACGCGTTGGTACTCTTTGACAGATAATCACATCCTTTTAGCTGCAACTGTATTGTGTCTGATTAACTCTGATAAAATTGCAAATGCAACCCATTTAAATGTATGCATCAAGCATACATTTGAATGATTTTCAGCTTTAGTATGTGATGGCACTTTAAATAAATCTTCTTTTGTCATCAGGTAAGTATTTGGAAACATTACTATGTTCTAATGTTTGATATTTCTCATTCTCATCAGTTACTGAATGTTGGTCTGGGACTTAAAAAGAATGTGCCAACTGTGGTTCTTACGTAGCATGTCGTAAAAGGCGACTAATGGTATATCGGGTTTTGGATGTGTGATTGTGTAGGCGACAGGTTAGCCGCTTGTCATTGCTTTTTCACAATTTTCCATCTAACCCAGCCCGGCTTTATTTTTGGCTGAATGTGGTTGAAGGGGCATGCTGCCTCTTTAACTCTGCCTACCCCTTCGGGGATTATGGGCGTGATGTTAAGTATTTATGTATGTACTAGCTTCCGCCCGCGGCTTCGCCCGCGTGGAAATCGGTTATATCGCGCTTTTTTTCGCAATAAAAAGAAGCCTATGTTCTTTCTCAGGGTCTAAAGATTGTCTGTGCCAAATTTCATCAAAATCGGTTGAGAGGTTTAAGCGGGAAAGCGTGACAGACAGAGTTACTTTCGCATTTATAATATTAGTAGGGATTTCAGTCAGCATAATTTATCAATCTGTATGGACCATCAATATTCCTTATTTCGTTTCCGCCGAGTTCAGTTCAATTAGTGTAATTTCTAATGGAACGCGAAACCTTTAAATGGTTTTCATTTGCAGTCAGGTCAAAAAGGTAGGTAGGTACTTTGGGTCAACAAGTTGTGTACTATACTACGTCAAGTATATCGCATTTACTCCAATGTTATTTCGAAGTCTAGCAACAAAAATGATGTGTTTGTTTCAGATCAAGCTGTACTACATCCAGCTGGAGGGGCTGGCGATAGGCTACAACGAGGCCACCAGCGACCCGTACGAGCTGCTTACTGTCAGGGACATTTTGTGAGTATTTCTTGTGAATTACGTCGCTTTACCGTTTTCACAGTTTTGAGTTTGCAGTGTCTACTGCAAATGTAACTGTGTCCTGCGCGTTGAAGTTAGGGCCACTTGCTTCAATGGCAATGAAATTTCATTTCATTTCACTTGTGTTACGGACATCAGAATCAACAGCGGTATTACAAATAGATACTTAAATATTTAATACTAGCTGTGCCAGCGGTGTCACCCGCGTTTATGGTTAATATTATAAAGACCTATATCCGTCATACATGATTTCTATGTAACTTTAACCATTAAGGCTGCACACGCTACGGAAGCTTAAAAAATGGAGTAACTTCTTCCGTTTTCCCAACGTTTCCCTTCACTACTCTGCTCCTATTGATTGTAGCGTAATGAAAAGTATACTATAACCTGCCCAAGAGTATGAAGAATAATTGTACCAAGTTTCGTTAAAATCCGTCGAGTAGTTTTTGTTTCTATAACGAACATACAGACAGACAGACAAAAATTTTACTGATTGCATTTTTGGCATCAGTATCGATCACTAATCACCCCCTGATAGTTATTTTGAAAATATATTTCATGTACAGAATGGACCTCTCTACAGATTTATTATAAGTAGGTATAGATTAATACCCAGACACAGAACACACACAAGTATTCATCACACGAATGTTTGTCCTGGGTCGGGATCGCACCCACAACTCTTAGCGCATGGGGCAGGGTCACTACCGAACGAGCCATCGAGCCAGTCAGCTGATTTCTTCAAAATGCGCTAGCGCACTGCACAGGAAAGTGACGAAACAAGATACGTGGTCGTTAGCACCTTATGGCTCGCTCGGCAGATTATATTTTCTGCTCTTTGGCGCAATTTTTGGCATGTATAGAGTGATCAACGTAACACTATGACCGTTTCGCATTTTTGTGTTTTCGTAGGATAATTCCTCTTTGGCTTTAATACTGAAATTTTATTCTTTACTAGTACTACCAGCGATAGACTAACTAGAGGTCGGAATGTGCGACACGCCCTGAGCATCTCGTCCGTGGGCTGCCAAACGCTTGCGGGGCAGCCAAGCTGACAGCTTGGCGGCCTCGAGTCTCAGACGAGCGTAGTCCTCTGCATCCTCTGTCTGTTACCCCAAATTCAATTCGCAGATGGATCAACATGCTGGGCGACCTGGACGAGCTGGCGTTCGCGCTGACGATGCCGCCGGAGACGGCCGAGGGGCTGCTGTTCCCGGAACACTGCTCGGGACTCGTCAAGCTGCTGCCTGACCTCTCAGACCTGTACACGTCCCAGGTCACCTGGAACAGGTGCGTGCAGGCTACGACGTGGTGAAGATAAATTAGTAGTCACCGACTGGAGGTTCGGTTTCAGCTGAAAATTCTGTTACGGTGGGACACTACAAATTAGTTTTGCCCGGGACAGACTTTCTCTCTCATTTTTCTGAGATCACCATCTCAGAGAAAGGCTTTGGCAACTAGGAGTCGCTTTAAATCCTTTAGAAGACCTTCGAAAGGTCTAGAACGTGTTAGTTTTATTGATGGTGTCTATAGGCTATTTTCCATCTAACTCAGCCCATTGTCCCATGTTGGTCGGGGACTTAAAAAAGAATGTGCCAACTGTGGTTCTTGCCTTGCATGTCGTAAAAGACGACTAATGGTATATGAGGTTTTTGGATATGTGATTGTATAGGCGACGAGCTAGCCACTTGTCACTACTTTTTCACAATTTTCCATCTAACCCAGCCCAGTTTTGTTTTTGGCCGAATGTCGTTAAAGGGGCCTGCCCCATGACTCTGCCTACCCCTTCGGGGATTATGGGCGTGATATTATGTCATACAAAGTGATACTCTTGTTGCAGCTACCAGTCGATGCTGCGGTTCCAGAAGATGTACGTGCTGAAGTACAAGATGGCGCCGGGCAGCCAGGAGCGGATCCCCGGGTACAAGATGTCGCTATCCTCCTACCCCGCCTTTGTCCAAGTAAGTATATTTATGTTGAAGAGGCGAGTGAGGTGTGTAAGGATCGTGCCATATGGCGTTCGGTTCTCTCTGCCTACCTCATCATCTTCCTAGCGTTATGTCCCGTGCGCCCGCTTAGACCATGATACAGGATTTTGCGAGTCTGGTAATTACATTGAAGCGACTGCCGATCTGACCTTCGTAACCCTAAGATAGGGGAACCAGACAATTTTTGGATCATGGTTACAAATTCAAACTTGATTGAATTTCACCGCTCTTTCTCTCTATCTACCTCTTAAGAGAATTATCGTGAAGTTAGTTAGTATATGAAATTTCTTAAAGACCAGATTCTATTTAAATGTATTTTCTTTTTCCGAAAGAGGTAATGCAAATAGTTTTTTATCAGTATACTTATCAAATCGATCATCCTGACTGACTACAATATACAGCCAAACATTACAACATTAAATTTTAGATAATGAACGAAATACAACCCCTCCCCGTTTTCTTGAAATCTGCTCATCATCCTCTTGCCCTTCTCCCAGTTCATCTGGGGTCGGCGCAGCATGTCTTCCTTTTCCATACGTCCCGGTCAGCCGTCATCAAGCTATCCACTCCCATTTCTCTCATATCATCTTTCACACAATCCATCCATATCTTATTTGGCCTTCCTCTTCCTCTCCATTTACTAACAATCATACTCATCACTCTCTTTGTCACATGTCCTTCCTCTCTTCCTTCCTTTCTTGAAATCTACTAAATATCTCAATTTCTAGAACTGCTTCCATTCGGTATACTAAGTGAGCGTGTGGTGTCCAGTCCACAGACGACTTCTACATCATCTCGTCGGGGCTGGTGGCGGCGGAGACCACCATCGGCAACAGCAACCGCACGCTGTTCCAGCACGTGCACCCCGAGGGACAGGTCAGTGACACCCACAACCCTGGGGGGTCGCGAGGATATTGGGACGCCGGGTTAAGCTACTTTAAAGTGCAGACCTGTCTTGGTTCAGGATGTTTCGGGTGCTAAAATCCAGAGCAAGCGGAGGGTCTTGTAGATGATGATATGATGGTCTAGCTAGATCGCTTCCGAGCGCTTACTGTGACGGGCCTGCAAGCGATATATGTATCAAGATTGTAATAGTGGAATATCCGAACCCAAGTTGACCTTTACCGAGGTGATAATAGAGTGAAATATATTTTATAATAAATTTTAATATATTAGAAAATATATAAACACAGGATTGGCTAAAAAAAATCCTGGACTGTCTATTTTTAATTATTTCATCAAAATAATAAAAAAAAATTAAACTGGGTTGATATCGTTTAGAATTCGACAATAAAGATAGTATTTATTCCTCGTTCAGATCTTGGAGTACGCGCGCGCGATGGTGGCCAACCGGCTGGCCAAGTCGGGCGCCGAGTGGACGACCATCTTCCGCAAGCACAACAGCGGCACCTACAACAACCAGTGGTCAGTTTCCCAACACCTTTAAAACCTAACTTAATTCTATAGTATTATTGATCTACAGTATTCGTCAAGACCACAGAACAGAAAAAACGAATAGAAATGGCATGTCACAAAATAAGTATGAGGACCGATGAAGCCAAACTTACACAAATACGCCAATAATTACATATTTATTACAGATAGCAATGAGCTGGATTGGAAACAGCTTATCTCATTATCTCATAAGACAACATCCCTTCATTATTTTAAAAACGGTTAAATTTACTATAACTCTAAAAAGTAATTAAGACTTTTCGTTATCCAAATTCAAATCGAACACAAATGTTGAGAAAAATTTTCTTCTTGTCAATAGATGGCGTTGTATTTTTTTTCTTATAGGAGCAGGAATAAGGTCGACATTTCACGCGTAGTCTTGCGTAACTACGCAGGATTGTTGCTTCGTTGCCACGCCCACTTGACACTTCCCCATAATATTGGTTCCGTGGTCATGACTTACAGAGGAGGTGCCGATTCGGTCATACATTTTCGGTCGTATATATATATATATAACTGCTTTTGTTTATTCTTTGTTGTGTGTTATATAAATATATTTTAATTTCATTAACCATCAGACCATTTCATCATTTTGATGAGGGATTGGATGGGCACAGGGAACTTGATGAGCGGATCACTGGTGGCCACTACTCACACCGCTACTGATTAATTAATTTAATATAAAAAAATCTTGCGGTGTTTCTTTCCAAACTCCTCAGAAACGGCTGAACCGATTTTGATAAAAATTTTGTGTACTTATCGGGTAGGTCTGAGAATCGGCCAACATCTATTTTTCATACCCCTAAATGTTAAAGGTGTCCACCCCAAAGCTATAACTTGAGAACGGCTTTACCGATTTCGCTAGTTCTTTTTTAGTTGTGTTTGTTATTGTCATGTGAAGGTCCTTATGAAAGAAAAATATAAAAAAGTTGCACGGATAAAAAAAATGGGTATTGAAAATCTGAGAACGGGATATTGAAATATCTGGGTATTGAAAGAAGATTGACGAAAGAGATATATAAGGCAAGTGTAAATGGAGCCGTTGGGAGGGGAAGACCTAGACGGACTTTCCATGACCAGATTGGTAATGTAGTAACAAAAGGTCAGGGTAACAGCACCCTTAATCGACGAGCGTGTATGAAAAGACTTATGAATGTAGAAGAAGCGAAAGGTGTATGTCAGGATCGTAGCAAATGGAAGTACGTGATCTCTGCCTACCCCCATGGGAAAAAGGCGTGATATTATGTATGTATGTATGTATGTATGTATGAGAACGGGGCGTTACGAAGTGCGCCGGGTCAGCTAGTAAATCAATAAATTTAAACTTGCTTACGCGGTCAATTAAATGTCACCCGCAGGCTACAATATGGCCTTATGACCTGGGTCGCTCTCGCTCAACTCCAATTAACAAGCGCGGAACCGCCGTGGGCCCTATAGGCATGTTCACAACTTTTATTGACGGTCGAATCCGCATGTTAGCACGACCAGCCAACAGACCAGCCAGACCAACCAGGTTATAGTTGGGGAGCTAGTGCACCATCCGAGTAACGGTCTTCCTGTAAGGCTAAACATTTGTAAAATGGTGATTTATAGCACCCTAAGGGAAGTAACCATGTGGCTCTCTTCTCATTACATGTCCATGGCATGTGATGGGTAGAGAGGAAGGACATGTGCCAAAGAGACTGATGAGTATGAATGTTAGTGGATGGAGAGGAAGAGGAAGGCCAAATAAGAGATGGATGGATTGTGTGAAAGATGATATGAGTGAAATGGGAGTGGATAGCTTGATGACGGCTGACAGGGACGTGTGGAAGAGGAAGACATGCTGCGCCGACCCCAGGTGAACTGGGAGAAGGGCAAGAGGATGATGAGGAAGACCGTTACTCGGGGGGTTCACCAGCTCTTGGGCTATTATATAATGTGGTGTGCGTGCAGGTACATCGTGGACTACAAGCGGTTCTCTGCGCGCACGGCGCGGGCAGCGGGCGCGCTGAAGGCGGGGCTGCTGTGGGTGGTGGAGCAGCTGCCCGGGTACAGCGAGGCCGCCGACCTGTGAGTACTGGCCCGGGGCGGCCGGGCCGGCCCGAAGGGGAGGAAACAACCCTCCCCTAAGCGTAAGGGAAAATAGCCCTGATTATCGGAGTGCAGTTTACAATTTTTAATAAATATTAATCAACTAAAAAAAATAATAATGTGCCAACTGTGTCTTGCCTAGCATGGCGTAAAAGTAAACTAATGGTATATCGGGTTTTGGGTGTGTGATTGTGTAGGCGACGAGCTAGCCACTTGTCACTACTTTTTCACAATTTTCCATCTAACCCAGCCCAGTTTTGTTTTTGGCTGAAGTTGGTTAAAGAGGCCTGCTGCCCCTTTGACTCTGTCTGCCCCTTCGGGGATTGTGGGCGTGATGTTATGTATGTATGTAGAACTGCGCAACACATTTACATATGAACTACTAGTCTTGTGAAGTGTAATACATGGCTGTACCGTCACTGCGCAGCACCGAGGAGCTGCGCAAGACGACGTATTTCCCGTCGTACAACATCGCGTACTTCCCGCGCGTGTTCAACCTGAGCGGGGGGAACGTGCGCGTCGCCACCTTCGGCGACTGGTTCGGCTACCACACCAACCCGCGCGCCAAGATCTTCAAGGAGAAGCAGGTAACACAACTCCACATCACGTCACATGATATTCAGCCCTCTACAGGCGAAGCAGGGTCCTCCTGCCATCTTGAAAGTCCTGGGTGTCCGATGCCCCGGATTTTCAAGATGGCCATGGCATTCACCCCGGACCCCCCCCGCCCTGGTTTCAGTTGCCTGTTACAGTTATTAATGTCGAACAAAAAAAACACGTTTCTTGTATGGAAGCCCTCTTTAAATATTAATTTTATTCTGTTTTCAGTATTTGTTATAGGGGCAACAGAATAATAATAATAATAAATCAGTATATTGCTTTTGAGCAATATACTGATTTATTATTATTATTATTCTGTCTAATTTTTTTCTTTGTAATGTCTGCATTACAAAGAAAAAAATAACAAATTACAAAACAAAAGAGAAATGGACAAATTATAAAGTACAATTGACAAACAATAAAAATATCAGTTGAGCAAAAGGATATAACTCAGCTTGTGCTGACGCAGGACAAAGGTCATTGGAAATACGTCATTTGTGAAAATTTCAACTGTTTAGCTATCACGGTACATGAGATACAGCCTGGTGACAGACGGACGGACAGCAGAGCCTCAGTAATAGGGTCCCGTTTTTACCCTTTGGGTACGGAACCCAAAAAAACATGTGTAATTAAAAAGTTGGTGGTAGCTCAATGGTAAGGACACGCGCCTCTTAACCGAAGAGTGTGGGTTCAAACTCGGGCATGTACCTCTAGATTTTTCAAATCGATATTTATACCACTAGCTCGACGGTGAGGGAAAACATCGTGATGAAACCTGCAAATTCGAACAACTTTGAATTTGTAACCATGATCCAAAAATTGACTGGTTCCCCTATCTTAGGGTTACGAAGGGCAGATCGGCAGTCGCTTCAATGTAATTACCAGACCAGCTAAATCCTGGATCATGGTCTAAGCGCACCCCGTCTGAGCACGGGACATAACGCTAGGAAGATGATGATTCAAAAAGCTGTTGGTGGTCCCCAGGCGGGCATCTCGGACCTGCGCGGCATGTACGCCACGCTGCGCTACAACGACTTCCGGCACGACCCGCTCGCGCGCTGCGCCGCCTGCGCGCCGCCCTACAGCGCCTGCAACGCCATCGCCGCGCGCAACGACCTCAACCCCGCCAACGGTGAGCGGCGCCGACATCTGCAGCTGACACCGGAACTTACGACACCGGTTGATAACCATTTTAACCATAATTGGCAAGTCATAAACTTGCCAATTATGGTTAAAGTACTTGGGTTCGATCCCCACTTAGGACAAACATTCGTGTGATGAATACTTGTGTTTGTTCTGTGTCTGAGTGTTAATATCAAATGTTTAAGTATATATTTACCGCTGTTGATTCTCATATCCGTAACACAAATGCTTTAGCTACTTAGCTTGGAGTCAGATCAATGTATGTCGTTGGATATTTATTTATTTATTTTAATTTCAGTACATACTTGTCTATATCAAATAATGAGAATTATCGGAAATAAAAATCTATTATAAGGTATTACTGACCCGTGTAGTCGTAACTGTTAAGATCGTCTCATTTAGACAGGAATACAGATACCTCCAAAATGTGAAGTAAGACAACTAGATGTGTTTTATGAACTGCCGAATCGCAATGCTTGCATAGATATATGTAGTTATTGTAGACTCAACATTAAAGTTTGTCATATCGCCTTCGTATGACCAAGTTCACGTCTCGCATATAATAATAAATAAATTGTCCAGATCTTAAATAGGTCAATAAACATCCATGACTCGAGTACAAATGTCCATCCATACAAACGTCCATCATCATCACGAGACATTTGCCCGTAGCGGGATTCGAACCCTCGGTTGCGTGGCTAGGGTCTCTGACCACTAAACCAACGGGCCTCTAATTATATCCCACCCCAAAGAGTATAAAGAGCTTATTCGACTGGCTCGATGGCGCATTCGATAGTGACCCTGCCCCATGCGCCAAGATTTGTGGGTTCGATCCCCACCCAGGACAAATATTCGTATGATGAATAGTGGAGTTTGTTCTGTGTCTGGGCGTTAATATCCAAATTTAAGTATATATTTGTAATATCACTGTTGTTTCTGATATCCGTAACACAAGTGCCTTAGCTACTTACCTCGGAGTCAGATCAATGTATGTGATGTTGTCGGATATTTATTTATTTATTTATTCCCGTAGGCACGTACCCGTTCCGCGCACTCGGGCACCGCAGCCACGGCGCGACGGACGCCAAGGTGACGAGCGCGCGCCTGCGCCGCACGTACCAGTTCGTGGGCGTGGCCAGTCCCACGCACGACGCCGCGCGCGGCATACCGCCCTTCGCGTGAGTATACCTCCTGGCCGAGTCGTCTCATATCAGTTTCAACCTCAGCCTAGTGGCAAATTAAAGCCCGGCATAGCAAACTATATGATTTGAATACATAAAACTGTATTTCCCAATCTTTGTGTTGCACTGACCCAGTTATTTTTATATTTTTCCTTCGCAACCGGTTTCGGTTTTTATCTGTTTTCGGCTTCATAGTGCATGTAGGGAAAATACTGAAAGACATTTTAATATTACTTAAACTTATTAGGTAAAAAAGTTAACTATTGCAAAATTAAATCAACTAAGCCCCTTTTGAACTGATGGCATGCTAACCCTATTATAAATTTCACAGGTGGAGTGAATTCGATCTAGGCACGAAGATCTCGCACGTGGGTCATCCCGACCGCTGGCAGTTCCCTCCGTTGCTGCACCGCTGGGAGTGGGCCTAATTGACCCACTGTTTTGTGCAGGGTTAACCTCGAATAGATAGCTTTACTGACAGTTGTAGCAATTTGAAGAGGCTATGGCAATATTATCTAGTTTTCATACATTGCAATTTAAAACTAAAGCGTTTATCTTCATTAAAGGCTGGGCCGTATTTAACCTATTAAAGGCCCTGGGCACATTAAGAGAATTCATTTAGTTTTCGTTAATAAATTTTGATGATCCATTGTTAATCTTAGAATTCGGGGCTCTCTCGACCACGGAGCCCTGGGCTCGTGCCCTGAGTGCCAATGGGAAAAAGGTGCCTGATTATACAGTATTTGAAAATTGACAATCGACTTACTCTATAAAGAATTTTACTTCTATTTATGACTAGCTGTGCCAGCGGCGTCACCCGCGTTTATGGTTAATATTATAAAGACTATTTCCGTCATACATGATTTCTATGTAACTTTAACCATTAAGGCTGCACACGCGACGGAAGCTTAAAAAATGGAGTAACTCCTCCCGTTTTCCCAACATTTTCCTTTACTATTCTGCTCCTATTGATTGTAGCGTGATGAAAAGTATAGGTACTATAACCTGCCCGGGAGTATGAAGAATAATTGTACCAAGTTTCGTTAAAATCCGTCGAGTAGTTTTTGTTTCTATAAGGAACATACAGACAGACAGACAGACAAAAATTTTACTGATTGCATTTTTGGCATCAGTATCGATCACTAATCACCCCCTGATAGTTATTTTGAAAATATATTTCATGTACAGAATTGACCTCTCTACAGATTTATTAAAAGTATAGATGTAACGAGTTGCATGCTTGTGAAGTCACTGTTTTATGAAAACAAATGAGACAAAAATGTTTTAAGAGCCCGCTTTTAATGATATTTGGGTGGAATATGACTACTGGTGGTGAATGAGAACTAGAATGATTTGTCCTTTTATGTGTCCAACGAGGAACGTGATAATATAGATCTAACTACTCATAACTTTTTACATGTAAGTATTTCAACTGTATATAAGTGATCAAGATGTATAAACGAATGAGGTGAAAACAAAAACAAATTGATACCGTTATAATATATTGAAATCAATTGTTTAAATACTAAGTTTTTACATTATTTTGATAAATAAATCGAGTTTACAATTGCGTGTTTCATTTCTTAGGTAAACGCCGATAAAGCTTTCATATTTATGTACAAGTTATTTCAAGAGAACTGATGTTAGAGCAATAATTCATGCTAGATTTACAATTCATTACTGGTAATAATTTAATACATAAGAATACACACAAACAAGTGTACAAAATATCATACTTTTACAATAACATAATTATCAATATGCTCTTGACACATTCAAACAATGAAAATATAAAATGGAATACATAGCGTCCTAAATCTTAAAGATTCTAATATACCTGCAGTTTATGATCAACCAATTTCATTTTACATCATTTGTAAATTTTTATAACAATACTAGCCAATATATTGTAGATAATAAAATGACAAATTTGGTTAACACGAATTTAATCAAAAGATTGTCTTGGTATTGAGATAACAACTCCCCTATAATACAATAACTCAATGATTTACCCTACTTTTAAACCACACTAGTGTAACATAGATGTTCAAACAGATTCCTACATTTATTCACCTACATCTTTCACAGTTGCACCATAACTAATGGTTTGCCCGATTCCATAACACATTACTACAATCATCACTTTTCAATCAACCAAGTTGTGCTCTGAACAATAGGCCTTGGCTATACATGATTATAGTAGAATATAAATATATAGATTTATATACTTCTAGTTCAATACATGCAAACGCTAAACTGATGTTATTGGAAATTCCCTCACAAGACTGCTATAAGATTATTGATAAGAATTAAGTTTATATTTTATTGCCTTTTAAAAGAAGGTGATCCGTTTGCGTACCTCATTAGCCCTCAAGCAATATCCTGGAATGAGTATTATTCAATAAAAATATAAATAAAAAAAATACAACATACTTCAACTAATGTTTAAAACTCCAAAATATAGTGAATGAAATAATTTAATTCTGGTTCCAGATATAGTTCGATTTTAATAAGGTTGCACATTCAACAAGTTCATAATATACATTTTACGTTTCTTAACTTTATTTAACTAGGTGAGCATTGGACCTCAATTCAACGCCTGATGTTAAGCGAGTAGGAATCAATGGATTCACCTTTGATATTGCATTTGATAACCGTAATTGCAGTAAACATTGTTATTCCAATGAATTAAGCATAAGCAGCTGTTTCAAGACCTTCGTCTGCGATGTCTCTCTGATTTCTCCAGCTAGGAACATTTCATCTACTACTGTGTATACCTGCAATGTAAAGTATTAATTATTTATTGGAAAAAGTCTAGTTAGTCTTATTTATAACATTTCATTATAAAACTTAACATTTTCAAATCTAATACATAATTTTGTATGTAGAAAAAATATTTGAAGAGAATAACTAAGAGCAAATTAATTACTAGTTTTACTCTTTAACTTGGAATGGATTAATGATATTCCTAAGGGCAAAAAGCAAGTAGGAATTAGTTTAAAAACTAAACTGGGATTGTGAAAAAGTTCTGAAGGTATGCAGTACTCTTTTTTTTTTTTATTTGGTAAAAACTGACCTACATTTATTATAACCATGTAAGCAGTATGGTGGTAAACACATGATAGCAATAAGATATTCATGGGTTGTGTTAAGGTTTTAAGAACCTTTTTGGTTTGTTGGCCATAGTGGCCATAAACATTCAAATAGAAGAAAAAGAAGAACGCAAAATGTCATGAAGAAACCAGTTTTGAAAAAAGCGCGGGAAACGTTAAATCGACCGGTTGTTATTTCCGATCTTGCTTTTTTATAAATTAATTTCTTATAAATATTGGATCAGTTAAGTTGTAAAATATAGTTAGTTTGTAATATTAGTGTATATATATTATTATTATTATATAGTTTATCTTTGTTGGCGATTAATTGGTAAGTTTTTATTTATTTATTACTTTGTGTATGAACGAGCCGCACGATCCTGGGGGCACAGTCCCCCAGGTAAGTAATTATGTTACTATACATAATAACTCGGGCATGGATACTGAGGAATCATTAGGAGATACAGATTGCTCTTCAAATAATAAAAGTGTAAAGCGCCGTAGAACATCAACAAAAAAAATTTGCAAACATTGCAATAAAAAAAAAAGGCGGCAAAACAAGTTAACAACAACAGAAAAAATTACCGATGTAGATTGTCAATGCGAAATCCATCCTTCAAACCCAAATATGAGTTTAATAAATGAAGTGGAGCCTTCTGTTCCAATATCCGATGCATCAAATATAGGTGTGCAGGAGGGCACTCGCCAGTCCGGCAGAATTTATTATCAAGCTACGGATTCAGCCCCTTATGTAATACATGTTCAGAGGGAACAATCATCCCCTGATGAGAATCCCTTTATGAATTCCATTGGATTTGGCTTTTTCTTGAAAAAAAATAATTTCAAACACATCATAGACGGAAGTGTTAAAAAAATCGGTCGAAACAGAATCAGTATATCTTTTTCTAATTTTGATGCGGCCAACTCATTCATATCAAGCAATACTCTAAAATCCCATAAATACCGTGCCTTTGTCCCTATTTTTAACGTGACCCGCATGGGAGTGGTTAGAGGCATACCATCAGAATGGACCGATGAAGACATTATAAATAACATCACAGTCCCTCTGGGCTGTGGAAAAATAATAAAGGTAAGACGGCTCAGAAAAAAAACCATAGTAAACAGTAAAACAGAATTTATTCCAATTGAAACAGTTGTGGTTACCTTTGATGGTCAACTCTTACCCCCCCGTATCTATGTGTGCTATAATTCCATCCCAGTTGACCTTTATATCTACCCCACTGTCCAATGTTTTAACTGCTGTCGATATGGGCATATCAAAACACAATGCAGATCTACTCCTAGGTGCTATAAATGTGGCCAAGCCCATTCAGGTGAGGCTTGTTCTGTGAATCCCGAAGACGGATATTGTTGCCTCTGTACAGGATCTCATTTCGCTAACAACAGAAAATGTCCTGAATTTCTTAGACAAAAATCCATTAAGGAATCTATGGCTAAAAAATGTATATCCTATGCTGAAGCCTTAAAATTACATCCCCCTGTGTCTAAATCCTACGCTGACGTACTGATGTCGAGTCCCACTTCTAGATCAAACGCCAATCCAATTGCCTTTTCTTCCAAAAAATCACCTGACACATTATCTTATAAAAAAACAATTTTTAAAAAACCAAGTACTCCTCGTCAACTCGAAAAAGGTTATGACCGTGAGGCCCATAACTCTTTAATAAAAGACTATGACCGTCCTTCTCCGGATAATGGATGTGCCCTCATAAATAGTAATAATAACAGCTTCCTATCTAATTTATCTTTAAAAGAACTAATTCTGACTTTAATTAACTCTCTGAATGATTATGATAATAATATAACTTCACCGTCCAACGCTGCCATCCTAATGAAGAATGTGGTTACTAATAATTTGAATGACAAAGATGGACGGAAGGTCCATAGCAATTCAGTGGAACTGCCGTAGTGTTTATAGTAAAAAAACTGACTTGATATATTTAATCAATAAATTTTGTCCTTTTATAGTCTCTCTTCAAGAGACATGGCTTAAGCCTAACTCTAATTTTAAAATATCTGGCTATTCTTCAATAAGGGAGGACAGAAGTGATGGTTATGGAGGCGTAGCCATTCTCATTAGCCATGCAACTCCCTTCAAACATGTTCCAATCCCTCAACATAGTAGTGACTTTTCTATTATTGCTGTAAGTATAAATGGTATTTGTTTTTTATCTATTTATATTCCTCACCCATCAACCTCTATTTTTGATGAGGTAGAAAATATTCTTCGTGATATACCTAAACCTTATTTAATAATGGGAGATTTTAATGCACAGCATGTATCCTGGGGAAGTTCCCGTTCAAATCATTATGGTTCAAGAATTTTAGACATTATTGACAATGAAAATTTATGTTTACTTAACTCTGGTGAACCAACTCGTAGGACTCAGCCTCATGAGGGCTTGAGTGCTCCTGATCTAAGTATCTCTACTCCAAATTTGTCTTCTGCAGTAAATTGGTCTACTTTGTCTTCCAGCTGTGGTAGTGACCACTTCCCTATATTGATCACCTTTACAACAAATTTTAACAAAAATACTATGAACCATACCCCTCGGCTTAAATATAAACTTAACTCCAATACAAATTGGTCTTTATACAAGGACCAAGTAGATCAAAATTTATCATCCCTTCCTAATATACATGGAAATGACCATTATTTATGTGCAGAAGCACTAGCTGCATTATTATTAAAGGTTGCTGATAATATTTTTCCCATAAAAAATAACTCCCCTAAAGGCATTCCATCTCCGCCATGGTGGGATAAAGAATGCTCTGCTGCAATTAAACAAAGAAAACAAGCTGAGCATACATATAAAATTTGTTCAACTGCTGCAAACTTTGATATTTTGGCTGAAAGTATAAAATCTACCCGTAAACTACTTAAAAAGAAAAAATGGGAAGGCTGGAAACAATTTTGTTCTTCTTTATCACCTGATGTTCCAGCAAAAGATGTTTGGAACAATATTCGAAGATTCAGATCAGCATTTAGAGAATCCAAATCTAGGTTTCTACATGATCCTACTCTAGAAAAATTTATGGACATTTTAGCTCCCTCTTTTGTTCCTCAAAATCATATATTTTGTAATATTCCTTTAGATTCTTTAAACTCAAAACAATCTAGCATCTCTAGTCCTTTTAGCCTCTATGAGTTAAAGGGTATCTTATCCAGAGTAAAGGATTCTGCTCCTGGCCCTGATGGCATTCCTTACTCCTTTTTCTCTCATCTTAGTGATCCCACTCTTGGTTACGTTCTCAAACTTATTAACTCTGTCTTCCATTGTGGAATTATCCCTTCATTTTGGAAATCCCAAGAGGTGATACCGATTTTAAAACCGAATAAATCTCCTTCTGATGCAACGTCATATCGCCCTATAGCCTTATCACCCGTAATTGCTAAATTAGCTGAACATCTTGTCAAAAATAGGTTAGAATGGTACATTGAAAATGAAGGCTTGCTGTCACATAGCCAATACGGATTCAGAAAAGGCAAAAGTTGTATGGACAGCATTTCCATTTTTTCCACTGATATTCGTTTAGCTTTTTCCAAAAATGATTCAATATTAGCTGTCTTCTTGGACATATCAGCAGCATATGACAATGTAGTGTTGCCAATCCTAAAAAATAAACTTCTTAATCTTCAAATTCCCCCATTATTTATAAATTTTATTATTAACCTATTGTCCGGTAGATCTGTACATGTTCCCAAAGGTGATTCGACTACTACATCGAGAATGTTATGGAAGGGGCTTCCTCAAGGTTCTGTTTTAAGTCCGCTACTATATAATATTTACACTTACGATCTAGAATCATCCATAATAGGTATAGAAAATTTTAATATTTTACAATATGCAGATGATTTACTATTTTACGTCTCTGGCAATAATATACAGAAATTATGTTCATCTTTGTCCTCATCCCTGAAACTCTTAAAAACTTGGCTAGATTATAACGGATTAAGCTTATCAAGAGCTCTGCCGTTTTGTTCTCGAGGATGCGTTTTCCTCCTCCTATATCTGTCATATTCGATGGTAGACAAATTCCTTCTAATAAAGAAGCTAAATTTTTAGGTGTCATATTGGACTCAAAAATGTCTGGACTCCCTCATTGCTACTACCTTACTGCTAAATGTGAACGTTATATAAATATCTTAAGGTGCCTTTCGGGTGTTTGGTGGGGAGCTCATCCCTTCTCCCTTAAATTACTTTACAATGCCCTAATCCGAAGTATTCTCGATTACGGGACTTTCTTACTTGAACCCTGCAGCATCATGGGGTTGAGTTTGCTTAATAAGGTTCAGTCGAAAGCCTTACGAATAGTGACAGGCGCGATGAGATCTAGTCCAACTAATGCATTGCTGGTTGAATGCTGTGATCCCCCTCTGTCTCTCCGACGACAATATCTATGTGATAAGTTTTTATTTCGTGCCCTACAACTTACAAACCATCCCCTTGAAGTAAGATTGAAATTACTTTCGAACTTCATTGAAACATCACCATATTGGACCCATAAAAAAACCCCGTGCCTCATTGTAAGTTTTCGCAAGTTCTCGTCTCTCCAAGCCCCCTTCCACAGATCCCAATACCTACCGATATTTTGCCATAACTTTGAATCTTTAGTCCTTTCTCCTACTGTATATCTTAATCTCCTAGATAATTTAAAAAATGATGTTAATGCCAACGCCTCATTGTGCAATATTCTTGAAAAAGATTGGAACAATTGGCATTATATCTTTAGTGACGCATCTAAACACTCCCTTTCGGGCCGCGTTGGTGTAGGTGTATACCACCAGCAATACAGGATAACTCAAAAAGTCAAGCTTCCTCCAGAAACATCTGTTTACACGGGAGAATGCTTCTGCCTTTTAAAATCTTTGGAGTACGTATTAATTATGAACCTAAAAAAAACGGTTGTGTTCACTGATTCAAAGAGCGCTTTACAGGCATTAAATAAACTCCCATTTATATGTAACTCGAATAACGTAGTAATTTTAGAATGCAGAAACTTACTTCACAAAATATTATTAAAAGGTATGATTGTTCACTTCATATGGGTTCCTGGCCATAATAATATATTAGGAAATGTAAAAGCTGATGAATTAGCAAAAGACGCAATACACTCCGGAGACATGTTTCCGTATAAAACATTTCCCCACGATTTGGTCTGTCTCCCCAAGATTTTTCTTCGAAACTCTTGGGAAGAAGACTGGTCTATCAATAACCTTAATAAGGGTACTCATTATAGAAACATCCAACCATCGTTACCGAGAAAGCCGTGGTTCTTTAAAACTAAATTGAATAAAAGGTCAACTTCTAGCATTGTTCGTATGAGACTTGGACACACATGCACTCCTGCACACCTATCTAGAATTAAAATAAAAAATAATGACTTATGTGAATGTGGTGCTGTGGGAGATTTAAACCACATTTTCTTTGCTTGCCCTGCCTTTAATCGATCCTCTTTCCTAGCATCTCTTCTATCACTCCGTATCCCTTTCCCGACGTCTATAAATATTCTTTTATCTTTTAATAATATTGATATATATGATATTCTATCTACTTATATAACTCTAAACAATATAAAATTATAACACATATTATATACTTACCTACTTACCTGATCCTAGTATTAAATTCAATTATTCCTTCCCACCGTTTCCTTACCTTTTGTTCCCAATCACTACCTACTGTCTGTGGCCAATGCACAAATCGTGCAGAGCCAAAAAAAAAAAAAAAAAAAAAAAAAAAAAAATGTATGTTTAATATTGTATAATTTTAAATGTATATAAAAAAAATGTGTATTTAATATTAATTTGCTACAATATATCTTTGTTTTATAAAAGTTTATTTTTATATTTCACATCGTTTCCAGGTTGCAAAAACCATAACCATTCGCTTTAAATACCATACATATCATTATGCCCGTAATCCCCATAGGGGTTGGCAAAGTAAAAGGGGCAGCTAGCCCACATAACCACATTCAGCCAAAAAATAATACTGGGTTAAGTTAGATGGAAAATTATGAAACTATTGTTTTACTCTATATAAATGATTGATCAGAGGGTAGGGGCCATTTCTTACCTTATAGAAGTTGAATACAAGATCTAATTCGCACACATTATGGAAGTACTCGTTGAGAACTTCGACGAAGTTGTGGATAGCTTCCAGGTAGCACAGGTTGTTGTCGTTCACGTCTACGCAAATGCAGAAGTACAGTCCCGCGTACCGCCTGTACACTATTTTGAAATTTCGGAACTGAAAATGAATAATGTTATGTATTGATAATGTTTCTTTCAGTTGAAAATTATTACATTATTTGCTTTAGGTTCTATGCTTAGTTTTAAGATGCGACTGCTACCCAGTTTACAGGTGACAACAAACCGCTATATTTCGCATTTTACAGCAATATTAAATCTCATACCTCTACAAAGTTCGTGTGTTTAGCGTCTCGAACCGTTACCACAGCATGAACTTCCTCTATAAGCTTCTGTTTTTCGTCATCATCGAAATTCATATACCACTTCGCCAATCGAGTTTTCCCAGCTCGATTTTGGATTAGAATAAAGCGTATCTGCAATAATTAAAAAAGCGTGAGTAAAGGAAGTAGGCTAGTAACATAAAATAAGAATAAAAGGTAGTCTAACCATTATAATAAATTAAATAATCGAGATGAAAAAGAGAAATCAGATTTGTCGACGACGCCTCCCCTTTTTTAATTTTGACAGAGGTATAAATGACAGATAGGCGACAATCGATTTAAAAAAAAAGAACAACGTCAAATATTTTTGTTTATGCCTAGAAAGAAAAAAATATTATTTAAAAAAGGAGAATCAAAGAAATTACAGAGGAAATACATATGTACGTATTCATTTCTACCAAATAATTTCTGTCGGAATATATATTAATTTCAACCAATAAAACAACCTATGAAATAGTTGATTTATTGGCCTTGATTGAACGTGTCATTTATTTGTCTATGGTTCACTGCAGTAAGTGTTGCCATTACAAACGCCACTCATAAATAGTATAATTTAGTAGAATTACTTAAAGTTAAATAAACCCTTTTAGTCTTTAAAGTTTTAATATTATTATAATAATATTTATAAACGAATATAAGAATATTTATAGCAGATTTTAATGTTATAAAGTCCCAATGATGCATAATCATAAAAATTGGATAGTGAATAGTTATTATTAACGTCCGTATATGGCAACGCAAATATTGAGTTGTTTTTCAATTTTCAGTGGATTTTTGACGTTGCTTCTACTTGCTCGCTTTTACTATCAAGTTTTCCTCATGTAGTGCTTAGGTTTCCACAATGTGTCTAATTAAGTAGTTTTGTAGGAAAATACAATTTCAAATTTAAATGACGCCCACGAAGACCACCAAAACTGAAGTAGAAATGGTGATACGAAACAGAAAAACTGTGATGAAAGACGGGATCATGACAATGTCGGGTATCGGCGAGCCTTCGGTGTTCCACGCGCTTGTGGTCATATTTCTGGAGTTTTTCGCATGGGGATTGTTGACTATGCCTATAATATCAGTACTAAATGCTACGTTCCCGGATCATACGTTCCTGATGAACGGTCTCATAATGGGTATCAAGGGCATCCTGTCGTTCTTGTCCGCGCCTCTCATCGGCGCCCTGTCCGACGTGTGGGGCCGCAAATTCTTCCTGCTGGTCACCGTGTTCTTCACCTGCGCGCCGATCCCGCTCATGACGATCAACACTTGGTGGTTCTTCGCAATGATTAGCATCAGTGGAGTGTTCGCTGTGACTTTCTCGATCGTATTCGCGTACGTTGCTGATGTCACGACGGAGGCGGAGCGGTCGCGGGCCTACGGACTCGTATCCGCTACCTTCGCGGCCAGTATGGTGATCTCCCCAGCGCTAGGAGCCTACCTAATGGACAAATACGGCGAGGCGCTCGTCGTCGCCGCCGCCACGGCGGTAGCGGTGCTGGACGTCTTCTTCATCATGGTTGCTGTACCTGAAAGTTTGCCAGAGAAGGTTCGGCCGAGCGGCTGGGGCCCCGCTATCAGTTGGGAGCAGGCTGACCCCTTCGCAGCCCTAAGGAAGGTTGGGTCAGAGCGCACAGTGTTAATGTTGTGTGTTGCCGTGTTCCTCTCATACTTGCCAGAAGCGGGACAGTACTCCTGCTTGTTTGTGTATCTAAAACTAGTGATGGGCTTTGGTGTAGTGCAAGTGGCGATATTCATCGCAATAGTAGGAGTTCTCAGTATCGCCGTGCAAGTAGTACTCGGCTTCTTAATGAGATCACTGGGTGCGAAACACACAATAATGGTCGGACTGTTGTTTGAAATGCTCCAGCTGATGTGGTACGGCTTTGGAAGCAGAACATGGATGATGTGGGCCGCCGGTGTGCTAGCGGCCATGGGATCCGTGACATACCCGGCTATCAGTGCATATGTGTCAGTGAACAGCCGGGCGGATCGGCAGGGAGTGGTGCAGGGCATGGTGACGGGCGTACGCGGGCTGTGCAACGGCCTCGGGCCCGCCATGTTCGGGGTGATCTTCTACCTGTTCCACGTGGACCTGAACGAGGAGCACGCGACGGCGGGCGCGGACGGGCGGCCGGCGACTGACTCGTACGTGCGCATGGTGCCGGGCCCGCCGTTCGTGCTGGGCGCGCTGCTGGTGATCTGCGCGCTGCTGGTGGCGGCGTTCCTGCCGGAGGACGGCGCCACGCCGGGCATGCGGCGCGCGTCGCCCGAGCTGCGCTTCGAGGTGGAGCGCGGGCGGCGCGTGGCGGGCCCGCTGTCGCCGCTCATGGCGCCCGAGTCGGCCGCGCTCTAGCTGCCGGCCAAGGCGGCCCGTGCGGCCAGCGTCTGACTCTCGCCGGGGTGCGCGACGCGCCTCGGCCGCATTTACGACGTACCAAAGCTGACTCGAGTGAGCAAGTGAGTTAATTCTGATCCGTTCGATCCGTTGCACCGTTACATTCCTGCGTCTCCAACGCTTGGTGTTTTTAAGCTTTATGATACTGTTTTTGTAACTTTCGACTCAAAGTGTACATATTTTGTCTGAATAAAATCATAGAAATCATTAGAGTCCTCTATTTCATGTTTCGAGCGAGCATCACACAATCTGTTTTGATGTGTTTTAACATACAATCAATGATTCATGCTTTAATCTTAGTAGAGATCACATTGTGAACTTATTTAATTGCTAGGAATTGATGAATGTTTATATAAACACTGCTGATACCTTTTGAATGTTATGACATCTATACTATCAGCTCATATGACATTTAGCAAATATCTTCACATAGATAACAAACTTAGACACAGCAAATTGTATGTAATAGACACTACAAAATTGGATATATTACTCAGTTAAGATATTTCTACCACCACCATACTGAATACATTTTCGCCAGCCATTATGGGCTATCCCATAAGAATGATATTAAAATTCTTTAATTCAATATGGTAAAAAGTAGATTTAGAATCGTCCAAAACTTGAAGAAAAAATATAATATTTAGCATATTGTAGTGATATGCTTGCGGCCAAATTTTGTGAAGCTTAGATGTGAGTTTATTATTTTAATACTGGTTATAAACTTTTCACTTATTATTTTTTACAGAAAGTGAATATAGTAGGAAAAGTATTAAAAGTTACCAAGGTGGCTCTTATGATAATTTATGTATTTTTTATTAGAAAACAATCAAGGATCTAAAGTTTAACGTAAAATATATCAAGTGTGAATAATTCTTAAATATCTGATGTAACAATATACATACTATGATAAGCAAAAATAAGCATAGAAAATTCTTACTTGATGCAATATCCTGATAAATCATTTAATAATTTACACGGACTAGTAAAAAAAGAAGGACTCCACGCTGTCATACTATAGGGTGAAGCCACGTTTATGAATGTGTGAGTGAGATACTTATGGATATCGGATATCTGTCATTTGGAGCACTTATTATGTCAATGTGTGACGTAAGTTGCGTGTCAAGGTGGAGCACCTGAGGAGCTTCAATGTCTAGTTAGTGGCGCGGTGTCCTTCTTTTTTTAATAGTCCGTGATAATTTATAAAACATTTCTTATATTATTTAGAAGGATCATAGTTGTAATTTCTGTACCAGCATTGTTTGAAAAGGCCCCAAGATGAACAAGGAATAACATTATAGACTGCATCCTATTTTGCTTCCAAGTACCATTACTGAAATAAGGAAAATAACCTACTTAATTATTTTTATGCTCACGTAAATGTTTTCAATGTTTGCCTTCGGCTTACTTGTATTTTGATAAGTAAATTGTGAGATACGCTGCTACATTGAGAGAGTTTTAATGGAATATATATTTTGCTACTGGGCTTTTTTGAGGAGATATTTAAGGATTAAAAAACGAAAAACCTTTATAATCCTTAAATATGATCAACAAGTTTTTGATTAGAATGAAGGTTCCATAAGAGTTTCGTAACCAACAAAACTTCACGCCACTTCCCTAGCGGTGTAAGCAGAGAGAATGTTTACAGAACATCAAAGTTTCATATATTCCCAAAATGTGTTGATGCAGAATTTCTTAAAAAATGCATCACTGTTATATCAAAAACAGTTTCTCACTATTTGCATCAACATCCAATCGTTTGCGTGAGTTTATTGTAATATATTTTAACATATTATTCCACATAATATTTTAACATAAATAAATCTAATATAAGTCTGGGCCACGCTATTTGGGTCGCCCAACCAGGATTCCATTATTTACCTGAATACATCAAGCGGCATAATGCATAGCTGCCCGATTTCTCCCCTGTATTGTGGTCTAGAAATATTTCCATGCCACAGAGCATTCATATCAGAAATTTGAAGTTAAAATAGACGCTAGATGTGAATCATGGATAGATTTAAGTGGCGTTACTCAGTTGATGCGTGTGAACTACTTATACAATAGTATCTAGCTCTGTTCGTATCGTTCAGTTGTGATCTTTGTATTGTCTAGCTTCAAAACGTAAGGTAAATCCAAACGGGTGTGTCGACATCGTGCAGTCTCCTTGTCCCCGGGTCTTGTCGCTCGTTTCAATTCATTTATCTCTAGTTGTTTTCAAGTAATTTCGAAGTCGGTGAATGAATTGACGCTCGTAACGGTCGCTAGCTCTTTGTCAACGGAAACAATTGTTGGCTGCTCCATTTCGAATTGGTAAATAATAATAAAGGCGCTAGTCGCATGCACACTACCTACTTTCTGTCTCACAGACATTAGACATCCATGGACTTGAATATAAAGACTAGCACGAGCATTAAATAAAAAATCGGCTACCAAATCCTTGTGCATGTTCGACTTTTTACGATTCAATTATATTTCTCTTCGCTATCTGCTGAACACTGACATCTGTTCCATTGTTAAATTGAATCCAGTTTGAACAAATATGAAGAAAGATGTGAGTCATGCAAAAACTCACCATTATTCACGGTTTCTCAAGAAGCCGAAGAAAAAGCTCCCTCGAGATCGGTTCAATAGCGGGCACTCTCAAAAGCTATTAAGAGAACGTTGAAGTTGGCACCGGCAAGTAATAATAATATCTGGTGCTGCAGCGAATGTTTATGGTGGCGTGGTATCAGCTTGCCATTAGTGACGTACATCAATTACCCCGCTGCGCCAAAGGGTGCGTCAAAAAGTCTGTAAAACATCCAATATGTGCGCTTTTTTATTTACATATTTGCTTAATGTTTTTATGTATTTTAATACATAATGGAGTAAGTTATAAAGGTTAAAATTGCTAGACAGAGATCCCACGCGCATTGTGACGTCAAACTCTAGAACGCCATTCATGGAAAAGTCCTTTCACGTGCGCAGATTTAATTCGTACAAACCGTTATCCCGCCGGTCTTTCGATCAATTTTAATTCTCAGTTCTTAAGTTATATTTTTACGTATGATAAACGTTAAAGGGCTGACATATTTTTCATGCATACTCCCTATTTCAATTCAAGGGGCGTATCTCACGCAGAGCCCTCGTCCTGGCACGGTTCCACTCGTAAATCGCGCAACTTTCCCATCGAACACGGGAATATAGATTTATAATATTGGAGGTCACGCGCCATCGTGTGCCGTCGTCGTGGCCGTGTGTCTAATGCCGGAGTTGCATGCGCGGGTGGTGCATGCTCAGGTGCCTCCGGATTAGGAGCTAGTTGTCGAGTTTCTTACGATTCTGAGAGGCTGGACATGTGCCTTTCGATAATTATGTTTTAAAGAGTCTCAAATGCATGCCTTTAAATATGTCAACCAAATGTTCTATGATGTAATTTAATACCTCGCTCCATCCAAACAAAATCTTGATAACAAATATCTTATTATTTTATCTTTATATTCACGTGTATAGATCACCCCTATTTACCAGCCCATAACCACCTCGATACACTGTTTCAATTACCCAGTCAAAATGATTGTCGCAGTCAATTTCGATTAACAGTTCACTTTTATGAATAAGATCGCCGCTTCCTGCCGTCGATCAAACGCTTTCTTTTTATTACTTTCGATCTTTGTTACGCAACACCCGTCCCGTATTTGTGGCGAGTGAAAAGCTGGTATCACTAGACGCGGACGTTTTTCAACCGACTTCAAAAGGAGGAGGTTTTCAATTCGACCGTATATGTATGCGTCCGTGGCTGCAAAAAATGTGAATACTTAAATCATTGCACGACCTTGAGGTTTCTTTTGAGATCTGTTGTATGTAACTCGTCGATACAAAGATACCAGCACCTCGTTTTTATAAGTATTCATACAAACTACGAGATTTCTACCGGCGTATATTTATAGCTTAGACTTACTTAAAGATATGTTTATTTGGTTACATTATACCTGATGGATGCTCGCGCACAATGTAATTAATAAATAATCATGCTATTCGTTTCGCATTACTGGTTGGATGAAGGATCTCAGCTTAATATCGAAAAGAATGTTGTTTGATAAATTATAGCTTCTCGTTAGTGTTACACATAAATATGGTTCAGGTTTAAAAGAGGCGCCATATTATGGCCGCCATACGCCATATATTGGTATTCGGCGTCTGGTTTATCACTTTAATTTTGTATTTTAAATAGCAAAATGGTTTATTTATATAAATATATTTACATTATACATATGCACTTACAAATTAAATTGAATTTAAACTAAATATCATCGAATTACCAGACAGAAATGATAAGTATTTTGCTATTAATATCGTCCAGGGGACATGTTTATTAGATAGTCAAATATACTTCAAACTTTTTAACTATACTCTTTAAATACCCCAAAATTATTTATATAATGTAGGTAGCCAATTGTAGTCATGCGCGATTTGATTGCTGGCTATGTCAACTTTTCATTTGTGGAACGATAACGCAATCCATTGTTGAAATATTCATTCAGACCGACAATATAGGTAAAACTTCTTTTCACCTTAATTAATTACGGAGAAGTACAAAAGAGTACTAGTCAGATTAAGATTATTTTTGTAAGAACCCTATATACAAAGAGCCTCAAATCTTTTGAACAACTTTCCTATTGTTATAAGGAAAAAAGTCTGGCATCGCAGACTGCATCTTTTGGCAGGTTAAGGCCACGCGGCTCCGAAACAAGTTTGAACATAAAACAGCTGTTAGATTGGCAATGACATTGAGGCATCACCGCGCAACAGAATCACGTCTGCCAAAGATACGAGCGCAGAGCCGCAGTGATTAGCAGTGACGACACCGCTATAACTTGCGCGACACACGCATACTTAACTTGAACTTGTTTGCTTAAAACATTAGATGCTTTGTTCGTCCTATATTACATCAACGATGTCCCTAATATTTAACTGAAGGAAGATTTCGCTACCTCTTACAAGTTGAGGACATTAGCACGAACCTTGTGTATTCTATAGACTCGTGATTAATAGCCAAACACGTAATTACTAATTAAATTGCAAATATGACTAGTGGCTGACGCGGTCATCCGTTCGGTATGTGTCCCGTCACGCCGCGTCATGTCGTCACGTTCTGGCTCTCATCACACCCTCAGGCATTTTCAAGGTCGCTGAGGATACGCCCCAGGGCTATTGATTCTACAGTAGATTCACACCCCAGGTCTTTACAATAGTACAAATAATGTGACAAAGTTTAACATAATAGTTTATCGGTAGCGATAACGGTAAAAATTTTGGCGAAACCTAGTTATGTCATGGATTGTTAACAATTTGATGCCCCAGTTGATTTAGTTCTTTATAAACGAACTAAACGAAGGTTGCTTTACTTCTTTAAACGTGTTTACGTAGGTTAAAATAATATTCACATTCCATTTCGTGATTGTTTAATCCGTAGAATTTCTGCTCGACCTAAATTTGTATTTAGATCATTAAAAAGGTAAATCCTTATGTACTTAATTAGAATGTGTGATTAATTAAACACGGGCGTTAAATTAATCTCATGAAGTAAACATTAAATTCCGGTCAGGGATGCCAATAATCTGATAGACATAGAATAGACAGTAACGTATTGTTCTCAGTTTTATTTCCTAGAGCTAACGGGGTGCGGTTTGACCCTGATCACTCGGCAAGCTTGGCTGTTACGTCGAAGTGAATGTCATTTGCTGAAATCTCCCAGTGTTATTATCAAGGTCTTGGCCGAAGGCGCGAAAATTCTTCTTCCTAGCATTATGTCCCCTCACTCGCTGAATCCCAAAAAATAGTTCCTAGTTGGATTGTTGAATCCGACTGGAAACTATTTCTTTGGGATAATAATTTTGGTTTATTAAATACAGCCACCTGACTTACATAACTTTTGCAGAACCAGAATGGATGGATGACGTGATAATTTCTTGCGAAACAATTTCCAAATCGACTGCCGAGTACACGCAAGCATTGTTCGCATTTGACGGCACTTGATAAGGTTTATCTGTAACTTGTTGACTCATTGCCGCTCCGCCGATCGAACGTTTGCACGTGTGCTAGGTTCAATTCGCTGGCGGCTCGTTATCGTTGGAATTGTGCCACTGAGGCTTGGCCTGGCTCTATCGAGTGTCATGAACAGGACAGTGCAAAAAATGAATGACGTCAGGGAATTTGGATAGCAACTGATTGAGCATCGCGTTGCATTCAATCTCTAATATCGATGTTTATGTTTATTACAAACGAAAAACATAACATCACGCCCATTATCCCCGAAGAGGTAGGCAGAGTCAGAGGGGCAGCAGGCCCCTTTAACCACATTCATTCAGCCAAAAACAAAACTGGGTTAGATGGAAAATTGCGAAAAAGTAGCGACAAGGGGCTAGCTCGTCGCCTACGCAATCACATACCCAAACCCCATATACCATTAGTTGCTTTATACGACATGCTAGGCAAGAAACACAGTTGGCACATTATTTTTAAGTCCCAGACCAAAATGGGAGAATGGGCTGGGTTGGATGGTAAATTATGTTTATTAGTTGATTATTACTAAAGCCATAGAAATTATTTTACTGCAGATATTGTCATTGTCAACCAAATTACTTACCTACCCTGTCTGTGTTATTGAACAACAACGTCATGTCTAAGCGATAGTCTCCTTTGTTCCAATTGAGTAATGCATATTAACTGCTGCTTAAAAATATCAATAGGTCCCATTTTCAATTCCAATGTTCGTATCTCAATTCTATTGGTGCATTTTCTTCATTTCGTTATTAGACGAGTGACTGACGTATTCAAATTGGACTCTTTATCTTAAAACCAAGATAAACCCCTGAACGTACTCGAGTCTCGAGTGCAACAAATAAAATATAACGTTTTTTAATTAAAAAGTTCAACAATATTGTTTCATGGTACTCTTATTTTTTCCAACGAGAAGTACTTCCAAGCTAATTAGCAGTCTAATCAGAGTAGCTATATAGTTTTCCTGAAAATCAAAACAGGAGAGAGTAGAAACACCGAGAGTTACCTAACTAACTACTGTAGTGCCGCTGCTGACCTATATTTCAATATTGTCAGGCAAAACTAGGGCTAGGGTTAATAAAAAATACTTTTATGATCACTGGCTTCCGATATCGTCGCCATCTTTGCAGTTATAAAGGTGAACTGTACGATTATGATTTAGCTTTTACAGTCTATAAATTATGATTTATCATTCGAGGATTTTTGATCGGTGGGAAACTTGATAGCGCGGGATTATAGTTTTACTATCTGCTTTTATTGATATTTAATCCTCTAAGTAGAAAAAAAAAAGTTTATAAATTTAATATTTTTATCAAAAATTTGGATCGTTTCAGATAGACCTACATATTGATTCATAATGCTAGCTAAAAGTTTCAGTAAATATACAAACAACGATAATTTTGAATGTTCAGTTTTCAAAACAAAACATTTCAAAACAACAAGCATAGTAAGCAGAACTAGTGAGACAAACCGATGATTATCATGATGACCTTTGATATTAACTACCCAGTCCTTACTTACAACTAATTACAGTTAGTCAAAATAAATGTTTAGCACAAACCGTCCGATATTATACATTCACATTATCAATTTTTGATGCATTAATTATTTGAAGAAAAGAGTTTCAGTGACTCGAGAGGCACAAAGTATTTACATAGCTGATGTTCTGCCCGCGTCACGTGTGTGCGTCATTCTCTTGAGACTTACACGCGGTTATTTACCTTCGTCTAACTTTACCACCACATTCAGTTAGTAATACAAAGTTAATTCTCTAAAAATTTATTCAAACGGCTTCCTTAATTGCGCCTGAGAAGATTACATTTTGTATATTTCCCTCCAATAACAGGTTTATATGCTAAGTAATTTGTAACTTGTTTTTAATTCTTTAAATAATGACGCCTCAAAGGACTTCGATTGGCATTTTTAAAACTCCATCTCCTTGGGAGTTTACGTTTCGCAAGAGTTCTGGTCTGGCGATGTTGTATCTACACGAGCAATATTTAAAATACATGTAATATTTATTTTACGTAAACGTTCAAGGCCGTTCGTTGACAACAGAAGCTGCCGTGCTTTCTAACGCTAATTTTAAATGCCAAATGCTTCATAATCATCAACTGCCATTTGGCAAACTTTTATTTGCATAATTACCGATACCTACTCATCTCGTAGTGATGACGGTATCTAATGATTTCGTTTCGACTTTTCAATGCCTGTTGGAGCTCAGCTGTAGAACTTAGGCAGTTAGCTACTTCGCTATAGTTGCCAAGAGAAGAGCATGCAATGAAAATTAAGTTGGAATAGGCTTGGTCATAATTTAAGTCTAGTTATGAACCTAATTACAAAGTTAAATTGGTTGAATCAACGGATAGCAAATGTTAAGGCCACGTGGAGTCATGTTGCATCTACTTTCCTGTTAAAAAACTGACTGATTTAAGAATACAGTAGCTACCTACTTAAAGTTTTTAAATGGTTCATGGTTAAAAAAGGGATAAAGATCAAGAATTCGTTACGTAATGAGATCGTAAGAAAACGATTAAGTCAAGCCAGTAAGGGTCGGAGATTAAACGTTGATTGGAAAAGAGGGTTAAATCGATTAAACGTGGATATGCATGACCGTGAGAATAAATAAACGAGACTGAAGCGATGTGCGAGTTCAGCCATTGTTTAATTTAAATATTTTTAATCAAACCTTCCAACTATGGTATTGAGCGAAGGGATTTACTGGATCCGTCTGTTGTAGTTTATGCCAAAAGATATGTAAATTTTCCGGGATAACAAATACCTAGCCCATGTCCTTTTTATAAATGTAAACTTTTGGTGTTATACTGGCAATTGTTGAATTGTTTATGCATTAAAACGTATTAGACGGACAGATAGGTTTTTCGCATTTGTAATATTAGTATGAATCATATAAATAAATAAGGATAAATAAATTTGTTGCATCGTCAACCATGTATCTAACGTGGCCCGACGTTACGTCACTTGAAACGTCTGCAGTCCTGCTAACCAAGATATTTCCTTACCTATTATTGGGTCATTATCCGCCCACAATCTGAAGTCTCTTGTCGGCGCCATTTCACTATAGGACGCCATTTCCATTCAGTCCCTAGACTTATGAGGTCACAGTCTACATAAGTCTACATAGAATTTATCTTACATACATTACGTTTGGCAGTTTCCAGTGTTAGGTCACCTGGAAATCTCGATGGCAACCTTGGTCACTCACTTTGATTGTTGTCAAGCCAGTTATAACGTTGTGATCTCTTCAAGCTGGTATTTTTAGACCCTGGTCTGTACCTATAGTGAAGGTCCTGGCATCTAAACAACATCTTTAGATGGTTCCCAATACAAAATACGATTATTCAATAGATTTATCCAAAAGAGTATTGGGTGAGATTAATAGATGCTAAACAAATTGACACTTTGTTGATGAAACCACTACTGTCTAGTTTATCTACGTTTGTAACGCAAATGAATCGTAAATGATCCAAGTTCGGTCACAGTAAATGTAGACTCAGTTTTTATTTTGTCAAGGAATATTCCTAAAATTATCAGACGGTAAACAAAAGTCGGTATTACTATAAATCGATGAGTAAAGGTTTGATCACCCTTGCTTCACAGTCATTATTATTTAAAACTAAAGAAGTAACAATTACGTTTAAGTATCATTGATACATATGATAAAACTCATTTTACATCATACCTATAGCAGAATTTGCAATGTGCCGTGATATGATGATTTTTATCTGCGTTTTTTAAATATTTATCATGAACTGGTGTATAATTCTACCTACATTTACATTGCCTGTTATTACTCATAATTTTCCGGAAACTTTTGAATTTTAACATCATTACGATATCAAGCCACAGGATTTTTCCATTCTGTATTGTTATTTCTATGTATTCAATACAATACTATTTACATAAAATTAAATCAAAGTTTATTTCCGTTTCAGCTGTTATGTAGCTTTAAAAATCGGTTCAAACTTCAATATTAAATATAAATTCATGACTTGTAATAAATGTTATGGACAACAGACTTTATGATTGGATACCGGATTATTTACGCCTTCAGCAAAAGTGAAAACTGTTATCATAACTAATGTATTAATGACTGGCCCGTTGGTCGAATGGTTAGAGACCCTGGCCATGAAACCAAGGGTCGCGGGTGCGAATCCCCCTAGGGGCAAATGTTTCGCGTGATAACCATGGACATTTGTACTCGAGTTATGGATGTTTATAAACGTATTTTAGTATGTCTATCCATTCGCCTAGTATCTATAGTAGAAGCATAAACTTGGTTTAGAACTAGGGAATTGATGTGTCAGTCTGGAGAATTTATTTAATTTAAGTAAGTAATTGCTTCAAACCCATGACAATCTAAAGGCCTGCTTACACGGAAACTTATAAAGCTCTTTCGAAGAAACGTAGCTTGCGAGTCCGGTACGCACAAAAATAGCAGTGGGACTGTTAATCGTTTTACCGTACCCGTTAGCCTATTTCGATAATCTTCCAAAATTAACACCGCCACATAATTTTCTGTCGTAATATTATGAAGCTTATGGTGTATTTTCAGTTAAGTATGTGTTGTATTCTCATCCCAAATGATGCAATAGTTTCTTCAACGAAACGCTCTAACCCACCGTCACATTATTGCGCTATTGTGAAGATTCGTTTTGCTGTCTCTTGGAGTAGAGATTGTTATGCGAACAACTACGCTTAAATTCTAGCATTCTTGTTTATTATTTACACACATACATAACCTCACGCCCATAATCCCCGAAGGGGTAGGCAGAGTCAAAAGGACAGCATGCCCCTTCAACTACATTCAGACAAAAATAAAGCCGGGCTGGGTTAGATGGAAAATTGTGAAAAAGCAGTGACAAGCGGCTAACCTGTCGCCTACACAATCACACACCCAAAACCCCATATACCATTAGTCGCCTTTTACGACATGCTAGGCAAGAACCATAGTTAGCATATTCTTTTTCAGTCCCAGACCAACATAGGACAGTGGGCTGGGTTGGATGGTAAGCTGTGAAAAAGGAGTAACAAGTGGCTAGCTCGTCGCCTACACAATCACATACCCAAAACCCGATATACCATTAGTCGTCTTTTACGACATGCTAGGCAAGAACCACAGTCGGCACATTATTTTTTTTGTCCCAGATCAACATGGGAAAAGTCCCAGACCAACATGGGACAATTTTTTATCATTTCTTGTGTATAAATTTAATGCATACAATCCAAGTTTTATGAAATTCCATCTGTAGTTATTAACCACCTACTTACCCTTGCTCTATTAAACGCTCCATCGAGTGCTGATCATGGTCGATATGTCCAAACGCTGTCATTGCCCAATGGACTGGTCTTTGTTTGGAGGCGGTCATCCGCGCGACCAGAATATCGGAGCTTATAATTAACTATCTACTAATGGTTATTCGCATTAACTGTTGATGCTCTTTATGCGTTTATCCTTATATCTAAATAGCTATATAGTTTTTTATTTAATTTTCGAAGCAGAATTCTTCAGCTGATTGAAATTCTCGTCTTATAGCATTTTTATAAGGTAAAAGTACTGTAAGGCGAGAATTTCAGCTCTCAATGAGACGGTTAGTGATTGTTAGTTTAATGACTACCGACAAATCAATGTAAGCCAGTGGACGTATCGCTTACGAGACCAACACTGTTCTTTTTCTATAATTCTGTTCTTCGTTTCGGCAATAGAAACCCTAGCTCTAATTAAATTCGGAAGAGAAAGCACGATACGACAGCGTGCACGATGATGCGGCCCAAATGTCATTTTGCAATGCTAATTAAACAATTTGCATTGCAAAATGACTATCATCAGGATATCTTTGATCATTAGGAGACGTTCTATGTTGTTTATTTGAAGGCTGATGAAGTTTCAGAATTATTCACACTAAACGTATACTTACTTAACACTGGCGTAAAGTTGTCACATGAAATACCTACACATTTGCAGAATAAAATTGTCCAGATGTATGCTCGAAATCTCTGGTACCATTTGTATATTGAACTTTTAATTCGGACAATAGATCCAGGGATTAATTTAATAATGAACATGTTTTTGTAATGTTACATGTAAATACTTTTTGATTTAAATAAATTGTGGAATCGATTTTTTGGTAGATTTTTTAAAATAATTTTTGGCAGGTTTTTTTTATTTTTAAAAATTCAGTGTGTGATGTGGTAGCTCTACTAGTACTTTTGTTAGTTTTAGTTTTTGAGTATTATTTTACGACTATGAGTTTGACTCCAGTGTGAGTGTATCGGCATTTTCTACGGGCTCTTTGGTGCCTTCCATTGACCGTGAAGACTGAAACTAGATATTCACCATTAGAAGCGACCCTTGAATATGTATTGTACATAAAATTGCGAAGCATTTTCTATGTATAGTTGTTGAATTGTATACAATTTTTAACGACGGCCCTGTGGTGTTCATCAGTCTTAACGATCAAAGGTTCACTGAGATCGGCCATAATGATTTTTTATCTTCCTACTATGTATGTAATAGTATCTATTATTATTTATCTTGGAACTGCCGATCACCAGAGTCCGAGATCCGAGATTGGCATCTCAAGTTGTAACTGTAAATAAAACTTGTAAGATAATGTAATTTGTTTCCCTATAGCAGATAAGTGTTGAATCGTTCACATTTTATTTGTGTTGAGGAATTTCCTTTCGGAGCGGGCGACCATCACCGCGCTAAATCAAAAACGATTTTTGTCAAAATATCTCTTGCTACTTGTAACTGTAGGAGATTTGTATGTAAACTATTTTATTAGGTGCCTGAGCAAATGTTATTATTATTTATGTATTGTATATTGAATTTGTAATATAGTGAGATACTATGTAGACTTATTTTTATTATCATAAATTTAAGCACTATTATGCGGTATTTTTGTTACTGAAAGAGGACATATCTGCGAAAATTCGATTGCTACAGCTTGTTCAGCTCCCGATGTTTCGTCGTGTTGTTGATCTTGCCTATTATATTAATACTTTCAATGACACGACGGAATATTTGAATCTACATTGATTTGTTTTGTGGAAATTGCCAAATAAAAATCTGTAGTTAACCTAGATATACCTACTTAATATGATAGTGAATAGAAAGTATTATTAAATTAGCTATTTCAGTAACTGACTAATAAAGCGGACTGTACATTGAGGTCAATTAAAGTTCCCGTGGCAGAGACCAGTGTAGCAGCGCAGTCTCGGGGTCCTGTCAGCCGCGCGCTGGCTGCGGTCAGGGATGACCGAGATCACGATCCCTTAAATCTTTAAGCCTGTCTTTTAATTTAATCTCGCATAAAGTTTTTCTTTTCAAAACTTTGAACGCTCGAGGCGTCAAAGGAAAATTTTAATTAGGATACGTGGGCGGTACATAATCGTTCTCCTTTGTAAAGCCCTAAGTCATTAATTGGTTACAATCAACGAAGTAATTTAAACAACTTGTGTACGTCATATACATATACCTACTTAGATAAATGTTCAATCTACATACTAAGTTTATTTTTTAAATGAGATGTTAGTTTAAAATGTATTACATTAAGACTACGCTAATGAAGCGACAATGTATTTCAAATGAAATGCTAGTCTGAAATTTATTACATTAAGAGTACGTTAATGAGGCGACAATGTAAGTATCTTAGTTTGTTAGCATTTAATTAACGACTAAACCAATTGTACAATTTCCTTGAGTCGTCTTAATGCTCATTGGGGCTTTTGTTGCGTTACTTCGTTGATTAAAATTCATTGGTTTACTATTTTGGCCCGAAGTCGTCTTGGGAGCTTCTTCAACCTTTGCAATGAAGTGGAAAGTAAATTGGGAGCGAGCCGGGTGAGGCGCTAACTTAATTTCATTTGTTTCGCGACTACCTTGCAGTAATTCCCTAAAATTGAATCCCCTGTGAATTCGTGACGTGTTAGTTTATCGGCACGAGGCTACGTGTGCACGCGGTTTTTCCTAACCTCTGGATTCCCCAATATAGTGAAATTTTAAAACGTTATTTAAAAACCGTTTTTTTTTACTGTAACTTACATGGAGTTCCAAAAATATCGTATAGATATAATTCCAATATTGTGTTGTTATAGTTAATTTTTGAAGTAGGTACTTACGTTTGACTAAACGTAAACTTGGTTGCTTATTTGAGCTATCATCCGAGTCATCAACAAGCAGACGCAAATAACTGTTGGGTATTAGGTAAAAAGCAATTGCAAACGTTTCCACAAGACGATCTATCGGGCTCTAGTCTTCCCCGACGCAGCCGCCCACGACGCTGACACGACCTAAAGAGCTCAATTTGTAATAAATATTTTATATACCTTTCTGTACACTGAAAAAGCTAAGCATTTCCTTAAGAGTGAGATATTTATTTTCCCTAAACATGTATTTAAATTAATGGCGAGATGGTATTTTAATAGAACAGTACAAGTGTTTTTCCCATGGACGTTGTTCAAATGTAAGTGATAATGTATTCCGTGCACAAGGGATAATTTTGTATTGTAAGACTAAATAATAACTATGATATATAAATAGAGTATTAGTGTCCACGAACGCGACGCTTATAGCTATTTTAAGGCTATGAGAGCGATTTCTAACGCTTCGACCCTCAGCTTGCGTTGGTCGTTATTCGCCGCGGAGCCGAACTCCAGGCCGATCTCATCCTCCGCGCCGAATAACGATGAGCCGCATACGCCCCGAAAACAGTAGTAAGTTATTATTTAGTCGTAAATATAAATATTTGGAATCTATAAATATTTTCGAGTATAACGTTGAATGTACAATGAGTGGAGCGGATATACGCGCCGGCACCGCGGTGCACCGGCGTGGTCACGTACCATACTGTGCTTCTATGTTGAAACATTAATAAATCTGATTGTAGCCAATTTGTAGTTTTTCTGTGCGTCCAGTGTGATACAGCGGGTCTCCTGGCGCGGTTCCAGGACCTTTATTTGACTGGAATTCGAAGTAGAGCAATAATGTACCTAAAGGATAATTTGCTACGAAAAGGTAAGGTCCTATGATAAATTCGATAGCTATAGACAACTTAGTAATGTATTTTATTTTTATTTACCATATGTGTATAAAATGTTTGCATATCTAGGTATGAGTAGATTGCATAGATACATTGTAAATATCTTTATTACTGAACGGGTATAATTATCAGCAATTCGTTTTAAAGCTTATTTTGTATTTCATGTGTTCCTTTGTAGACTATTGTGTACGAAAGGGGCCGTTCAGACATTACGTAAGCACCAAAGGGGGTTGTAGGGTGTTTGTTTTGGTAACGTGGGGGCTGAGGTCCGAATGGCAATTACGTTAGCATGAAACTGGAACATATTTCGTAAAAAATATTTACAAACGTATCCTTGGGAGTGGGCTTTGCTTACTTTTGCGTCAGCAGGGAAGCAAGGGACGGTTTGAAGTTACTACATTTTGGTTAATGCTTGAATGGCCCCTAAGCCCTAAATGATGATGGCTCCTGCTCGTTACAGCCTAAATAATTACTGTAAATTGGATGTATATATGTGTAGGTATATTGAAAAATATGTATATGTATTCTTCAATATTAATAAAACACAAACAAACTCAAGTTAAGGGCACTAATTAATAATTAAATTGAAACAAAACTCAACAAAAAGACGTGTACATTTCAACGGTAATGGCGCGAGAGTTCACAACTGTCAAAAACGCTAGGGCTGGGACCAGTACTGTCATCGACTAGGGATGGTACAATCGTCGATTATTATCTTTCATCTAACAACAGCATGTAGATACATAATGCGTATTTTAGGTGAATATTAAAACATTCTACCTTTTTTCGGTCCAACGCAACAGAGAAGCAAGGGTCATCAACCCGCACCTACTCGCGTCTTATCAGTACCTAAGTGCTACGCTATTCCCTTGCTATTTCGTAATCTAAAATTTTCCATAAGCCATAGTCTTCTCTTTACACGAGTTTGCTCCCTTTAGGAAAATCTGTGTTAAACTTTTAATCTCGGAGCGTTTTGGGATGAACTTTTTGTGAAAGAGCTAAAAGTCGCCTAACTCAAAGGCTTGCGTTGCGGAATGCCAACTATTTTACTTAAATGTCAAACAACTTCACGTGGTGCAGGCACTTAACTGAGTAGGTATGTGAGTTATATAACATAAAAACAGATACAAAAAATAACATTGCAATTTATCTACAAACGATCACCTTTGAAATGAACATCCGGAATCTGAATGGATCCAGGTATCTCATGTGGAACGTTCCAAATCGACACTACTCAAGTGTTCTTTCACATACTGAATGAAAGAATTCCAATACTCAAAGATATTTTATGATGACGGTAGTGTGAAGAAAAGTCTGGAGCGTCATACATAGCCCATATAGAAGAGTAGTCCGTTTTAGCGAGTATACTTAAAGAAACTGTTATTTCTTGGGTCTTCCGATCAATTTTGACTCTGTTTTTACAGCTAGGTACAACACATATTCCGATAAATGACTAAAATATTTTGAATACATCTTAGCAAAATAAACAGATAGCTAATTAAAATAGTTATAGCTAAGCAGTAATTACTGCATACTTGGCCAGCTCGGGTGGGCGAGGTACCGCCAACCCCCTCACAGAATATTGACTTATAGTATTGATTTTAACATCTCATTAAATGGAGAAAAAAAAACCATCTAACCCAGTCCAGTTTTATTTTTTGGCTGAATGAACCACGATAAGGGTGCTAGCTGCCTCCTTTGACTCTGCGTACCCATTCAGGGATTACGGTCGTAATGATTTGTATAATATATGTAGTCGCATTATGTGAGTGAGAGTAACACGCTCAACGGTCGGTGACGCATTTGTGTTATCTCTGATATTGCAAGTCAAGTGTTCATAAGCTACGGCTCCAGCTTACCTACCTATCAAGTGAACCGTATAACTGTAAGTATGCCGACTTTTTCCCCATAAAACATTCCGTCTATTCCATACGGTGAAATAATAATACCTAATGTTCGTCCTAGAACTTCCCTTCTGAAAAAAATATGATTCACGTCGTGACACGTTAGAATATGTTTTGATCGTTGCATAATAGCCATTCTTTTATTTCCGCGTCTTTTGTTGCTTTTAGGTCGCTAGTGCGTTTTCCTGTTCAGATAATTATAATATAGGACTGGCTGGTCGAGTGGTCAGAGACCCTGGCCACAAAACCGAGGGTCGTGGGTTCGAATGTTTCGTGTGATGAACATGGGCATTTGTACTCGAGTCATGGATGTTTATAAACGTATTTAAGTATGTCTACCCGTTCACCTAGTATCCATAGCACAAGCATAAGCTTAGTTTGGGGCTAGGGAATTGGTGTGTCAGTCTTGAGAATTTATTATTATTTATTATTATTATTATATGGAACTATAGAATCTTACGACAAGTTTCTATAAGTCTTTTCGGATACTTATGCTTTATCTGACAAAGATAACTAGTAAGAGTAAATTTAATCAATTGGTATTAAACTTATCTTATGTACCTAAGTCGGCTTTTCAGTCTTTTATTAACAACAACCATTTCACGGATTCGTTTAATGAAAAGAGACTATGATGTCATTATTATATAATACTAAGTCCTTCACGCCCCGTCTCACCATGAGAGCGCGTAATTAAGCCGAAAATAATTTGTTTTGTATCCTACATATTTGTTTAGGTAGGGTCTGATGGAAAGCAGTCATCGTAACCAAAACAAATGTATAACACCAGAGGTACACGAGTTGTCGCCTACACAATAACACATACCTAAAACCCTACCCTACCTACTTCAGGCAAGTATACTTATCTACCTATTATTTGTTGCAAAAAATTGCCAATCAATAGATACAAAGCTTATATTAAAATGGTATCTAGGTGCAGATTAAAGTAGATAAGCCCACATAAATGGTATTACCGCTTTCCGAACAACACAATTATAACTAAACTCATTGTACCTAGGTATTATATTTTATAAAGTAACCTGACCCCGCGCCCGTGGCATTTCATTAAACATATTTTATATATTAATTCTCATCATCGCGTTGGGTAATACAAAGAGAAACAAAGCATAATTGTAAAACAAGTTTAATCTGTTAAGGAAATAATTACAAACTACATACAATCTACAGTAATAAAACTAAATAAACGTAAATATGATGTTTAAATGGCACTCTCAAATTATAGAAACAGCTAAAGCTAATTAATCAAATTACCGTTTGATAAAATGTTATGTGAAACGCTAACTGGGTAGTTATTATGGAGTAAGCAATTAATTTTATGTACAACAATAAAAATAAACTTGTGCCTTTGCTAAGTAAACAAATACTTTATTTGTAGGTAAAAACCATGTTTTAAAGTAATTTTCCCAGTGGATTTTATGGTAGGTAATCTTAAATAATATACATATAACAGGTACTTTTTTCATTTTTCTAATTAGCTTATCAATCAACTCAACAGCTGACGGGGTCCTGCCCTTCGCTATGTTGTAATTAGTGAGTGTCGTACCTTCACATTTTATTTGTTACTAGCTGTGCCAGCGGCGTCACCCGCGTTTATGGTTAATATTATAAAGACTATTTCCGTCATACATGATTTCTATGTAACTTTAACCATTAAGGCTGCACACGCGACGGAAGCTTAAAAAATGGAGTAACTTCTCCCGTTTTCCCAACATTTTCTTTTACTATTCTGCTCCTATTGATTGTAGCGTGATGAAAAGTATACTATAACCTGCCCGGGAGTATGAAGAATAATTGTACCAAGTTTCGTTAAAATCCGTCGAGTAGTTTTTGTTTCTATAAGGAACAGACAGACAGACAGACAAAAATTTTACTGATTGCATTTTTGGCATCAGTATCGATCACTAATCACCCCCTGATAGTTATTTTGAAAATATATTTCATGTACAGAATTGCCCTCTCTACAGATTTATTATAAGTATAGATAAATGAACAGGAATCATTCATTATATACAGTAGTACTCACAGATACCTAGTTACACAGGTATCAATAAGCAGTTACTCCTACAATGAATGTACAAATTTGTAAGTCAAATATACCAACAAAAACAATGTGAAGATAATAATCTGAACCGCTTAATAATTGTCTGGTGTAACATAGTAAATAGGTAGTCCTATAAAAACCACGAACTACTTAGTCAATAGAGGACTCTGCGCCACTAACTAGACATTGAGGCATTTGCGTAGCTCCAACTTGACACGCAAATTACATCACACATTGACATAAGCGCTCCAAATTTCCGTTATCTGGTATCCGTAAGTCTCACACACCCATGCATAAGGGTGTCTTCACGTTGTAGTATGACAGCGCGTAGTCCTTCTTTTTTTACTAGTCCGTGATAAAAACATCGTAAGCGAAAAAACAATACAAATGAAACTAATTCGGAATCAGAAACTATATCAGCCATTAGTTAGTATGTTAAATGACAATTTGATATAATTATTTAATGTTTACCCTCTTTAAGTTTAATTGTACTGTAATTAATTTACCAACCATACGAGTATGTAAAAACGAATTAATAATCTCCTGGAAGTACATTTTCCAAATTGACTCGATGACTCGGCGATATAATTGCGTCATTTGACGGATAGCTTATCGTACAGCGCGTCTTACGACTATAGCGAGCAAGGCCCTGAATAAATGTTTACTTCCTCTGCCACCTAACTTGACGAATTAAAAGTTAATAATTTTACTCAGTAGTTATTGATAGTAGGCGTATAACAGTAGCTTTTTACCTGTAGGGGCAAGAGAACTATGTTAAGGTTTGAGTAGCAGATAAATTGAAGTGCCTTTACGCAGCGAGTGAGGTGTGTTAGGATCGTGCCATATGGCGTTCGGTTCTCTCTGCCTACCCCGCTAGGGAAGTGGCGTGAAGTTTAGTTAGTTAGTTTTTTTACGCAGCAAATTTGTTAGTAATAAGTAACATACCCATTTTGCCTTTGGACTATATACTTAAGTTAAAGTTAATATTCATGTCTGGGCCATCGTATGGAAAAGGAATTATATCAAACATCCTATACTTTACTCGACGGCAATTCTTCAAACTAGGAGAAGGCAACAGATAGGAGGATAGTAAAATACGACAATATGGCTCTTAAATTTGTAAAAATAATACAGGCATGATAATAAAAGTTAGTAATGCTTCCAATACTGGGCCATGATTAATGTCTGTTTTATCTCATAAATACTAAAATATTAGTCTTCTCATTTATAACTAAAATTAAAAACAAATCAAAACAACACGATGATTAAACTATTTACTCGAAACGTCGAGTAAATAAATAATTAAATCATTGATTAATTAGTTAAAACATAAAGCAAGCTACATACAAACGATTGTTAACTTGTATAACCAAGATAATATTGCATTCCAAATCGGTAAGTTAATACGCGCGCTAATATATTAGTATCCAAGTACCCTAACGTAATAATAACTGTACAAAAATATTTTGGGAAACATGAATGAAGTTTTTAAATTCGTCATATAAACCTGGGTTGTTTAAACCACGGCCCGCGGTCTAAGTTTGTTAAGTTTGCGCGGCCCGTGATGGAGGGACGGTTCCGAAACTGGCTATGTTCTGACCTTGTCACTAACTGCTACAACCGAGGCCCATAAAACTAGACAACAGGCACTATCAGTAGAATCAATGTCAATAACGGCGAACATACGCGCTAATTTGGGTAAACAAATCAATCCGATATGAAGTCAACAAAATACTTCTTGTACTTAGTGAAGGGATTAACAGCACAAGCAAAATAGATCTTCATGATTTCAATAGTTATAAAAATACAAGTAAGTTTTTTGGCAACATGTCTAAAAAAAAAAACAATCTCCGAGTTTGTCTATTACAGGAATACTTACTAGGCGTCAAAATGCTTGCGCATACATTTAGCATAGACAATGCTATTGAGTGACTGCTAACAATGGTGTTCAGTGGCTCTGAGACATAATGCTCATGGGATTGATCTTCTGCACGTGTTTGTATGACCATACAACAACGATAAATATGAGTACATACAATAAAATACGCAACTCTATAGAAATATTAAAAGCATCATTATAAGTTGAACTTCATGTCTATAGAGTACACATTTTTAAGGTAAAACAGTAATATATTAGGGCATTGCCCCCTAATAACCCTGAACTACAGCCCTCTCTAACAAGAAATTGAACAAACCATTACAAACTCAAAAAACATTCAACAAGTTCCCAAAATGATCCCAATCCCTTCACGAATTGATATTCCTCATCTTCATCTGCAGCTCAAACCTCCTATTAGTCCTTACGCCCTTAATGACGGACCTGTTCTCGGTCCTGGTGACGTTCCTTCTCTCAGAGAGGGAGGTGAAGGACTTCTCCCTCATCACAGTCTGCTTGGCGACCTCCCGCCTGGTGCGGTGGCGCCGGCCAGGGAGGGCTGGCTGGGCTGCCTCGTGAGACCATTGGGTTTGGTCTCGCGAGGTTTGATCTCGATTTTGGGCTCTATCTTGGTCTCCGCCTTGGGCTGAGTCTTGGACGGGACACTGAATGGGTTGTCTTCGGCGTGCATCTTGAAGCCGAAGCGCGTGTACCCTGGCCGTAGGGACATGAGTGTCGGCAGCTTGGGTAGCTTGGGCGTCTTGGTAGGCGTGTCGGTCTTCTTAGCGGGCTCTTTAGTTGCGACGGCTTTCACTACTTCCGTAGTAGTAACTGAAAATTATAATGTGGGTTTAAAAGCGAGTTATATGAGTAGATATTAAGGAATAATTAAAATACATGCAAGGAATGAGTCGCATTTGATGTCCATATGCATTACATATGGCTCGATGGCTTATTCGGTAGTAACCCTGTTCCATGCGCCAAGATTTGTGGGTTCGTTTCCCACCCAGGACAAACATTCATATGATGAATACTTGTGTTTGTTCTGTGTCTGGGTGTTATATGAATATTTAAGTACCTATATAATATTTGTAATACCACTGTTGATTCTGATATCCGTAACACAATTGCTTAAGCTTACCTCGGAGTCAGATCAATGTATGTGATGTAGTCTGATATTTATTTATTAAAAAAAAATATATACATTACATAATATCATCTAAATAATATTGTTTATCGAAAAGCGATATATGGCCGAAACATTTATAAGCATCGTACAAATCTAATAGAGAGAATTTTACCAACTTTTACCAAGTAATAAAGTTATAAAACTCATCTGAAATCAGTAATAAGCGGTCACCCGACAGAGAAGGGACTCATGACGCAAGCCATGCACGTCATGACTACGAGATAAAATATTTGGACAACCTACGCACCCACTTTTCTTTACATACCTACAGAAAAAAATTAACCTATTGTATTCCACCCATTTTTCGTATTATCAATACAAATACGACATTTGCGGATGTTCTCTTTAAATGCGAGATCAAAAAAGGTCAACACTCTTATGACAAGATAATGAAACAAGGTCCCAGCATCCATTACAATTCGGAACAAAAACATTCGCTTTGGAACACAATTCACCTGCCATTTAAAAACGTTAATGATTTGTACCAATTTACCTGCAAAACATTAATTTTACCCGCATTGTGTGACGATGTTTATACATGAATTTGGGTGTAATTTAACGTTATGACTATCTTTATGACTTGTAACGTACTATTATTAATATTTAATGTAGCGTTGAAAATTGTGCTCAAAAATTTGTCAGCAATACATCAGCCTCGTTATTACTATACCTACAGATGAGATTGACTTCAGTCTGAAGTACGATCTATTTTGAATTTATTAGTACTAACTACTAACTACTACTGAAGGACAGGTCTGAAGGACAGCGTCGGAGTAAAGGTAAGAAGAGGCATGCTCCGGTGGTTCGGACATGTGGAAAGAATGGATGACGAAAGATTGACTAAACAGATATACAATGCGAAAGTGGAAGGATGTAGGAGCCGCGGAAGGCCCAGGCTCACCTACCACGACCAGATTGGTCGTGTATTAAAAGAAGGTGATGTTAGGAGTCATAAAAACCGTAGAGCTTGTATGAAAAGGATCATGAATCTTGAAGAGGCGAGTGAGGTGTGTAAGGATCGTGCCATATGGCGTTCGGTTCTCTCTGCCTACCCCGCTAGGGAAGTGGCGTGAAGTTTAGTTAGTTAGTTAGTTAGTACTAACTAGAGTGATAGGCAATCTGGAATCTGGTCTGCTAAAAATTGATATCTTTTTTTAACCGACTTAAAAAAAAAAAGAAGGTTCTCAATTCGACTGAATTTTTATGCTTACACGTAATTGCTATAAGCATAGGTACATGTAGCACCCTCAACCATAGAGCTAAGATTGTAAGATCGCCTTAGAAATACATACATACATAACATTATGCCCATAATCCCCGAAGGGGTAAGCAGAGTCAAAGGGGCAGCAGGCCCCTCCAACCACATTCAGCCTAAAACAAAACTGGGCTGGGTCAGATGGAAAATTGTGAAAAAGTAGTGACAATTGGCCAGCTTGCCGCCCACGCAATCACATACCCAAAACCCGATATACCATTAGTCGTCTCTTACGACATGCTAGGCAAGAACCACAGTTGGCGCATTAATTTCAAGTCCCAGACCAACATGGGACAATGGGCTGGGTTAGATGGAATACGCCTTAGAAATGTCTATTAAAATTTATTTTGTACGATCGAAATATTCGAGTGACAAATTTTTGCGCGTGTGAATCTAACTTAGTGCAGCATGTCTATTTTGTGAGATTTATTCATCTTAGAAAAGCTTTTAATATTTTTTTGTTCCGTTACGCCTCATTCGTAATCAGGGACATTATATCGATAAACGCATCTAACGTAAAAAAACGTGTCACGTTAGAGAGTTACTATGTTATATTGAAGCGGCTGCCGTCTGGTCCTCATATCATTTAGAGGAGGAGAATAATAACTATTATATTTGACTGGCACGTTGGTCGAGTGGTCAGAGACCCTGGCCACGAAACTAAGGGTCGCTTCCCGAGTTCGAATCCCGCTAGGGGCAAATGTTTCGTGTGATGAACATGGACATTTATACTCAAGTCATGGATGTTTATAAACGTATTTAAGTATGTCTATTCGTTCGCCTAGTATCCATAGCACAAGCAATAAGCTTAGTTTGGGACTAGGGAATTGGTGTGTCAGTCTAGAGAATTTATTATTATTTATTATGCCGATGGCTGGCATCGTATAATTTCACTATTTTCGGATGTTGAGGATAAATAAAAGAAAGCGGTTCGCTTATGGTAGGAATGGGTTGATAATTTAAATTATTAATAAACGTTATCATATCGACTCTTGTGACTTATGACGGAGCAATCGCCAAATTGTTCCGCAGATAAGATATCGACACGAGACCTGCCTTATGATGCGGTCATTGATATTAAATATCGATTATATTGACTGACAATAACGCAATCAATGGCTCAGCGATGACTTACGGATGGGATGGGTGAATTCGTTGGAGGGTTAAAAGAACGCCTTTTCGAGTATTTGAGTACTTTTTCACAAAACTTTTTTGGCTGTATGTGGTTTAATAAGCTTATTGCTACTTTGGCTAAGACATATACATACAGACTGCAGGCCTGTGATGTTATGTATGTATGTATGAGAAGCAGTATGCTTTATAAACCACCATAGGTGACCTACAAGCATTCAATCTCTCTGTTGGTAAGCAGAACCACCGTAGCCTATAGATTTCAATCATTTCTCGGTAATTCATATTATATTCAGGCAAAGCATTTTGCATTCATTATTCTTCATTAAACCTTAAAAAATTACCTCACGCAAACTTTCCGAGTCATTAACCTCTTTAGTATTTGTGTTCTTTCTACCTACCTATAAGTATATAATAATATGTTAAAATCTAAGATCGTATCTCCTGTCTGAAGTCAGTTTTTAATAAAAAAATATTTTTGTTTAAGTAGTCATTCATTGCTACACGTTATGATAATTATTTTCACTGAGACACTGATTCGACACGATATTCCGACATGATTGTCCTCTAAAGCGTTTTGATAAATAAACAATTTTTCCTAAGATATTCATACTGGAAAAACCACGAGATACAGATACATGTGAGTAGATGCAGTAAATGTGAATCATACGGGAACGTCTTTACATGAATGTGCAAAAACTTTATGAATTGAATGGTAAAGTGGCCTTTCAATGTTATAGTCAGTTAATAAATAAAATGTTAGGTCGTAGAATATTTGGTTAATCAGTGTACCTATACTGTTTGAGAACCCCCAAAGTAAGCTTTGGCATTGAAGTCCTGGGCCTCACCTCTAGCCGCCCTGGGGCTGCTCCGGTCGCCGGCGGCGCCGGTGGGCGTGAGCAGCTGGCGGGCGGCGCTGTTGGCACTCGTCCAGCGACTCCATGTTGGCGTCACTGCTACGGGTGCGGGGCACCTGGGCCTCACCTCTAGCCGCCCTGGGGCTGCTCCGGTCGCCGGCGGCGCCGGTGGGCGTGAGCAGCTGGCGGGCGGCGCTGTTGGCACTCGTCCAGCGACTCCATGTTGGCGTCACTGCTACGGGTGCGGGGCACCTGGGCCTCACCTCTAGCCGCCCTGGGGCTGCTCCGGTCGCCGGCGGCGCCGGTGGGCGTGAGCAGCTGGCGGGCGGCGCTGTTGGCACTCGTCCAGCGACTCCATGTTGGCGTCACTGCTACGGGTGCGGGGCACCTGGGCCTCACCTCTAGCCGCCCTGGGGCTGCTCCGGTCGCCGGCGGCGCCGGTGGGCGTGAGCAGCTGGCGGGCGGCGCTGTTGGCACTCGTCCAGCGACTCCATGTTGGCGTCACTGCTACGGGTGCGGGGCACCTGGGCCTCACCTCTAGCCGCCCTGGGGCTGCTCCGGTCGCCGGCGGCGCCGGTGGGCGTGAGCAGCTGGCGGGCGGCGCTGTTGGCACTCGTCCAGCGACTCCATGTTGGCGTCACTGCTACGGGTGCGGGGCACCTGGGCCTCACCTCTAGCCGCCCTGGGGCTGCTCCGGTCGCCGGCGGCGCCGGTGGGCGTGAGCAGCTGGCGGGCGGCGCTGTTGGCACTCGTCCAGCGACTCCATGTTGGCGTCACTGCTACGGGTGCGGGGCACCTGGGCCTCACCTCTAGCCGCCCTGGGGCTGCTCCGGTCGCCGGCGGCGCCGGTGGGCGTGAGCAGCTGGCGGGCGGCGCTGTTGGCACTCGTCCAGCGACTCCATGTTGGCGTCACTGCTACGGGTGCGGGGCACCTGGGCCTCACCTCTAGCCGCCCTGGGGCTGCTCCGGTCGCCGGCGGCGCCGGTGGGCGTGAGCAGCTGGCGGGCGGCGCTGTTGGCACTCGTCCAGCGACTCCATGTTGGCGTCACTGCTACGGGTGCGGGGCACCTGGGCCTCACCTCTAGCCGCCCTGGGGCTGCTCCGGTCGCCGGCGGCGCCGGTGGGCGTGAGCAGCTGGCGGGCGGCGCTGTTGGCACTCGTCCAGCGACTCCATGTTGGCGTCACTGCTACGGGTGCGGGGCACCTGGGCCTCACCTCTAGCCGCCCTGGGGCTGCTCCGGTCGCCGGCGGCGCCAGTGGGCGTGAGCAGCTGGCGGGCGGCGCTGTTGGCACTCGTCCAGCGACTCCATGTTGGCGTCACTGCTACGGGTGCGGGGCACCTGGGCCTCACCTCTAGCCGCCCTGGGGCTGCTCCGGTCGCCGGCGGCGCCAGTGGGCGTGAGCAGCTGGCGGGCGGCGCTGTTGGCACTCGTCCAGCGACTCCATGTTGGCGTCACTGCTACGGGTGCGGGGCACCTGGGCCTCACCTCTAGCCGCCCTGGGGCTGCTCCGGTCGCCGGCGGCGCCAGTGGGCGTGAGCAGCTGGCGGGCGGCGCTGTTGGCACTCGTCCAGCGACTCCATGTTGGCGTCACTGCTACGGGTGCGGGGCACCTGGGCCTCACCTCTAGCCGCCCTGGGGCTGCTCCGGTCGCCGGCGGCGCCAGTGGGCGTGAGCAGCTGGCGGGCGGCGCTGTTGGCACTCGTCCAGCGACTCCATGTTGGCGTCACTGCTACGGGTGCGGGGCACCTGGGCCTCACCTCTAGCCGCCCTGGGGCTGCTCCGGTCGCCGGCGGCGCCGGTGGGCGTGAGCAGCTGGCGGGCGGCGCTGTTGGCACTCGTCCAGCGACTCCATGTTGGCGTCACTGCTACGGGTGCGGGGCACCTGGGCCTCACCTCTAGCCGCCCTGGGGCTGCTCCGGTCGCCGGCGGCGCCAGTGGGCGTGAGCAGCTGGCGGGCGGCGCTGTTGGCACTCGTCCAGCGACTCCATGTTGGCGTCACTGCTACGGGTGCGGGGCACCTGGGCCTCACCTCTAGCCGCCCTGGGGCTGCTCCGGTCGCCGGCGGCGCCGGTGGGCGTGAGCAGCTGGCGGGCGGCGCTGTTGGCACTCGTCCAGCGACTCCATGTTGGCGTCACTGCTACGGGTGCGGGGCACCTGGGCCTCACCTCTAGCCGCCCTGGGGCTGCTCCGGTCGCCGGCGGCGCCGGTGGGCGTGAGCAGCTGGCGGGCGCGGCGAGCGCGTCTCTCCTGACACTCGTCGAGCGACTCCATCTTGGCGAACTCCTTCTGGTGCAGCGCCGCGAAGTTGGGCAGCTTCGTGCGCGCCGGCTTGGCTTCCGCCTTGCCGGCGGGCGTCGCCACCTTCTTGAGAGGGGTGAGCGGCTTCTTTAAAGGCGTTGACGGCTCTGACGGTTTGACTGTGAAAATTTTAAGAAGTCAGTTAATGTAACTGAATTACATCACAATTAAATTGAAATAATTATTGTAAGTTACATTCCACTTTGGCTCGAATTTTCTTAGTCCTAGTGATACTAAACACAATCATATAAATACAATAGTAATAAAACTCTCTATTACGTTTATACATAGAAACCTTAACCGATTATGATGAAAAAAGAAACGCCAAAAGTTTGGATTCTAATAAAAGGATATAGGATACATTTTATTTCAGTAAAATTGCCGCAGGACGCGAAATAGAATCCGTCACAGACTGGATGTCACGCGGGCGGAACCGCGACCAAAAGCAATATCCTAAATTGGTAATTGTATAACAACAACCTAATTATTAGCAGGATTAGATTAGTGTTTTAATTACGGCTCTCTATTAATTAAGACTTTATAATCTTTTTTGATACCAAATTTATAGTAATATCAGTACATATTATTTGTTTTGTTCAGCCAACCAAAAATAATGAAGATATAACGCGCTGTGTTAAAGTACCGCGTGACGTCACTAGGTCCGTAAAATTCTACCGTCCAAGTGATGTAAAGCGACCTATTTCAGATCTTTGAAGCGCCGTATCTTTGTAATTTTTCGAGTGTTAGGTAGGGAAAAAATACGTATTCAATATTATTTGATAATCTTACTTATGGACTTTTTTTTTTAAGTAAACTAGTCTATTTTCGTCCACCCCGTGCGAAGCCTGGGACGGTTGGTAACATAAAAGATTAAGTTCTTAAGTGGAACACTAGCCTTGTACTTCTTACAGTATCCATGATAAAATCAGACAATCAACATAATTAAACAAGACAGTAACTAAAATACAGACTTCATCAACACACAACTTAAGTATCGTACAATTCCACATACATCATTTACTTTTTCTTGATAAATAAATGTTGGACAGGCATCCTTTATGTATTTGTGTTATCTCTGTATTTGTTTAATGATACAGTGAGAAACAGCCAGACTTGAAATTAAATAATTACATCTCAGCGTCACTGAAATGGGGCCTTCAATTTATCTTTTCAATAGTAATGTTGAATGTTTAGTTCAATACCATTCATAGGGGGTAAGTAAGTACCTACCGTTTCCTAATTGGAATGACGTAAAACGATTTTTATATTCGCGTGCTTAATGGTAAACTGACCTAACTCAAAATATACTGCTGATGGAAAAGAATATGAACCTAAATGTTTAAACACGTCAATCAATTGCGCGCACGCACTATCACGTAGCGCGATAACGTTATTGAATATCGCCCACGAGCCATTAGCCGCGATAACGACACCTGCGGCTATTAGCTGCTTAGTTCTGAAGTGCTTGTTTAATTTAAACGCTATCTCAAATGGAAAGCAGTATGTAGATGGTAGAGCTGAAGCCACATTTCGGCATGGCCGGAAATACTTTTAAATGGTCGGCAGAGAGCGAGTGACACCCCTCGAGTTGCAAGCACCTATAGCAGGGATGGCGAACCATTGGCACGCGAGACATACGTAACACGTCATTTAAAATGGTGAGCACGCATTTTCTTTGAGATTACAAATGTATAAAAAAGGAATGACAATAACATCTACGTTACCCGCTCTCCAAGCACCTAAATAACCTATTATATTGACAGACTTTGGCACATTTGTTTAAAAAGGTTTGCCACCCCTGACCTATAGGTCAGCCTGTAGGCGTATACCAAGTCCCTCAAGGAGTGGCCGGGCCGTACCTGTGGCGCTGGCGGTGCGCAGGCGCGGGCGGGCGGGCGCGCGCGGCTCGAGGCGCGAGCGCTTGGTGCGCGCGCGCGCCTCGTCCGCGGCGCTCGCCGTGTACGAGCGCTTGCGGCCTGCCGCCCGGACCGGATCCGATGCTGGAATTACCACAGTATCTGATTAGAATTTTGGCTAATTCTTACTTCACAGCGGCGTAACTAAAAGGGCACATAAGAGGGGAGAGACTTTCCCGCTCGATCACACCCCGTCGTCAACATTGTTAACAAGTGGGAAACGAGAACACAGTGATGAAATTGCCACTAGCACCTTATGGTATAGTTACACCACTGCTGTTGTATTTACATCTACAATTAATTTTAACTCCTGGTTTTAAATACTGGCAAATATTGTATGTGCATAGACAAAACATTCATATTTGACAAGGACAAACTCTGAGCCCTACATGAATACATAACATACTTACATAAATATGCGAAAATTATTCTATTACATATTCAATACTAATTTCACTGGATATCACAAGAAAGGAAATCAGTAAAATACTTCAACTCACCACTTTCATCAAATATAAAGCTCTTATTGGACCCTTTCATGCTGGACTTGATAATTTTCTTCTTCTGCTGCATCGCCGCAACCGGGTTGTTGACGGGGCTGCAGAACATCACCTTCGTCATCCGCTGAGCTGGCTCAGCCAGCGAGGACCGACGAGTTGCCTTCTCAATTGATCGAGTTACATTCAACATGCTCTTCTCCTTCTGAGCACTCTTCGAAAAAGGGAATGGAGTACTACCTGGAGACGGCAGCGACATTCGCTTTACCGGAGTTGCAGTTTTCGTTACCACAGGTTTTGTTGCCATAACTACGTCTGGACCATCCTTCGTGAATGTGCCTTCACGTTTAAGTGGTGTGGCTGAAGGTTGAAGTTTTGCTGCCTCTTCAGCCTTTTCCGGTGTAGGTTCAGCTATTTGAGACTCGTCCATACTGCTTTCAATCAATACAGGAGTTGTGTTTACAATATTTTCCGTTCTTGAATCATCACTTGTTATGCTTATGCGGGAGTTTTCGTCTGATTTGTCCAAAGTCACGTTGCTTGCACTATCTGAACTGATGAGTGATGATTTCGAGGATTCAGAGTTGTTTTCATTTTTGTCATATGTGGAGTTTAGTTTGCTTTCTTTGTCAAAAGTGGAATTAAGTGTTGGTCCAGTTGAGTCTGGTTCAGACTTCTCAAATGTAGAATTTAGATTACTTTGTTTGGATTCTGTAGATTTTTCAAAAGTAGAATTCAATCTTGTTTGTGTAGAATCCTTTACCTTCTCAAATGTAGAGTTTAATGATTGTCTTGCTTTCTTATTTTTGTCAAATGTTGAATACAAAGTTGATGATGCGGAGTCTTTTGACTTGTCAAATGTAGAATTACCAGAAGATTGTTGTGCATCTCTATTTTTATCGAATGTAGAATTCAAAGTTGTCTGTTTAGAGTCATTTGCTTTTTCAAATGTGGTATTTTGGACAGATTGTCTGGTTTTATTGGAGTTATCAAAAGTTCCATTCAAAGTTGGTTCAGATGCATTTTTTTCATATGTAGAGTTTAACTTAATTTTATCCGGAGTATTCACCAAATTAGATCTTGACTTTCTTTTGGTGTTACTATTCACTTCAGCAGCCTTAATATTATTCTTTGGTGTAGGTGTATTATTCTTGTCAAAAGTAGAGTTAAATTTTTTAACAGGTGTATTGGTCTCGACTTTGTCAAATGTTGAATTTTTAATACTGGACTTTCTCTTTCTTTGGGATGTTTCAAATGTTCCGTTCAATGCCTCCAGGGCATCACTAGATTTATCAAAGGTTGCATCTTTCTCTTTATCTGAATTTTTCACATCTTTTGATCTAAGTGATCTGTTATTTACTTCTAAGCTTTTCTCAGAGTGTGATAGTTTTATTTTTTTAGAACTTCTATTAGGTATGTCGTCCAGATCAGCCCCATCAATGTCCTCACAGCTGTCGGCTTTCATTCTCTTTGCTGCACGTCGGGGGGACTTCACAAGTGAACTGTTAGCTGTCACAACATCTACACTCTTACTTTCTTTAACAGGACTGTCTGCAGCACTGTGAAATGAGTCTACGGACCCTGTGCTCTTATTCAAACCACCAACCTCAGGCGTAATACGCTCTTCTGTAAAGGCATTCACCTTTTTACCTTTCTTTTTCTTTGATTTCTTAGGAACAATAACTGGATACTCATTCTCATTTGCTTCAGTGTGTTCCAGTTCTTTCTTCTTATTTTTCTTGCTTCTCTTTTTACTCTTGCCACTCTCCGCGACGCTGGGGGGGGGCGCATCTTCGGTAACACTCTCCGATATTTTTTTAGTGCGTCGCGTCTGTCTGGCAATCTTCCCAGCATCCACTTCATCCACTGTTTTAGCCGACACGTTGAGATCCTGCTCTTTTAGCGCCTTTTTATCATCTGTTTCCACGTTTGATAGTATCGTGCCGTCACCCACGTCGTCTTCGGAGGGGTAGCTCACATAATTATTTCGTTTCTTGTTTTTATGCACAACAACACCGTCATTTTCTTTTACACGTCTACTTCTAGTCTTCTTCTCACTTTTAGCCACTAGTTCAGCATCAGGAATATTCACATTTTCATGAATTGAACCATGAATTCCTAAAATCAACAAGAAATGAAATGTTAAACAGACCGACAATGTTAATAACAATGGGAATGATTCGCCTTTGATACTCACGTCTCCCAGACCTTGTAGACATTTTTCACTCACTTTTAATTATTTACACACACTATTCACTCGTTTGCGATAATAAATCGTTGTTTGTGTTTATTTTGCCAAAATCCGTTGTGTAACGTTTTATTTTCAAACAAACGTCATGTCAGCGGCAGCGGTTCTGTTAAGAGCATGCGTTCCGCTTTATAGAATATGATGCGATTATACATGGATTCTATGATGATTCGACTACAAAAATTATTGCCTAAATAACGAGTAGGATGTTATATTATTGATAAATATAAGCTTTTAAATATGTATAGGATACAACAACAAAACAATCACGAGTCAAAATATTAAAATGATAGATATAGTTCCTTCTGATCTGTCAGTAATCAAATATTATAGGGCTTTGTGAGCATTAGATGGAACATATTGGCATTGACAGTATTTGGTTATAATTTTTTCGAAGAATTACGGAAACATATTTTATATTTTGTAAATTCATGTATCGCCTAACACAAGACACGGAGAAATTTATTAAGCGAGCCACTCTTTACTTTAATTCTTTTTTTGCAATTATCCACTCATTTTATTATAAAATTTTTTATAGTGTAATTCCCAAGTTCGAAATAAATGTGTTTTTGTCAACGCATTTGAAGAGGTACAAATGTCATTATAAATTTTGTTTTTGATTATAAAGTACATATAATTACAACTGGCGATGCAAAGATTCTAACTAGCGCCTCAAGTGTCAAAATTGTAAAGCTGTCTAAGAACGACACTGAGAGTTTTCGATATTATTTATTAAATATAAATCAGATTTATGTGGTTTCTTGCCAAACAAGACAATAATTTTCGCAACAATATTTCGTATTTCTGCTTTTATTAGCAACAGGTTTCTGTATGTAATCGTGATCATTTGATTATGTCTAAACTTATTAACCTCAACTTTAATAGCAAAGTGTCGTTCTTAGACAACAACATTTCGCCGCTAGAGGCGCGCGGATAATCTTTGCATCGCCAATAGACACTCTATAATGTCTTGAGTCACTTGTACTAAAATATGTACTAAAGGCAATAATTGATAACATTAAAAAATATATGTATGTACTGAAAGTTTATAGATGCAATTAGCACAGATACAGATTAAACACTGAGATAGCACTTAAGCTATGTTTTATCAATGTAGATAATGTATGACGCGAGTGTAGCTGCGGGCAGAGGCTAGTACTGAATAATTACAAAACATTTTTTTTTTTTGAGGCCGTGGATACTGTAATTGAAGTGAAATATTATTACTTTGATAATTGTTAATCAAAAAGATATATTCTAACTAAAAAACTCTAACTCGAACCTGATAGTTCGTAAAAACCCATTGATTCTTAAGAGTCAAAATTCGAGTACTCCTCGGCCAGCACTAGATTTAATGAATGGATCGCCTGTCACTGTCAAAACAACACCTAAAGCCGTTACGGTTAGGTTATTTTATCATCGATTAAACTTAAAAAATCTTCCGGAAACCAAACATGACAACGATTTTCGACTGCTGTAGTGCTAGTTCGTCACAATGTATTGACTTTTAATTCAAGAATTCATTCTAATATCATAAATGAGAGACATTGGGCGTACGTCAATTAGGTTGAGCAGGTAGATGACTCAATACCGAGAATAAACAATGGGAAAGCCGTGGGTGTTTGTGGTATTCATATGGGTCTTCATTACCGAGTGCACGGGCGAGAGAGGTAATTATCTGGGCTGCTACAGGGTTCACGCGGAGGAATTGTTGAATACGCACACTGGGCAGTCGGTGGACGCGTGTCTCAGCGCCTGCGAGCAAGTGTACTATAGATACGCGGTGATCGGCAGCGAGGCGACGTGCTTCTGTGGCAACGCGCCGGGCCGGCTGAGCGTGCAGCCGGCGCTGTGCGACGCGCCCTGCCCCAAGAACGAGACGCAGCGCTGCGGCGGCGCGAACGTGTCCAGCGTGTACGACACCGACGTCACCGCGCCCGGGCCCCCCGGCTCCGTCGACGTCACCAACATTACTGAAACCACTGCGCGTGTCTCGTGGACCCCGCCGCAAGCTTACACCGTCATCACCGACTACATAGTGAGAGCGGTAGTGCTCGAAACTTATGCCGACTTCTTTTTGCCACCCCTCGAATGGCGACTCTCGAATACGACACTCCAAAACGAACTGCTGAACCTACAACCCGGCACTAAATACTCAATAAGTGTTCTCGCCGCATATGACGATCAGGAAGGCGCCAATGTAAGTACAACACTAACAACTGTAATAGGCACACCTAATCCGAGTCCGCCTGATATAGAAATTAGGGAGCGGCGTGGCGACAAAATGGTCATACACATCCCGGAGGCCAGAAATGAGAATGGGCCGGTGTCAATGTACAGAGTAGTTGTGTCTGTGGAGCTATATCAGCAGGGTTTTATTATTGATACGCTTGGTAATTACACATATGCTAAAGAACATGGTTTTCCTTACTACATCACAGCAGAATTAGACCCTTACGACATAGAACATGACTTCATTATTGGTGATAAAGTAACTTACAATGGTTATTACAATGCTCCGCTGCCTCTCACAAATGATATTGAAGTTTCTTTAGGGATAGTCAGTGAAAAGGGTAATGTGAAGAAGTATAAATATGCTGAGTCAACTAAAAAGATTATTCTGAATATAAATGAGCCGGAGGAAATGTCTCCGATGGTGGTGGCTCTAGGAGCAGGCATTGCTATTGGGGTGGTTTTACTGTTGATAGGTTTGGGACTTCTCATCATTCTTAGGAAGAGGATCCAGATGGCTCGGCTGCAAAGAGGCTCCCAATCAATGCCGCTGAGTTTAAGTGAGCCTTGCGTGGAAATAGAAAATACTGGCTTTCTTCAAGAAGAGGATGAGAGAGTGGACTATTATGGTAACCTGAAACGCAAACTTTGGAATATTCCAAGAAACTTGATAGATATTGACATCTCCTGTGTCCTGGGACTGGGTAGCTATGGAAAGTTCACTAAAGGAAAAGTACAACAGCATGGAGCTCAGACTCCTGGTTTGGTGCAAGTAGTGGCCGACAGGGACCTCGAAAGACCTGATAAAAAGTTGATGTTGCAAGAATTAGATCTGCTAATAAAATCCAGTGAACATGAAAATGTGACATCTTTAATAGGTATTTGTGAGACAAATACAACATTATTTGTAGTTTTGCAAGATTCTAGGTACAGTTTAAAGGAAATGCTTCTCCAGAGTCGGCATAGAGATCTTCAGAATAACAAATTTTGCCTAATTACTGAGGGCAAGTTGCTGCAGATATGTGTGGATATTGCAAATGGCATGGAGTACTTGCACAGTAGAAGGATTATACACAAAAGGTTGAGTTGTAGGAATATTGCTATAAGTGAAAGTGGAGTAGTGAAGGTGTCCGGTTTTGGACTATCGCATATGAGGCCTCTTCACGAAACCCCAGATTACACGAGGTGGACGTCTCATGAAATGTTGCGGCAGACGAGGTTTAATCCTAAAGCAGACGTGTGGTCGTTTGGTTGTCTCATGTGGGAAGCGTTGACTATTGGTGCGACGCCGTACTCCCACTCTGCGAACAAGGACGTGGCGGCGCGCGTGCTGCGCGGCATGCGCCCGTCGCAGCCCTCGTACGTGGGCGACGAGCTCTTCCAGCTGTGCCTGCAGTGCTGGCAGGTGGACCCCGACGAGAGGCCCGCCTTCTCGTCGTTGTTGAACGAACTCATGCCCTTCACCGAAGTACCCGCGACGCGGAGCTTAAGCTTTACACATTACAACGGTTTCAACTATGAACCTCACATTCCACAGTACGAAATTGTATCATAGTGACTCTTCAACTGGTAGTTAAACACTCTCAAGGATTGAGAATATTTACCCTGTAGTACTATAAGTACATTGATAGTTTTATTGTAATCCAAAGATTTTGTATCTTCAAATGAATTTATTATCTTAATTCATGATGCCATTTCCAAAACTATAATTTGTACCTTACAGCTTTATACACAATTTGGACAATAATGTTTACATTAGCTCAATCTTATTCAACTTGTAGGCGATATTATTGTTACTCCTGGTTAGTAATCACATGGAATCTCTGTTACCAACGACATATCACAAATCTAGGCTATATACTTGTTTGCAAGCCCAATTGTAACAATATCCTCCAGTAGATCTCTTCCTCATGTGATTAAGAAATATAGGTGTACAGTGTTTGACATAAATTTAGAAACACATAAGGATTTCTAAATAAAAAGTAATGAACTTATTTTACAGATTTCTTACGCTTATTTATTAGAATCAATTAGGTGTGCCAATAGATCAAAATATGTCCAAATACTTTTATAATTATTCAATATTTTTAAAATTACCTCATTCATTGAGATCTTACTAATCTATAGTATGAAGACAGACATCAATGAAAGGCTACAATACATACATACCTTTTATATAGAAGGTCAGCCAAGCAGACCATCAATGTGTCCTTTATTGAATGAATTGTTATTCTTTATATACACCATTGTAATATGTATGGTAAGTTACATGTATATGAAATACAGTTTGGGTTTCTATGGAGTATTTATAGTATATTCACTTTAAGAAGAACCGAAAATAAATTGAGTGTTTCTAAATAGCTGTCCAGTACTGTATACCTAAAACACTTTAGGTAATATAAGTACATAGTCTGTAGTATTACATAACTGCTTTAAAAAGTATATATATTCTAGGTACTTAAGATAATTGACTAGATTTTGTAAAGTACTATTGTATTGTATTGTATGTAAGCACAATATTGACGTGTTTATGAGTTGCAGGGCGAGATTTGTTTTATAGACTTGACTTTGTATGTGTAGATGTAATGATAAGTACTTACTTCTTTTTATTTTGAGATCAAAGTTTCTTATTCCGTCCATTAATATGAATCTCATTTTTATTTTTTTTATTTGTATCTTGAATACACATCACATTTTTATGTAATTATTTGTAAAGGATTATTGCAATATATACTTAATTTTCCAATAGTAAGTTTCTTATTTCATCTAGTCACAACAACCCATGTGATGCTGTTCAACTGTTTAACAGTTGCACCTTATATATTTCCTTTCGATTTAGCCATTCGAGAATCCCTATGGTAGTGGTACAGCGGTAACAGAATTAGCTGACAATATTTATGTTCTTAGCAATAAAGGATAAAAGTGTTATGCTATTGTTGTCGCCGACTGTACAAATGTATTTTAAGTACATAACAATCCTGCTAATATTATAAACGCGAAAGTTTGATGGATGGATGTGTGGATGTTTGTTACTCTTTCACGCAAAAACTACTGAATGGATTTTAATAAAACTTTAGGATAATATAGCTCATACACACGAATATATAGGCTGTTTTATCAATGTACCATGCAAGCGAGTTGGCTTATTACGGATGCGTAACGTGTAAGGTATTGCGACCCCTTTTACGGTAAGATGGTGACATTAATTTCGCTTGTCTTGAAATCGAAAATCGGTCCTAACACACCTAGTAATGAGCTCCTGCTTTTTGTTTGTGGCCATTGTAGTCTTTGTCTTGGGACAAAACCAGTTCTTGCGAATCGGCAAACGGCTTCTATACTCATTCACTCATAGCGTGTAATTAACGACATTGAATAATTTCACACCCACGCTTTGTTCTATTAAAGCACGAACGAAATTTGCATAGCGAAATATTATTGACTTACTGCAGTTCGTGCTAACTTGACCTGTAAAACTGTCTATTTTAATCTTCACAGTAATGTACCTATACCTTCTTATTAGCTTTTTTTCCTAACATATAAATCAATTCTTAATTAAGCATATCACTTCACGTAGCGCCAACTGCGCCTACATGGCTAGTTCTGATTTTTTTGTTAAGTCCGTAATGGTTGTATATAAATCATGGTCTACGAAGGTGTCACTAACACCCAGAACGAGATGAATATATTATTATGTTTCAACAGCTTCTTTTCCCAATGTGGAATCGAACCTGTGCCCCAATGAATGATCTAATTGAACTGTTATTATCTGCAATTTTGTTATTACCATCTTCTTCCCTAAAGTGGCCAGTGTGGTAAGTGGGACCGTGTTTTCAACAGGCTTTACTTATAATTGTTACTTTTTAGGAGTAGGTACTGTTTTACAAGAGACCGCCCCTCCTGTATCTTAAGGGTAGCTCACACGAAAAGTAGATAACCCAAATAGTTAATTTGCAAGTTTTACATTCGATGCCGTCTAAATGAAACTCGGATTGCTGACAGTACACGTGTACGCCTGCATTGTGCGATTGAATGTCCCAAAGGTATAAAATAGTGGTCGATTTCACAGTCACGCTGAGATGACTGGCTGATGCGCAGTGATCGCCCATTTAGGCACGCCACATTGTTTATCCGTAAGTTACAAGTATCGAACTGTCGATGCAGCCGTGCGTGACTAACGCGACCTTTAGGCGTTGCGCTAATAGGTTTGGTGCCAGACAGTTAGACCAGTTGATAGAATATCTGTTAACAATTTGGAATCAGTAGCCTATTTATATACATGTCGTCGCCTATGTTAAACCCAACTGATGAAATTGTTTTTTTTACGTCAGTAAAAAACTATCTTTTAATGAATTGGTATTAAAATGCTGTTGGTTAATAGACCTATTTTTATTTAATCCTTTTTATTAACGACATACGAAATTTGCCTAATTTAAAGAGACTTTGTGATTTCTGTGGTGTAGGAGCTTCAGCGACGATCTAACGGAGTTCGTTCCAATCCCACGTCCAACTGCGCAGCGCCCAAACGGGAGATGAGGGTGAATTAAAACAGCATATGTATCATTTTGCATTTATTTAATGTTAATATAATATAGACAATGTTCAAGGTACCTTTTAATTGGTTTTCGAGCTTTTAAACACTAAGACATTGTAACCTTCCATTTTACCTCTTATCTTATACAACATTGCAAAATAACACTTCATTATAAATCAATCTGACAACTAAATAATAAACAATGACTAAAATATACCGAATTTTTAATTCAAACATGTAACATTTCCATTTCAAACTTAATTAAATTATTTCTCGTACATAACATTGCAGACCCGTTTATAATAAACCGAGATAACAAAATTAATAATAAAAATAAAAACTCCATCACTGAACTGTACAGCAACAAATGTGTCCAACATATCGCGTCTAGACAACGGACCGAGCCGGCGCGTGCGCCGCCTGCCTATACTTAAAATACGCAACAAGTTATAATTCAATAGAATTAGTATAACATATCAATCTCAACATGTGTAAAGGTTGATGAGACAACGACTGAACGGCGCTTGCTCTCTAGCCCGGGCCGCGGGCGCCGGGCGACCGATGGGGCGACCGGTGGGGCGCCGGGGCGACGGGGCGCCGGGGCGACGGGGCGCCGGGGCGACGGGGCGCCGGGGCGACGGGGCGCCGGGGCGACGGGCGCCGGCCGGCCCGGGCCGCGGCCGCACTCCGTACACTCGCACGCGCGGGAAACAAGACTAGTATAAAAATCAGGTTAAAACTGCGAGTGTACCGCGGGAATCGCACACGACTACATCCTTGCGGACGATTCCACATGAAACCGAGCGAAAATTTTAATGACAATAAACAATTATATATTACAATAATCCCTACCGATTGGGACGCGTTCGTGACGATGTCAATATGCGCGAGTTGATTCCTCAGTCTTTAATAAATTGATGACAATGAGCAAGGAGAAGAACGTAAATGAAACAATGTTATGCAATTATATACAGATTGTGAGTTCGTAGCGCGCGGCGCCGCGGGCGCCGGCGGGGCGTGCAGCCCGCGGCGCGCGCGGCGGTCGTGTGCGATCCGCGCCCATCACGACAAGCGTTAGGGTGATGTCTTAATGTTGAGTTCGACTTGAACGCACAGCCATTTTCCTAAACACAGTATCGAACCTTACTCTAGCCTAGCGCACCCAACGGCTGCCACCTCTCTTGTATACCCACTAAACTACCTATAGTAATTACAATAAACCACTCTATCAACAAATTCAACAACATTTAGCTATTAAAATTAAAAGGAGGATGAGATGCGCGGTCTCCGAGTTGCCACCCGACCCGGCTCAACATGCCAACCTTGTCACCACACCGTGACCGTACAATGAAGAATGACAACTAGCTACCTTATCCTACAACATTGAAATTCCTTAATCGTAACAGCGTTATATATGATCGATAAGAGTGCGGAAGGGGACGCGGCGCGTACTCTAGGGCACTACGTTTGACACAACCAGTGACGGGCGCCGGGGCGACGGGGCGCCAGGGCGACGGGGCGCCGGGCGCCGGGGCGACGGGGCGCCGGGGCGACGGCGCGGCGAGGCGGTGCGTGCGGGAGCGAGCGTGCTAAGTGTGTCAGTATCACAGAAACAGTATAACCCCGCCTCGGCGGTTCGCGTCTAATTTCTGCATTAATTCGATTACGTAAAATAGTCGGGACGACGTTGCACTATTTATTATCTTTCCACACGATAAACTTTAATCAGATAATGTTACCGCACTAAATTATTATTCAAGTAGTCACGATAATATACTCTCAAATATTGTAACAACTTCAGTATAACAACGTTAACATTTTCCAGTATTTTTTTTTAAATTATCTATACGTACCCATATTATATTGTTTTAATATGATAATTACAACTAACTAGAATTCCGTCGATAACTATAGTTGGAGCCGTGCCCGCGGCGGCGCCGGGCGAACCGGCCGGTCGCAGCTAGTGAGACGGGTGGGGCGTCCACACATTGCTCAATACTTAGAAACAACTTGACTCAATAATCAACAGTTCGATAACATCGTAACAAAGTGACAACAAACATTATTTTCAACGAGCACTCCGGCTTACTTCTGAACTACGATCACCCATTCAAATGGGCCAACTTAGTGTTTTAAAGTAGCCAAAGTGACTTTCTTATTTAACGGGCGCGATCTTTCGAGACCGGCGGCTTAACGTGTCTTCGAAGCGCGGAGCAGGCAGAAGATATCGAATTCCACGTCTACCATACCGCGCTCCTCATAACAAAAGGCCGTATGATGAGCACGTGCGAGCCCCACCTCGAAACGTAACAGGACGAGCACCTAGCTGGAGTCACGACGCCGCGGGCACGCCCTGCTAAGGTCTCGCCCGCTGGGCAGCGCGTCGCTGGACATCGACATCCTAACATATAGCATCAGCAAGATCCTTTACAGGCATCAGAGTATTGCTACCACTTTATATGTCGTGAGGAAGAGATCCATATCTATGTACCTAACATTCTAACGGTATATAAAGTGCTAGTTATATTCTCATCACCACTCAACTGTTAGACGCGTCTGGGCCTCAAAGAATAATTGTTAGGAACTGCTGAATAACGAGTTAACGTCGACAAATAATGATCTAAATCGTTGCTTTAACGTTAAGCGACATTTAACATTTTTTACTACAAACATTTTCGAATGGAATCTAGACTATTCAAAGAATCGGTACCTATCATTTTATAACAAAAATCAACAGACCTGGAAACTAGGTTCTAGGCCTGTTTAAAATGGTGGACTTCGTACATTACATATACGGCTTGAGAATAACACCACTAAGGGTACTAACATTTACTCTAGTTCTAGGAATTCAAAGTAACGGTCTATTATAAGTCTATCGACAAAGCCTATCTGGATTGATCACCCAGCAATGCGATCTTTTGATGGTTATAACAACGGTTGCTAATCCAATCAAAATGCCGCAATATCAATCTTGGATATGGCGTTTTTGTCAGACCGACGTATAATTAGACTTAAGGGTGAAGAGTCGTAATAGAGGAGAGATTTTTAGAGCCCTTGCGGGCTATGACAAGAAGATCTATATTAAGACAACGCCGTTTAGAACAGTAAGGAGACATCGCAACGCACTGCCCAGGTCGAACTTCATAAATGTCTATAACGTTGAGGAGAGAGATTGTGACACGCAGTAGAAGATTGAAGGACCCCCAGGCCGAGCCGTGACATCCGTACGAACGAAACGCACCGATAATTGACGATTCACTTACACGTACCGACTAATCAAGATTTAGTTCCAATAAAATTGAGCTCGTAAAATCGACGTGACAGGCTTAGGTGTAGGGAGGTGCCACCGGCACGCCTGCGGCTGGCGCTGCTTGCGACCGCGCGGTGACGTCACCAACAACAAACAACAACTCTACCTTATTATTATGCCGTAGTATTGCTTTAATTGTAACTCGATTCGATATTCCCGGAACTACACGATCACGAGTAGGGTGACCAGGTGGTCTGACGACGAGTCCGGACGGTTCCTCCGCAACGAAAAGTGTACTAGGTGCACTTTTTATGTTTCGAATTCCGATTTTGATACAAGCAAAGCGCCTGCGGACTTGAGGCAGTGCCTGCAACAACTGCGATTATAATTAACACCGATACGATATCGCAAAACGATAAATGACAGCGAGGTGTTCCGTCCTAATTTTGACGACTGCTTGAAAAATCCCGACGAGCCCGGACGAGTCCGCAATCTGGTCACCCTACTTTAGAGAGGAAACTATTTAATAACTATTATGCGATCGCAAGCAAGGCCATCCTCGTTTAATTGACAAAAGACGATATCTGCACCTACCCCCAAATATACATACAATAGATGAGAGAAAGTCGAAAAACACCAGAAAGTCTGAACAGCGATACCTATACACTTTAAATATTGAATATATAATAATAGTAACTAGCTACGTTATGCGACTACTGCGTATCGGTAATGGAACCTACATAACACACGAATAGACCAGTAACAATACCACTTAGCTATCGAAGTGTCGTTGGACAGTTGAGAGCTTACAACGATTTAATATTATTTATCACTAGGTAATATTTCACATTTCACGGAAGTACGAGGTTATGGCGTCTCGATCGTGTTCCTCAACTAAACTATTTATCGTGCATCGATGAGAAATCATCTCTCAATTCCTTTACTTACAAACTATCGTAAATAACTCGTTTAAGCCGATTCAAGTAATAGTAACATTTATTATGATTACGATTTCTTTTTGTACTTCATTCCTTCTGTGATAAGTATTCACCGCCGCAACGGTTGCCCGGCCCGTCGGCGCCTGCGGCCGACGCGGGCGGCGGGGCCGGCGGCGAGCGACGCGACGAGCGACGCCGTTAGCGACGCGGCGAGCGACGCCGTTAGCGACGCGGCGAGCGACGCCGTTAGCGACGCGACAAGCGACGCCGTTAGCGACGCGGCGAGCGTGTCGCCGTACGTAGCGGCGAGCGGCCGGCCCCGCGGCGATGGCACTTCTGAGGTAAACGAACGACTTACAACTACCCGGCGAGGAAGTGCTGTGAATGGCCTCCGTCCTAGCCACGGAACTGATACGAAGTACCTTGACAATGTCCACGAAACAATCACAGTTGAAACATTTAACTCTACAGACGAACAGAAACTAAACATTACCCATTGCTATAACGGCGCGATAAAAATAAACTTTAAATCACATACGATTGCGACTGTAAATAAGAATATTACAATATATTGTCTTCTCGAATATTAAATAGAAATCTGCCTTTAAAACGTTTAAAATATACATATAATTTTTCTAATAATCTGGACATGCATTAATTATTTCATTACATTTAAATTGTACTTATATCGTAAGATAAATTTAGACCGACAACAAATCAATAACTATTAAACATTCCTAATAAAATTATAACACAATATTATAAAATGTATAAAAAATAAAGATCTTTACCGAGAGAAATCAGGAATGACGACAATTCTGCTAACCAGATTCGGGCGCGCCAGAGGCGCCGCGCGGGCTGCGCCGCCACGTGAAGCAATTGCGACTTTGGTTAGGATTCATTTGGCTCCCAAGCTCCCGGTGCCGCGGCCGGCGCGCGACGCGACGCGACGCGACGCGACACGACGCGACGCGACGCGACGCGACACAATGCAACGCAACGCACGCGACGCGCCGCGCGCCGGCCGCACGCCAACACCGTAACTTCACTCAACCTAACACTAACGATGTCGAGTAACTAAAAAAATAACTTATCAATGGTAACATTTACAATGAAATCAACTCGTAATCAACGTACGCAGAGGTGAATATTATACAAAAATAAAATGTGCATGGAATAGGAATTTCCGTGATAGGATATATCACAATCTTTCAATTACATATTAAACAACTCGCCTGCTACGCAGCGCGACTTTACCTCGTCATATAAACGTAAAATATAGCAATATATTATGTAACACCACTATTATTATAGTACATGCAAAAAATCAATATAGATAAAATCTATTGTAAATAGGTAACTATGTGTCGATAGGGGTCGCGGGCGCCGGTGTCGCCGCGCAGAACCGGTTGCGGTCGTCGACAACCGGGATTCCGTCCGACAACGAGGGGAGAATTTAATTAAAACATTTATTCTATAACAACATTTTCATTAAAACGCTACGACACTCGGGCTCGGAGTCCCGGGGACGCGCGGCTGCGCCCGCGGCCCCTATCGAGAGCTGCATCTTACATTCGTCGTGGTAAACAAACAACTAGACTACAGTCAGGTAACTCGCGCCACTCCTCGCTCGACGTCCCGCGCAGGCGTTGACTAGAACTAATCTATACTAGACGGTACAGCTGACTCCAGCGTTGTACTTGATACGGGCGCGGCCGACCGCCGCCGGCGCCGCCGACGACGTCACACCCGGGGTTGACAACCTGTTCGACCGTCAACATTAAACCGACACTTTGAAGCGACGTGCCATATTGCACTGTCTAAATATGACGCCTTCATTATTATCATGAATATTGTAAACGTCAAATTATGCATACAGCAGTTCCATCGAAAGGTTGGCAACCCCATCCATTCCTCATCGCTCGCGAGCGTAACACTTACCCTAGGCGCCTCTGCAGAGGGCGCCTCCTAACGTACCTTAACTAATTCGTTGGCCGTCGGTCGGTGCGCGGCGCGCGGGCGGCGTCGCTTACATTACCGCTAACAATTAAAAACTGTCTCGATCGAGGACTCTAAACGTTAACTTGACGTGCTAGAATGCGTTTCGCGAAGAAAACGCGCCGCCTTGCCGTCTCGCGTTCGCGATCATCTTATATTTAAAATTTCATACCTACCTAGTTGAAAATGTAAACTACGATAATAATAATAATTAATATGTCAAATAAAATAAATAAACAATTCAATTCGTAAATGTCAATAATGAATAA